>BPTQ01000007.1:296920299-296954954 GCA_019973895.1 Chrysanthemum seticuspe
TCAGTTCAGACGATTGGAGAGCTATGTTGGTGGACGACCCAGGAGAAACATAACCGGCTTTCAACGCCCTGTGTGCACTCCTGGAAATATCAATGCACTTCCTGGTACCCCTTGAATTGTTTCCTTCATAATTTTGGATGTATGATTATATATGTCAATGGCTTGTGCACACATAACAGTGTACAACCCGTAATGGTCAAGAAAGGACCCTGTGGTACGCCTCAGTGCCACAATCCTTATAAAAGGAGCGAAAGCTTCTTATTTTTGAGTAAAACCTATCAAACCTTTCATTTTTCAAGGTTTTGCTCAAAAAGACAAGTACTTCCCCATATGATTTTAAAACCTCAACCGTTTATATCACTAGTTGAGGGGGAGTATTTGAATTAAAACTTTGTTCACAAATTGTTCACAGTGGTCACTCTTCCCGCAAAACTCAAAATGGTCATATTTATTCTCAACCGTTCAAAAATAACATTTACATATGCCATTTTTTAGGGGGAGAAAATTGTGTGATAAGAAATATGTTGTACAAAATGCAAATGAATCTGTGTTCCTCAGACTTAACCAACGAATTGACGGTACTAAACTGTTAGTAACTCGAAAAGACTTGTCCTGGACGGGTAATAATTTCAAGCTAGTTCGCTAGTGATGTAAACGTGTCTCGCAAAGGACTTGTCTGAGTAGAAAGTACCATTCGAGAAACTTTTAATAGACATAAACTCTGACGGGTTCGACAACCTTCCAAGGTTTGTCTACACCTTCAAGGTAGTTATTAGAGCTAGTTGTCACCTAAAAACTGACAATGTATCTCTTTAACTATTCAACGTAACCGTGTCTCGCGGGAGATTGTCTATCTTTAGTGGATCAATTCAAAAAGTGCGCGCTCTTTCCTCACTGTGCATTTAACCATTAAAACTATTAAGCACATGTGGAGGGGGAGTATTTATGCAAAACATCATCTCTCACTGTGGTTCAAACATGTTTTTCATTAACAAACCCTTTGAGAGATATTTTAACATACAGTGGTTTTAATGGCAAACATAGGTTAGTCATGGAGTTATAAGGTGACTAAGGTTAGGAATAACCGTCCTATGATCCGCCAGAGCCGGAGGGATCTACCCAAGGACACTACCATTAGTTAGTGTTAGAAGTCCTTAGGAATGATTGTAAAAAAGGAGAAAATGAGAATCGGAGAAAGAAGGAGTTGAAGAATCAAAAAGAAATGTAAAGTAAAGGGTGAAAAGAAACAGCCCTCCAGATTATTCAACTTAGGGCAGATACCGGGTTCAATTCATATGCTACTGGTTGTTAGGGATGGCAACGGGTCGGGTTCGGGGCGGGTTTTAGTGAACCCGTACCCGTACCCGTTTATAATATCTAAACCCGAACCCGCCCCAATACCCGATGGGTACCCGATTATTATTATCCATCGGGTTATCGGTTTTCTCCGTGGGTATCGGTTATCTCCAATTAAAATCATCGTTGTACAACTCAACCTAAAAAAAAACCAAAACAACCAAATATATTCAAAGTTTTTAGAAGTTAAAGAAAATGACTTCAATATTCGTAATGTTGAAGATTAAAAAGTTAATGTGTCATGTGTGTGAGAATTAAAGCGTCAAACGTAAGTATTAATTAATAGTTTGTAATTAGAAAGATACATGCTATTAAGGAGTAGAGTAGAAAAAAAATTGTACAAGGTTAAGAGCTCAAAACTTATTAAGAACTTATATAAATTAGCAAAAAAAAAACGGGTACAAATTCGGGTATACGGGTACGGATACGGATACGGGTACGGGTAAACGGACGGGTATTACTTGAACCCGTACCCGAACCCGTACCCGTAAAGAAAAGAATATATCTACCCGAACCCGTATCCAAACCCGCGAACCCGCCCCCGAACCCGACCCAATCGGTTCGGGTTTCGGTTTTCCCCATCGGTTTCGGGTGCTTTTGCCATCCCTACTGGTTGTCACTTAGTGACACCGGTATTGAAGATTAAAAGTCGTCATGGACCCAGTGACGCATGCACTAAACCTTCTTAGCCACTCAAGTTTTTCTCAACGGAAGCTTGTTTCATTCTCACAGGGAACCCTACATAAACTATTGGCTTTCTCTTAGAGATCGCTGGTATTGAAGAAGGAGACCCTCTCCCTAGTCTCCGCTCAGGAAAACCAAAACGCACTATTGAGTCTAGAGCCACGAGATTCATCAAAAGATCTCTTAGGAACACTTGACATTTAATCACTTGATGATCAACAAATAAGATCATCAGTGGTTCATATCGAGTCCTTCACAGATCTTAGCAATCTGTCGAGAACATTTATGAGAGGTTCACATCTGTGATCCTCAGTGATTGAATGGAAACTCCTGCCAGGGTCAACATCAAACAGCCCTGACAGCAGGTCACTTCGGTAACTCCCCGTGGATTACGCGGAGTGTGTCTCAAATGGTCTACAGTCGTGAGGTGATGCTTCGGTGTACCTCAGCGACTCATCTGAACTGTAGATGTACTTCGGTACATCGCGTTATCTCACTTGTGGGACTCCAGTTCAGGAACGGCCTTTGTAAGAATTAGAGTTGTGTTTTCACACTATGCTGTTAACACTCTCGAAGTTCAAACTTATAAGTGCCGGAAACCGCTTATTACTAACCGTTTGAAATGTTTTCTTCTTATGGAAGCTCCGGAGCGGGATGATCGTGCTGATTCTTCTCATGCTCACGCCAACATCATCACTAATGGAAGTTCCATTCAACAGCAACACAACCGTCAGAATGATTCTTCGTCAAACCAAAGAATCTACAAAGTCAAAGACTTACAGAACTTCATCAGTATTGATTTCCAACGTCAAAGAGCGTGTGAGCATGTTGAAGAATGACGTGGAGACACTGGAGCAGCGAAGCAGACCTGAGGCAGACTGATGCAGACAACAACATACTATCACTTTCACCACAAAGAACAATGATCAAAGAACAAAGTTAAAGATGACGTCGAAGCATAACTGTTCAAAGATAACTATCTCTCTACACTGGGGAGATTGTTCGAATCAAGGCAATTCCTCTCACAAGAAAGAAGAATGTCAGAAGACGTCATAGCTACTATTACATCAACGCCTTCACCGTTTACATTCATATATACTTGAGGGGGAGATTGTTGGAATCACTCCTAAACAGTATTTCAAGTATTTATATTTCATATGTAATAGGTAGCTTTATTATGGCCTTTATGTTTGTTTAAGGTCAAGCTTATGTAGAAGGCCCATAAGCTTATGCCCAAGCCCAATAAGGAATAGAGAAGGAGAGGGAGTGTTGCCCTAGCTCCTTGCCTATATAAACCATGTAATAACCCTCACTTGAGGGTTGGTTGTTCAAGTTTTCTTTTCACATACTCTCTACGCCTAACCGGTCTTCATATTAACGTGTGTGTGTGTGTGATACTTGTTCATCCGCCTTTATCTCTTATCTTATAACTTGTGTTTGTAAAACTGGTGACCTAACAGAGTGTTTTTGTGTGTTAGATCTGAAGGATGGAAGACAGAAGTGAGAGTAGAGTTTGAGGTGTGTATTTGTGGAGAGGGAAGTAGATGAAAGTAAATTGAGTGTATAAGTATGAGTTTATGGTTAGAATAATGATTGGGGTGATGTGTGATGGTGTGGATCTACTAAGTTGATGGTGTGTAAATACATGAAGCCTATTTTTTACACATGTTCATCTTTTCACTGCAGCTTTTATTTCTTTTTTATCTACCCTATGCATTGACATCCAAAAATATCATTAATATCCACAAATGAATCTGTCAAATTTTTTAATAACTGCTGGCCTTTTTCAAATGGGTCGCGATTTGTTTAAGGTGGTCGCGATTTTGAGTTTTCAATTTACGTTGGTCGTCTTTTTTTATATGGTCGTGTTTTTTTATATAGTCGCATTTACTTTTGTTAAATGGGTCGCGTTTTTACGTTTTTCAAGTCGCGTTTTTAAAAATTCTGTCCGTGTTGAATTTCGCGAAAAACACATGTGTAAGGTGGAAATTGTTTCGCAAATGAATCTAACGGATGAGATTCAAAAGTTCATTTTGGTAAAAAAAAAAGTTTATGCGACGTATTATTTCGTAAATAGGTAGTGGATATGGTCCGTTTAAAAAATTTTCTCTTAATGTAACTTTATTAGTTGTGTAACTGTGTTTGTGTGTCATATTGATTATAGCGGCTGACCAATAACCTAAGATGTAAGTAGGTAACTTTTGGCGCAAAAAAAGAAAGAAAAAAAAATAATGAATAAATAATAATCTTATTGATGTTTAAAAACAAATTCTTGATATATTATTCTTTTTTTTTGCATGAAACCAATTCATGATATGTTATGGGCTGATGCATTTAATATGTTATTGAAATTAGTTTTTTTAGAAATGAATTAGATGACAAAACTTATGTATCTATATGTGTTGAAAATAAGGTCCATATATTATTATATTTAATCACGAATCAATGAATGAATGGCACGTATGTTTAGACATAATATCGGGCATAAATTTTAATCATCCCAATCATCATATGTAAATGATTATATGGATTTTTTTGAAGCAATACATGAAGAGAGGTGACATCAGTTCTTGTACAAATTTGTTTTTATTGATCTTCTATAAGTGGAGTAGTTATAGTTCTTGTTTTAAAATATGTATAAAATGTATGATGATGGTTATCAAGTGACACATGACTTAAATTTTATGTCATAAATTAAACAGATTGCTTATAGCACTTCTGCAGTAGGAAACAATCATCAACGGCACCGTAGTATGCATAATGGAACATGTGCACTATGACTTGGAACCAAGAAGAAGTGGGTCATTTAGTCGAATTAGTAGTACAAATTCTTCCTTTAGGAGGAACTCTTTGATTCTATTAGGAGCTGGCCACAATGAAATCGATGACGACAATGATAGTCGATCCGTCTCAGAGGCAGGAGATATTGGGCTTAGGGAACTTCATAGTAGAAGGTACAGTGGGAGCGCAAGTGGCAGGTCGCGGTTCTCTTTTGAAATTCTATCAGAAAATGTCGTCGTTTCTATTGACCAACATTCTTTGCATGCATCTCCCGCTTCACCACACGTGATATTACATGGAAAAGACCAGAACGAAGTGAGTTCCGTTTTTTAAAATCGCATTTTAAGCAATACTACATCGTTTTAGATCACTCATTTGATGGGTACTTTCATATGCAGGGGTTTAGAAAAGAGTTGCCAATGTTCCTGACGATTATTTCATCTCTCATTCATCTTGCTGCGTTTGGCATTCTTGGGGCAATTTGCTAAACCTTCCTTTATTTATTTTTATCAAAGTTTTATTTTCCCTTCATTCAAATATCCTATTATTATGCAGGTATTGTTAAGGTACCTACTTGAAAAATTATTTGGTCCTCAAGTGGCTGATGTCACAAGTGTTGATAGTGTATTGTACACTGATCTTTTTCCCAATATGGTATCGTTCTTTACCTTTATCCAATCATTTTTTGACTTCTTTGCTTAGATTTCACTAGGATTTCATACTTGACTACGAGCCTATTTGATAAAACAATATGATCTTGTAAACGAATGTTGTTAGGAATTGGAAATTCCATGAGAAAGTGTCGGTTACCCCAATTATAGTCTAGCATAAGTTAGCTCGTAGACATATCGTTATTTACTGTTTAGTAGCGTAGATTAGTTTAGTGTAACACCGTGGAGGAAGGACGGGTCTTTACCAACTGTATGCCTGATCCACAGTCCGACAGGAGGACGTAGTGTCTGTAAGTATAAATACTCCTTCCATCCTTGGAAGGTGATAAGGTTTTAAAATGTACCTTTTTGAGGGGTCGTTTAAGCCCTTATTTGATCACTTTTGTATCCGTTATTACTTAATATCGTTCCTTTTCACTTTTTAGGTATCTTGAACGCAAAATGCTGGAATGACACTTATTCGGACGAAAAGGCGCGAATATACGAAGAAAACGGCCAAAGTGAAGAATCGAGACACTCAGGCTGCTAAAACTGAAGGGGACGGCGTCAGGTGTTATCTGCGACACCGTCGCATCACTTTTGTGACGGCTCAGTAGCCAAATTGCTTATTTACAAGTGACGGTGTCAGGTTTTAAAAGAGTAGGTCGTCGCAACTCAGACGGCCTAGATTTGATCCAGACGACGTCAGAGACTGAAGGGGACGGCGTCACAAGCATAAGGTGACGTCGTCGCAAGACTAACGTGGCCAAGACGAAACCCTAATAACGGCGACCCGACGGCGTCACAAATCAAAGGGTGACGCCGTCGCATATGTAATCTTATATATAGAATCCGAATTTTTTAGTTTTCAGTGTGTAGTCTTTTGGAGTAAAAACCTAAACCGAACCAATGCTGTCTTGTACAGTATTTTAGGGTTCCAAACCCTATCTTACATCAAGATAAGTGTTTTACTTCATTAATTTAATTATGTCTTCAATTACTTGTGTGTATGCTTGCATGTTCCCCATGTCCGGCTAATTTACTTGTGTGTTTGCTTAGGGAATATGAAACTTAATTATTGAATATTGATTGGTTGTATTTTATCTTAATTGTTAATGATCTAGTAATGCGATAGGTCATCCGTTGTGTAGTTAATGCTTGATTAATCTTTGTGAACATTAGTTTATAATACCTAGAGTTGTTGTAGGCTAAACCATCCGAAGAGTACCTTAGAGTTAAAGTTTATAAATCCTAGAGATTTTGTAGGCGACACCCTTTGGTAGTTTCAAAGAGTTAGGGATAAACGCATACCCTACGACCTTAGACACACAACGCGATTAAGAATAAGGGCGTGACAATTCAACCATCAATAGGAGATAATTAAGGAGTAATAAAACCTAAGTAAACACATCTTTAAATCATCATACGAGCACACAATAATTAGACATAGACTACATACACCACTAGATTAGACAATTAGATAAGTAGAGTAATCGGTAGAGATACCAACCCCCAAATCCAAACCCCGAGATTCGTACCTTTCCATTTCCTAAAAAAAACATAAAAAGATAAAAAATAATCTTCCTCAACCCCAACCTTAGTGTAGTAACTTCTCACTAGCATTCCTATTCCCCTAGAGAACGATATCAATTCCCGTGGCTTGCCCTAATACTACACTACAACGATTAGGTTCACTGCCTAGGGTGTTGAAAAACTTGTTCGACGAAAAGGAAGTTCCTTTGACCCCGAACGACGCGTGTAGCGTTATCAGAAGGGGTGGTGCTTCATTCTTAATCTAACCTTTCTTTTGTTTATCTCTCTAGAATCACCCTCTCCTCTCTTCATCTCTCTAAAACCATGGCTTTCTTGTATCATCACCATCCAAGGCCACCCAAATCATCATAACACAATATATGTAAGATCCTACAAATGGTATCAGAGCCAGGTTATTGTGTGTTGTTGATTTGTGTGGGTTTTTTTTATGTTTTGAAGCTGTTTTTACCCATATTTTTTATCCGGAAAAAAAAAAAAAAAAAAAAAAAAAAAAAAAAAAAAAAATCTTCGTGTTTTTTTGGTAAACAGTTTTAAAAAAAAGTTGTGTATCTTGTGGTTCAAAAAAGTCTTATGGGTTATATCAATATATATTTGTCTTGTGTCAATGTTTTTGTCCAAAACAATTTCATTTTTATATGACTTTTTGGTACCTTATATGTGAAACCTTCTTGTGGTCAATCTGGTAAGTTTCTAGGTCAAACGCGGGTCAAAATGAAGCATCTTTTATGCTATTTTCTGGGTTCGTTTGAAGCTGGTCGGAATACTATGGTCGGAAAACTCGCCGGAAAAAGTCAAATGGTCAAAACCCTCGTTTTCTACGCATAAGCCATCTTCAGAGATATTTACGCATAACTGTGAAGTTATGCGTAAGAATTGTTACGCGTAAGGTTTTTACGCATAAACCTATTCTTACGCGTAACCTAGACCATGTTTACGCATAAGAATCTGGTTTACGCTTAACCAAGTCAGGTTTCTGCCTAAGTTGGCTTACGCATAACTAGTTTACGCATAAGCAAGAAGGTCTTACGCATAAAGAAAATAAGATCAAGATAGTTACGCGTAAGATAGACTTTACGAGTAAGAAAGCAAAAAGGCTATGTGTAAAATATAAAAAAGCAAATAAGACCATGACCACAAACAACCAAATACCATTTACCAAGACTCAATCGACCTCAGGTTTATTCCATCATTGGTCAAAGCTCAACATCAAACGAATTGAAAAGATCTTGCAACATCAGATTCGACTCTAAAGCCTCATGTCCGAAATAGAACAAATCTCAACTTAAACCATAAACACATTAAATGTTAGCCTTGATTATTTTTATTAGAAGTGATGGTCATTCACGATTAGGAACTTTGTAACGTGTGTTAGATATCGTGATAGAATAGTCAACGGGCTCGTGGATTGGGCTAAGCTAATTGGGCATTAGTTAAGTTAAGCTAGCCTTGTCTAGTTCGTGTAACCCAAGCCCAATCCAAGTCCATCTCAAGGCCCATGGCCAAGCCTTAGGGCATCATCCTCTCTTACTATAAATACCCCTCAAGTATGTCATTTGAGGGGTGTGCTTGAGTGTGTGTGTGTGTGTGTTTTCCTTTGAAGCAATATATCATCTTATTATTTTCATCTTTCTTCTTTCTACCTCTCTAAACATATACATGAATATACATCAAGTCACCATCTCTTTGCTTAATCTTTTCTCTTCATTTATACGCATAACAGTTTGGGTTTAACGTGGTATTCTTGTGTTCATAACGTGGGTATTTGATAAGGTTGGTATATCTTTGGTCCTAACAATTGGTATCAATCGCCTAACAATGGTTTAGGAGTGTTTGTGTTTGTTTTGAAGCTTGGTATTGTACGCGTAAAGGCTCACGTTTTTCATAGTTGTCAAGCTTAAAGCTTTAATTTTTGCACTTAAAAATTCAAGATTCTTGTGGTTTAAGGTTTATTTGGTGCTAAAGTTTCAGTTTTTTGCAAAAAGTTCGAAGCTTTACGCGTTTTGGTTAAGTTTTGAACACGTTTTGGTTCGTTGGTCATTTCTACTCGTAACTTTTCTAGCAACTTTGGGTGGAAAAGGTCAACATTTTTGGGTTATTCGAGTGTTTTTAAGGATATCTGTGCAAGCGAAATCATTTGAATCGTTGGAAATTTCTTACGAGTAGAAGTCAAAAAGTCAAAACCCTAGTTTTCTACTCGTAACTTTTCTAAGCACTTTGGGTGAAAAAGGTTAATATTTTTGTGTTATTTGAGTGTTTTTAAGGCTATCTGTGCAAGAGAAATTGTTTGAATCATTGGAAATTTTTTACGAGTAGGTCAAAACCCTAGTTCTACTCGTAAGAAAGTCAACTACTCATAAGTTTTCTACTCGTAACTTTTTGGTGAAGAATCTTCGAACTATAACGGTTACTCAGTGCTTCCCTCACTTGGATAAGTTTGTGGAACACTTCGACTTGTAGATATCCCTTACGCTGTGACAGTGTAAAGGATTTTTGGTTCTTAACCATAGTTTACGCATAAGCTAAAAGCTTACGAGTAACTCTACGCATAACTTCACAATTACGCGTAAGGTTTACGAGTAACTTTTTGTCTACGCATAAGCTTAAGGTTACGCGTAAGATACTTTCTACGCATAAGATCCTACGCCTAATGAATCCTACGCCTAAGCTTCCTACGCATAAGATCCTACGCCTAAGCCATCCTACTCGTAACTACATCCTACTCGTAACTACATCCTACTCGTAACTACATCCTACTCGTAACCATATCCTACTCGTAACCATATCCTACTCGTAACTTCTTTGGTCTACGCCTAAACTCTTTCTACGCCTAAGTTTTAAAAAAAAAAAAAAAAAAAAAAAAAAAAAAAAAAAAAAAAATTTGGTTTAACTTGAGTAAAATTTAAATTTTTGAGGAGACTAAACGTTCAATTTTTACGCGAGATTCAAATTTTGGTTTAACTGTGAAAATTTTGGTCAAAAATTCAAATTTTTGGGCCTAAATTCAAATTTTTCAGGTCAAATTTTGCGTTAAAATTGTCATAACTCAAATTTTTCATACGACCTTAAAATTGATTTTTATAGTGAATTTCAAATTTTGGGCGAAAATTTTTAAGAACCGAGTTTACGAGTACGACTTTCAGAATCACCTCAACCGAGCTTAATCTTCATCAACCACAACTCCTTTATCGTTGAATCGATCCTACATCAACTTTATCATCACATACCTTCATCAATGGCAACTGACAAAGATCGTCTCAAAACTGCTTTCACAAATGCTATTGCTGGATTCGCCAATACATGGTTTTCAGAGTTTAATACGCAGTTTGCTCAACCATCTATGCATATGAGTCAAGAAGGACACATGGTTGATGTTATTGGGAATCAGAATGGATTTACTACAGGCATACAAATGGGGAATCAGATGCAATATGCAGGGCAGTATGTTGGACATCAAGGGGGTTAGATTGTGAATCAGAATATGGGATATCAAAATGGGAATCACTGCTTTATGACTTCTGCTCAGAATGCTACTTCCGAACCCCAAAGCCATGCTTCAGGATATTCAGAATGCAGTGTCAAACCAAGGATATCGGCTAAAAAGCTCAGGTACATGCAGATGATAGCCGAGAAAGAAGAATCGGGAATAGAGTTGACTGCTGAGGAATTCGAATTCTGGTATCCAGGACGGGCAGATAAAGCAAACGATTTTGCAACATCCAGTCATACAGTCATCCAGCAGGACACAACATCAAGTGGTACTTATGACACAACTCCAGTCTATGACACAGATTCACTCAATGAGGTACCAAATTATAGTAATGTTGCTAATCAGTTTACTCATGATGAACAGCATTCTGTGACATCAGCACCTACTTATGATACATACCTGGACAATCCGAGTTGTAGCAATACGAACTCTGAAACTCCAGATGTGAATCCTAATGGAGGCTGTGTGGCACAAAATACTGCTACTGATGAGGAAACCCGTGCTTATTTTGAATCATTACTGAATACTTGTGGTATTGAAATTGAGAAAGTCAGTAAGGTCAATCGCGAAGTTAAGGCCGCAAATGTGAAATTGACCGCTGAGCTTCAGAGTTACAAGGAGCACGCCAAAGCCTATGAATTTCATACAAACAAAATGTCCGAATTAGAAATTGGTTATCGAGATTCTGTTTTAAGAGAAAAACAATTGCAACTCAAGTACGACACACTTGATGTGAATCTGAACTTGAAAATCAAATCTTTAAACAAGGAAATTTCTGATCTAAACAACCAACTTTCTAAACAAAAGGCACTGTTTTCTGATCTTGAAAAAGAGAAGAAACAGTTGATTGCTGATTTTTCAAAACGAGAAGATTCTCTTCTTGATGAAATTCTGGATAAAAATGAAACTATCAAAAAATTGGATAATTTACTTCTTACAACGGGTCATTCCGCTAAGACAAACAAGATGCTTTCTAATCAAGTAAATCCGATTTTTCATACGACACAGAAAATGGCTCTTGGTAACTCACCTCCCTGTTTCCTCAAGAAAGCTCAGAAATCTCATAATGTGTTGAACAATGGAAAACCTTTGCATGAACCCATAATTGTTCGTGATTCTCTTGATACGTTGGAACTAGCTGAGGAGAGTAGATCAAAAATGAAACAAAAGAATCCAGATCTTAAACCGATTGATTATAACAAATGGAACAAAATTAATGGAATTACTTTTGTTAATCAAAATGAAAAGTCAAAGTTTTCCATCACACCAAGTGTTTCAAACAAAGTGTCAACACCCGTTTCAAAATCAGTTTCAAAACCAGTTGTAGTTTCCAAGTCTCTTTTGAAAATCGAACAAACGTCTTCAAACAATCCTTTTAACACAAGTGATACTAGAAGCATTTTAGATGACGTTAAAACTAGAATTGGGTATCTTCAAGAGACTGTCAAGTCTAAAACCAATATTACAACTAACATCTGGTTTACTCGTCATGATGACGAAACAAAAGAGTTTTTTAAAACCCAAATTGCCCCTCCGTTAACTGCCATCAGTGCGAGGGTAATTCATGTTGAACAAGCGCTTTTGAAAGAAACAGCTGACTTTGTCAAGGACCATAAATCCCTGGTAAAGCAAGCTAATGATAGTTTTGAACACATCAAAGTTTTGGAAAATTTGAATGATTCTCTCTTCGAAGATGTTATGACAACCGATATCATGTCCATTATTTTACAAACATATTCTGTTGAAGATCATGAAAGACTCCAGGATGAGACCTCCGAAATTGTTTCAAAATATGAAAAAGCTCTTATGAAACTTGAAAAAGAAAACGTGTCCTATTTTAAACAGCTTGATCGAAAAACAGAGGAATGCAAGTATGACAAACTGTCGTATGAGCGTGCCTACAAGGACATGCAAGAGCAAAATGATCTTTTGAGAGCTCAGCTGGGATGTCTAAAAGGAAAGGCTGTGGATACTAAGTTTGCAAAACCATTGACTGAGGAGAATACAAATGTTCCAAAATCGGTTTTCAAACCAAAAATGTCTATTTCTCAGCCTCCTCCAAAAGTCAATGAGAAATATGATTTGTCAAAAACAGTCACTCCACAGTCCCTGCCTATTAAAAAGAGAATTATCAAAGGTTTTGAAAAACCTGTTTTTGAGAAAGAAAAGTGATTACACCTGGCATTTCTAGGACTAGTACACGGAATGTGACCAAAAATCCAGTTAAAGAATCTGTCAGTTCTAACAACATGGTCAACAATCACTATCTAGAAGAAGCTAGGAAAAAGGCACAGACTCGTAAAGACGGAATTCTAGGTGCAACATCTAGGGTGATGAATTCTACAAGATTTCAAGGCACTGCTAGTAGTAGTAAACCATTACCTAGGAACACTATACAAAAGACTAGGGATTGGCTTGCATCTAAGAGTAGTTGCGCAAAAGAAAATGCTATGCCCTTAGAAAACAACACTAGGAATTCTAAGTCTTTTTCGAACAAAAATCAATTTTCAAAAGACTGTAGTGACAAAGTTAAAGCTGCTGTTTTAAACAAGAATATTGAATTTGTCTGTACTACATGTAAAAAATGTATATTTTCAGCTAATCATGATGCATGTGCCTTACAATATCTCAAGAAAGATAATTCTCGTGCCAAGGCACAATCCACTAAGACACCAAATAGAAACAAGCCCGTTGATAAAATGTCAAACAAAAAGAAACCTAATAGGTGGATCTCTTCAGGACGTAGTTTTTCTAAAAATGAGTCTTCCGCTGCATCTGATAAGAAAACAACTCCTAGATCTTACCTTAGGTGGATACCCACGGGAAAAGTTTTCAACACAATAGGTCTTAGATGGATTCCCACAGGAAAGATTTTTGATACTTGCACCAACACAGATAATAGTGACAATCATTCGGATAAGGAAGTCAGATCCACTACAACCGTTGATAGTGATCACCCTCACCGTGAGGAATCATGTACTTCTAACACTGTTATTTGTGAAAATTCTTCTTCTGTGGATGCAGGTACTTGTAAAAGTGTTGAAGGTTCATATACCCCATGTGGTAAAGAAGAACTTTATGCCAATTTCGCATGTGGAAATCCTTTTCTAGTTCCACTCTTAACTCCACTTTTACTTGTCCCAACTTAATTTCTCTTTCTTCAAATCTTCTTTGTAAATATTTTCAAAAAAAAAACAAAATACAAAATTTGAAAAACCAACAAAAGCAAAATACAAAAATAGAAAATTTTTCAAAAAAAAAATACAAAAACAATATAAAATCAAAAAATCCAAAAAAATATTCTTCTCACGACATGTCTCTCGTATAATCGATATTCTGTACGTTTCTAGAAATGTCATTCAACAATGATACGGGTATGTACAAATGCTTGAGCGAGAGTTCTTTAATTGTTTTCTAAAACATGTCGTTTCTCAAAATTTCTTAATAAGATGGCTTTCGTATACTTCAGTACGAAACCCGGACTTCAATTTAATGGCTTCTGAACACATCAGTTCAGGACCCGCGCTTCAAAGAAAGGAAAGTGCTTATCCAAATCAAAGGTTTTAAATATTTTTTCAAGCATTTTTCCTAAAATCATAATGGCTTGCAGTTACTTCAGATTGCAACCCGATCTTTAAAGAAAGGAAAGTGCTATGCAAAATCGATTTTCATAAATATCGAGCACTTATCCTAAAACAAATGAAGATTATTCTTCTCAAATATCTTCAAAAGATTTTTTAAAATCTTTCTCATCTTGCGTACCATTGATTCGAAATTTTTCAAAAAGATCTTTCAAAACCTCTCACATTTGGTACCAAGATAACTCCCTCTAAACCCTTAATTGATTCTAAATTTTCTGTATGAAAAATATGCTTTCGTTAAGGGGGAGTATTCAACCAAAATTGTTCCAAAATTCATGCTGAATCAGTTTCTCTTCAAAATGTTTTTCGAAAAACATATCTTTTAATCATTTTGTTTCAAAAACATCATAGATTTGCTATTTTTGAGGGGGAGAAACGTGATTAAAATGTGATCAAAAAAGTTTAATGATCGTTGTTTGAATCTCAAAAGAGCTCGACTCAGACGGAACCAATGAATTGACAAGGAATCATGTACCATCTCGAGAAACTTTCTATGACTTGACCAGGACGGGTAATAATTTCAAGCTAGTTCTCTAGTGATGTAAACGTGTCTCGAATCGGTCTTGTTCATTTAAAGTCGATCAATTCAAAAGTGCGAACTCTACCCTCACTGTGAAGATTTAAGTTAAAACAATATAAGCGCATGTGAAGGGGGAGTGTTTCTGAAAATATAAAACTCTCAAGGTGTTAACAAAATCATGTTTTATAATCATAAACACTCTGAGAGATTTTCAAGAAAAATGGTTTTATGGCAACAATAGGACAGTCATGGAGTTATAAGGTGACTAAGGATAGGAAATTCGTCCTATGATCCGCCAGAGCCGGAGGGATCTACCCAAGGACATCACATATAGTTAGTATTAGAAGTCCTTAGGAATGATTGAAAAAAGGAGTAATGTGAGAAAGGAGAAAGAAGGGGTTGAAGAATTAAAAAGAAATGTAATGAAAAAGGGTGAAAAGAAATAGCCCTCCATATTCAACCTTAGGGCAGAAACCGGGTTCAATACATATGCTACTGGTTGTCACTAGATGACACTGGTATTGAAGACAAATACGTCATGGACCCAGTGACGCACTGCACTAAACCTTCTAGCCACTCAATTCCTCTCAAAAGGGATTTGTTTCATTCTCACTGGGAACCCTACATAATCTATCGACTTTCTCTTAGAGATCGTTGGTATTGAAAAAGGAGACCCTCTCCCTAGTCTTCGCTCAGGAAAACCAAAAATGCACTATTGAGTCTAGAGCCACGAGATTCATTAAAAGATCTCATAGGAACACTTGACATGACATCGCTTGCTGTTCATCAATAAGGACACAAGTGATATATTCTAGAGTCCTACGCAGATCTTAGCAATTTGCCAGAACATTTATGAGAAGTTTCACATCTGTGATCTTCAGTGATTGAATGGAAACTCCTGCCAGGGTCAACATCAAGCAGCCCTGACAGCAGGTCACTTCGGTAACTCCCCGTGGATTACGCTTAGTGTGTCTCAAACGGTCTACAGTCATGAAGTGATGCGTCGGTGTACTTCAGCGACTCATCTGAATTGTAGATGTACTTCGGTATATCGTGTTATCCTACTTGTGGGACTCCAGTTCAGGAACGGCCTCTGTGAGAATTAGAGATGTGTTTTCACACTATGCTGTTAACACCCTCGAAATTCAAACTTGTAAGTGCCGGAATCCGCTTATTACTAACAATGTTTTATGTTTTCTTCTTATGGAAGCTCCAGAGCGGATGGATCATGCAGACTCGCCACATGCTCATACCAACAACACATGAAAGTTCTCATCAAAATCAAAGGCAACTAAAAGTTAAAGATGATTCTTCGTCTATGTCAAAGAATCTACAAAGTGTAAAGACTCGAGAACTTCATCATTGGAAACTCAAAGTCAAATAGAAGTGTGAGCATGGTGGAGAAAGGCGTGGAGACACCTAACCAACGAAGTTGACAACGGCAGACAACCACATTAATTGATCACAAAGCATGAAGGAACAAAGAATCAAGACTATTCTATATCTACTCACAAAGTTCAAGCTCAAAAAGATTAAAGACCTATTCAAGTGGAGCATCTTTTGAATGACCACCCCTTAGGGGGAGATTGTTAGCCTTGATTATTTTTATTAGAAGTGATGGTCATTCACGATTAGGAACTTTGTAACGTGTGTTAGATATCATGATAGAATAGTCAACGGGCTCGTGGATTGGGCTAAGCTAATTGGGCATTAGTTAAGTTAAGCTAGCCTTGTCTAGTTCGTGTAACCCAAGCCCAATCCAAGTCCATCTCAAGGCCCATGGCCAAGCCTTCGGGCATCATCCTCTCTTACTATAAATACCCCTCAAGTATGTCATTTGAGGGGTGTGCTTGAGTGTGTGTGTGTGTGTGTTTTCCTTTGAAGCAATATAACCTCTTATTGTTTTCATCTTTCTTCTCTCTACCTCTCTAAACACATACACGGATTCATAACATATTCAAGTCACCAAGCTCTTAATCTTTCTTCTTGTTTCCTACGCATACTTTTTGTGTTTAACGTGGTATTTGTGTTGGGTTTGTGATAAGGTTGATATATCTTCGGTCCTAACATTAAATCCCATCATCAAACTACTACGACTCAATCAAATTGAAAAACATTCAAGATTTCAGAAACGTTCAACGTTTTTTTTCTAATCTTTTTAAGATTTTTTCGTTGAACTTATATCATCATCGACCCAATTTGATTATATCCGACATTAAAGAAACAAGTTTACCAGGAATGTTAATTTATTTCTTTGATTCGTTCTAAAGCTTCACTATAAAAGGAAAATCAAAAACAAAACAACATCATTTACCTACCCGAGACCTTGGTTGTTACAAGACCTTGAAACCTCATAGAAAAGATGTAAAAGATTATCATGGAGAAGTAAGAAGTGGGTTCTGATGATGGAGATTTATTTGGATAGGAGCGTGTGGGAATGTGATAAGAAAAAGAGAGGCGTATTATTTCTGATTATGTGTTAGGGTTAGAGTATTTTTAGGGTAAGGATAAAGTGTGACTAGGTTTTATATACCCGGTTATTAGTTTGAGAGTGGATTAGTTGATTGGGCTTTGGAGATAATTCGTTCTTGGGCGTTGGAATTAACTCGTTTTTGGGCTTTAGTACTTTACTCGAGTGGACCAACTCAGTTGGCATTTATTTCAATGATGGGTCGGTCTTAACAGAAAAGGATTATTTCAGCCGAATAGATTTTTAAACGAAGTCTAGTTAGTTGGATATAATTTTTGATTATATTTGGTAATTGAGTGGTTCCTTGGTATTTTGGTATGGTATATTTTCACGGGAGGATACACATAATTCACGGCTTGATCGGAAATTGAAAAAATGACTACGGGGTTTTTGTACGATATTATTGACGAGAAATTGAAGTGACGTTACACGGGTGTACTTTTTTATCGTTGAGACGATGGTTGGTTGGATGCATGTCTCAAGATAACTTGTTGGGGCATAACTATCGCTTTAAGTGATTATGACTTGACAATCTGGTTATAACTGATTGTTCAAAAATATAGAACAAGCAGTAAGTCACAAAGTTGGGATGTTTACTTTCTTTTCAAGTTAGTCGTATCGGGTTATCTCCATATATGGTCATTACTATTAGCCGATGAATCAATGGAGGTTTAATTTCAGCAATTCCCATGAGATATTCGACGTCACATAATGTCACTGATACTTCACAGTCTAAGCAAAAGCTTTCAAGAATCTTCAGCGTCAGTCATGATTTTTCAAGATGTTTGCTTTCGACAAGAACTTCTCCTGCAATTGGTCGTACACTTTATGATGCTTCCGAAAGTTCGAAACCATCATGGGGGAGAAACGTGTACTTTAATGTTTTACGGTCAACCTTCAGGGGAAAGTAGTGTATACTACTCGACTTAGTATGGTTTGTGAAGTTATCTACATATGGGTAAAGAATTGTTGATGATGAAGAATGAACCGCTGCATATTCCCCTAAAAACATATATTCACCGAAACCAAAGTTGTCATAACACATTCAAGCTGACATTGTTTACAGTTTTGTCTTGATTTTGTAAAATCCCGCGAAAGAACCTATTTCTCGGTTTAAATCACAGACTTGTAAAATCCTGTGACAATGGAAACATCCTGGTAAAAGTAATGTGCATTTCTGGATCTATCTTGCGGTTTATTCTTGGTTTTGTAAAATCCCGCGAAAGAAACTATTTCTCGGTTTAGACCATAGAATTGTAAAATCCCGTGATGATGGAACCATCCTGGAGAGAGGAAAGTGTATTTCGGGATCTTATCTGATGCTGGTGTTACGGTTTCTACTTCGAAGAAGGGATAAAAGGGTGTACTTCATGTATTGGATGTATGTTTGGATATTCGTCATGGCAGTTTGGTCATTACATGATTTTACGGGGTTATGTGCTTTTAACCATGGTCGGGATGAAACCATTATCATAGTTCACTTAAAACGTAAAAGGAGGCTAGATTTGAGCTTTTAACCAGAAGATGTGACAACGACGTTAATTCAGTATTATCTATTTGAAGTTGAAGTGAAATATCACGGGCGAGTGTACTTAGTATCTGAAGGTATCGGGGATGGTTGGATGAAGATTCTTCGAGATCCTTGTTCGAGCTTTTTCAAAAAAGCGAAGACTTGGAAATCTTGTTATTTTTGGGTGACTTTTCCATTTCTTTTACCACTTGGGGGAATTGGGCTATTACCACCACAAAATAACTATCACTTTAAGGAGTTACGTTGTAGTGCTCAGTGTCACATTGAATTGTGGATTTTCAAGAGGTGATGTATGTCTAATACTTGATGGTTGGTTGGTTGAAGAGTATAGAGTACTTAGAGATTCAAATAGGCATGAATTCTCGGCACCGCTCTTTGTTACATATGTGCAAGTTTAAGTCACGAGTTCCGGTTAGTTCACTTCAGGGTCAAATTCATCATATTGGGTTTTCTCCATCAGCTGTCACGACAAAGAGCCTACTGAATGATAAATGGTTGATTATAAGTTTGCCAAGAGAGATTGAAAAGAGATAGATAATAACGTTTGAACACAACAGTTCAAGCCTCGTTCCTCAAAGAAAAGAAAAGTGTACGCTTTAGTGCGCTTTATCTTCTGAAGAAGAGAAATCTTCTCTATTATGACCATTCTCGTCAACATGCTTCATGCTTTTTCCATGCTCTTTCAGTTATCAAGTGAACCGGACTACCGTTGCTAGTACTCTTATTTTACTTGCTCAATATAATGACGATGGCGACATCATGTGCTAAATTTTGCGAGGGTGAAGTGTGAATAGAATACCTTTGGATGATATTCACTTACTTAATCAAGAATGGCATCTCCGTATGCAACTCTTGAGGAGGAGAAGAAGTGTGATAATATTGCATGGTTGATTGATATCTGAGAATAAATGGTCATACGGCTCCTAACTGTTGGAAGAACCGAGCTTCTTATTGTCGGGTCATCTTCATCATGTCTTCGATAGAGATGATGGTGTATAAGTTTGTTCCACGTGTCCCTATTAAAAGTTCCACACCATCTAGTTCTCTATCAAAGCAAGAGTGTTTTCTGAAGGCCACTTCAAGATCAGAGTCACTGAATTGACCAACAGAGAACAGATTATGACTAACACATTAACGAAGTAAGAGTATTCTTCTAAGATCCGTTGGTTGACATCTTCTCACGGACTATTGAGATTAATGACAAAGTGCTTCCAGTTGCGGGGCTGATTTCCTTGATGAACATCTTTCTGTTCTTGTTTGATTGGGAGGGATTTGATTTAAGGGGATTTGCTATATACAAGTTAACGGGAATGCATGTGGTGAGAAGAAGATGTTAACTTTCTATTCCCCAACTGGACAATCTTGAAGAAGGTCGAGTCTACAGTCTGTTCTACATTTTCTGCTGCACTTTAGAAGACTAAAGATGAGTTGCATTTGACGATCTAAAGACTTCTTCTTATTCCTGGCATTCATCGAAAAGATTGCCAGTTTAGGGGAGAGCACTAATTGGGGGAGAGTGAAAAGTCAGATTCAATCCCCAATTAGACTTGCTCACATTCTTCAGCAAATTGATTCTCACAAAGATTACAAAGTGTTCTTCTCAAAAGATTTCTTGTATCTGGACTTATAATGTGTTGCTGATTCTGAAGTATAAAAACTAGCAAGGGGGAAGGAGACATACATCTAAAAGCATAACGAGTACACATGATGAACTTAATACTTCTAAGTGATTGAAGTTATCCCAGGAAGACAAATGTCATGACCGCAGAGAAACTCAGCGTATCGAGTGGCTTTTAATGTTCTTATTCCAACTACGTGGGAGAAGAGATGGAAGATAGTTTTTGTTGATAAAAGAGGTACACATGTGAGCTATTCAAAGGGAGAGAAATGGGTACATTGGGGACGCTCAGCTGTTTCACTTGAGGGCTTAATCAGTGATTCAGAGATATAATCACTTATTCCGGAGTTCACATCCGCAGAGATTGTCATCCGCAGAGATAATCAGTGATTCAGCAAGCTTCTTCAGTGTTATCGGTTATTCTTTCTTTGGATATTTAGGTATTTCGGAGTCTTCAGCCTCATACACTATCATCATGGGAGAGAAAGTATACATCTGGGTCATTCTTTGAATTTTGAACTTAATCTGCTACTTCGATGTTATCAGTTACTCTTTCTTTGGGTATATGTGTATTCGGGTTCGTGACATTTATTCACTGATACATACTGCATCAATTCAACTACGTGGGGGAAGTGGTCTCTTGACAACTTCTGGTATTCTTCGCTTCAGAGTTCAGTGTAAAAGGAATTTGAGAAGATTCATTCAAGTGTGGGATGATACGTTGATGTTCTTGTTAATGATATAACCCCGAACGGAGAATCTCGATTATCGTTCTTAAAAGGAGCAGCGGGATTTATGATAATGGTGTGCTTCTTTGTGTACCTGGCTAAGGCAAGCTTGAAATAGAGCTTCAAATCTGCTCATCTAATGGATTTTCGGTTTGGGGGGAAGCTGCCAAAGTCTCTCTTTCTCAAAGGCTCATGTTCTATCTTCTATTCTGGAGCCTCGGAAGCTTTGGTGGTGAATGTTTAAGAGATGATGACTTCTATCTTCTACAACGGGGCTGCTCGATATCCTTATCTCGGTACTCGTATCATCTTCCTTCTTAAACTATATCATCTACACTATCTGTATATATTTATCAAAAACCAAATACAAAAATATAAAACCAGTAAAAAGAAAATAGAAAAATATAAAACCTTCAAAAATCCATAAAAATCAGAAAATTTGAAAAATACCAAAAATATTGCTTTTCTAAGAGATGTCTTCTGGTATCGATAACATCTACGGTCTTAGAAATATCATTCAACAATGGCACGGGACAATAGATGAAGTTCGAGCAGGAGGTGTAAATATTCGTTTCCAAAACATGTCTCTAAATATGGCTTGCAGTTACTTCAGACTGTAACCCGTGCTTAAACAATGGTTTGCTATTATTTCAGATAGCAACCCGCTCTTCAAGGAAGGAAAGTGCTGCGCTAAACAAATTTTCAAAATTTTCGTGCACTTATCCTAAAACTAATTGAGGAAAGTATGTCGAAGGACTGCTGTTCCTACTCAAATATTTTTTCTTCAAAAATTCTTCAGAAAAATATTTGTTTTAACTAAATTGGTGGAAAATGAGTTGCTTGTAAATCAATCAGTTTCAGAGTTTTCGTAAAAATTGAAAACTCAATCAATGACTTCAGCGCTTTTAAACTTTTCAGAAAAATAAGTCATTGATTGAGAGGGAGAATGTTTTCAAATTTACATAATCTAACGAGCTTATCTAATTATCCTAAATGCTTAACTAAAAAATGATGTTAACCTACGTTGAAGGACTAGGTACCTAGGATATGATTTCTAGGATTAGATGATTAGAGTTTGATAAACACATTATTCCCATACTTTACATGATTTGATTGATATGTTGGATTGACTTTTATTAGTCGATTGTTGTTTGGGTGATGTCGACCACCATATATCTGTATGTATGTTCACTAACGTATGCAGATATCATGGATATAAGAATGTTCCCGATCCGGATCCTACAATGAAGATGATTGGATTCCAAAAGGAAAGGGTAACTATTTATTGGGTCGACAAATGAAGAAACGGAGCTTAATTGGACCTCTATGAAGAGTTGGCATTAAAAATGCAACGTAAGAGGTCTCACTGCATCAGTAGATGGTTTTCTTCCAAACCTCCAGCAACAACAACAAAAACAGCTCAACCACCTAACGTATCTTTGTGTAGGATAATAGTGATGATACCATTTTTTTCTTAAAAACAATCTTGAAATTGATATTTTTGAAAATGGAAAAATATTGTTTTGAAAATAAATTGGACTAAATTCTGGAAATCAACGGACTTCATTTTATCAAAACTTAAGTCACTCAATCAACGACTAATGTCATGGATTGAGGGGGAGAGTGATTTCAAAGTAAATATTTTCAAACGATATTTCATCTAAAAAGTCCGGTTTGTACAAAATAAGTGGTGATCTAAAGATTTAATGTTATGTCATGGTATGATTCTCTTTAAAACTCAAAGATCTTTCAAAATGAAATTTTTTCTTTTCTTGTTTGATTGTGAAATTGTTTTATTTTACTTAAAGATCTCTTAAAAACTATCATACCTGACACTAACAATCTTTAATGTCGAAAATCTGTTCCTTATCCATCATTTTTCAAAATTAAATCTTGCCACGTCTTTCCCCAAAATTATCCAAATGATTTAAATCAATCGGGATCCAAAATCTCAATTGGTTTGAATTTTTTGATCGGGGGAGAGATCGTGATTTAAATCTCAAAACGATTTTAAAGGGTGATTGTTTCAAAAGCACTCCTTCCTTCATGTGCCAAACGATTTTGAAATACATAATGCACATGATTGTGGAGGAGCATTTAACCATAAACCAGAAGAGTATTTAAACCAGGCGCATTTTCTCCCATGTTTTCTAAACCTTATTAAATCACTTGAGATCCAAAATCTCAAAGGGTTTGATATTTTTGATCGGGGGAGAATTTGTGATTTAATATGAAATTTGATAAAAGGTGATCATTTGATTCAATGTGCAAGCTCTCTCTAATATGTGCTAAACTCTTTCATATATTGATGCACATATTGAGGGGGAGCGAATGGTTTCTTAATGGCTTTTGTGATCGTGGATGTACTTCTTCAAAGAACTCTTTCCTCTATGTGTTAAATTATTTCAAATAACCAACGCACATTTTGAGGGGGATAATTTACCAAGAAAATCAAATGGCTTTTTCTATGAAAATTGTGATCAAGAATATATTTCAAAGAACTCTTGCCTACATTTGCAAAACAATTTCAAGATCATATGCACATGTTGAGGGGGAGCATTTTTAAATGATCAAAACTATTAAGGTACAAAATGCTTTGATCTCGTATCACAAGTACCTGGATTGATTTTTCAATTGGTTTCAAGAAGGAAAGAACAATACCAAAAGACCGACCAATTTACTTTATGCATGGTGTTATAAGGATGGTTAGGTTAGGTATTTGTTCCCACGATCCCGCCAGTGCCGGAGGGATCTACCCAGGGAAAATCCACTAGATAGTGTAGATGTCCTTAGGTATATTGAGACAAGGAGAAAAAAATGAGAATATGGGAAGAGTGCGGACTGAGATAGAGCTAGAACTGGAATAAACCCAACAAGGTTTTAGTAATGAAGTCTTGGTAAGCACTGAAGGGGTTGAAGAATGAAAAAGAAATGAATGTGAAAAGGGTGAAAAGAAATAGCCCTCCAACAATTCAACCTTAGGGCAGAAACCGGGTTCAATACATATGCTACTGTTGGTTACTTAGGTAACACTGGTATTGAAGACAAGACATCATGGACCCAGTGATGCACTGCACTAAACTTCCCAAGCTACTCAAGTTTCTCTTAAAAGGACTTGTTTCATTCTCACAGGGAACCAACATAATCTATCGACTTTCTCTTAGAGATTGTTGATATTGAAGAGGGAGACCATCTCCCTAGTCTCCGGCATAGGAAACCAAATATGCACGATTGAGTCTAGAGCCAAAGAGATCATCCACAATATCTCATTAGGACACAGAATTAATGAAGACTTGCTGTTTCACACAATGTGAAAAGTAAGAATATATTAAGAGTCCTACGCATTATCCTTGTGGTATTGCCAGAACATCCGAGTGATATGTTAGATATTCACGATGAAGATGGAAATCCTTCTAGAGCCAACATCAAACAAGCTCTTGGTGGGTGACATGTGAGATCTTGCAAAAGATCAAGCTTGTGGCAACTGGATAGAAACGATGGAGTGATTCAATCTTGAATCAACCTTGGTCCAGGAAATGAATTGACGGATACCTTTGAAAAACCGGTCGTTGTGCTTAAAAGTTCTTTTCCATAGCACATCGACTGTGTATTAATGTTTCAAAATTAAAGGGTATTTATGATTGTTAATTGATTTTCCATAAAACCTTCGTTGTATTGCAAAACACTTTCTATTAAGCAATACACGATTGTTTTCAAAACATTTTCATCAATCAGTGAATCTCAATTCGCTGGTTCACTCACTCCGTGTTGTCTTCTTTGAGACGCTCCGGTTTGAGAACGACTTGATCAAGCTGCGAAACCCTGTCAAGGAGATTCTTCGAAATTCTACCTGATCACAGGCAGTATTTATACTGATCAACGAGGAACCGTGGTTCTTGCAACTATATTCAACGAAAGTGAACAAAGACACTTTCGCGAGTTTTAGTGCTAACTGTTGTTTGCAGGAACATTGGACGGTTGCATCTGATCGATATTGAGAAGTCAATTCACAGCCGCAGGCTCACTGTTTACACGCTTAAATGAAGAACATCATGACAAGTGCATATCTACATAACCTGGCTCTGATAGGTGCAAATATCATGAACCAGTAAAGCTTCCGCTACTCTGATGAAAAGATGTCATGATCCAGAAAGTGTGAGCATGTCGGTCCAAAAGTCACAACATCACATGAAGGCAACACTACAAAGGTGATCCAGAGATTTACTGTGGCTGATGATCTCAAAGAAAGCTCGAAGATCATCAAGATGTGGATCAGTTCAAAGACCTCTACTGAAAGTACAAAGTATGTAGACTTTGAAGAATCGCTACTAATGCACAAAGATTGCGGAAGTAAAGAATTGAAGTCTACGAGCTCATAACTAAAGACAAAGATAAAATGCTAGGATGCAAAATGTATTTCATGGGGTGACCTCCCTTAGGGGGAGATTGTTAGGAATTGGAAATTCCATGAGAAAGTGTCGGTCACCCCAATTATAGTCTAGCATAAGTTAGGTCGTAGACATATCGTTATTTACTGTTTAGCAGCGTAGATTAGTTTAGTGTAACACCGTGGAGGAAGGACGGGTCTTTATCCACTGTATGCCTGATCCACAGTCCGACAGGAGGACGTAGTGTCTGTAAGTATAAATACCCCTTCCATCCTTGGAAGGGGTGGTGCTTCATTCTTAATCTAACCTTTCTTTTGTTTATCTCTCTAGAATCACCCTCTCCTCTCTTCATCTCTCTAAAACCATGGCTTTCTTGTATCATCACCATCCAAGGCCACCCGAATCATCATAACACAATATATGTAAGATCCTACAAATGTGATTTTCACTCTTCGAGGACGAGCCTTTTTGACTCAGTTGTACGCGGCCTCACCGGGTTAATCCCGGGACCGTTTCCGACCCTTCCCTGAGCAACCCCAAATGTATACACCTAGCGAGGTTTGAACCCTTAACCTCTTGTTTAAAAGCCAAGGACCTAACCACTATGCCATTTGGTGGTGGTTCTAAAACAGGGAAAACTAATATGATCTTGTGCCGAATGAATTAAAGGCCTTAATGATACGAAGGTTCTTTATGAATATCAACAGTATCTCCTAAATAACAGAAAATCTACCATTTAAACATGTGTAAGATGTAGTAGTTTAGTGATAAATGAAAAGATGATTGTTTGACAAGTGTTCAGAATTGATAAAAACTTAAGCAAAGCAATCTATTTTACAGAAAAAAAAAAGGAATAATGTAAATTAAAATTTTAACCTTTCTGTACGGTTTAGTGGTTTAGCATTCACTTGTTCTTATTACGACCGAAAATGCCATGATTTAACACAGTTTTATTTCGTTCCTGTTTGCCTATTTTTAAGGTCGGTTCATTCTTGATGGGTTGGCTTGGTCCTGTTTATAAAGAAGATATATCCAAGTTCTCCCCTGAATTAGCCGTCGGGTTAACAACAGGTTACTTAGGGAGTCTGACCACATTTAGTGCCTAGAACCAGAACATGCTCGAGCTTAGTGTCTACGGTCATTGGGTTTACCCTGCGTTTGGGTTTCTGCTAGGTCTGTTTCTTGTTGCCTATTCTTTCATAGCAGGGGTGACCACTGCAGTGAGCTTCAAACAGGCTATTAACAAGACAAACTTTTTTTCAAAGTCTTGTTTCTCTCAGGAAAACAATATTATGTGCCAAATTATATTAATAGTGGTTATGATAATGATGTTGGGGTCGCTATGGGGTGTGAGTGCGGCATTGCTAAAGAAAGATTTTAATAGTGATAACAACACAAGTCACTTGTGGTTCGGTTGTATTGTTGGACCAATTGGAGTATGGATTAGATTCTATTTAGCACAACTAAATGGTAAAGGCATAGGAAGAAGAGAGCTTATGAAATGGATGCCTTTCGGGACATTAATCGCTAATGTAGTTGTCTGTTATATCATGGTTGCCTTTGCAACGATAAAGAAATCTTGTAAGCTTCCCTTTCTAGTTTGGTAATCATAATTACCACACCAAATGTTTTAGATAACAAAAACTGTTGCGGGTCTGTCTATAACATGTAGGATATACATATTAACATTTTCATTTCACTTCTTTTGGAGTAAGACATCTTCAATGGTTGTCTATCGTGCAGGTGAATGGCAAACATTTTGATGTTGTGGCATCAGGCATCCAGTTTGGTTTTTGTGGATGTCTGAGCACTGTTTCGACATTCATAGCTGAATATAGAGCTATGGAAGAGAGTGTACATCCTTGGCGAGCATACGTATATGCCTTGACGACTATAATCATGTCGTTTACTCTGGGCACCCTGATTTACTCGGTTCCTGTGTGGACCAAAGGGTAGTCATAGTTAGGTATGACATTATATGCCTTTAAGGTTCTCTGAGGGTATGCTATAATGTGGCTTGAACTTGAGCAAAGCCTGATTTGAATCCAGGCCATTAGGTCGATCTACTCAAAGATATGCTGTTGAAGTTGCGAGTAGAGGGCTCATACATGCACTTTGATAACTAGTTAATCATAGTGATTGTGAATTTGTCCCTAAATATATACATTGTATGGATAACAAAATATCCTTGTAACTCTTACAGAGTCACAACCATTTATAGTGTAGCAGATTGTACTTTCGTTTTATGTACCAGGATGTGTTAGTGTTATATTGCATGGTAAAAAATTTGCCAAGGAATAAAAACCTGATAGGTGCATATTCTCGTTCCATCATCTGCAAACTCGGCTTTTTCCTTAATCCGCTCCCATATCATGTTGCTTAGCATGTCCATTATATCAGTAGCTAGAACAAATTAAATAACGTTGGATAAAACTGTGCCACACTAGTGTCCATCAGAAGCCAAGCAACCTGCAATTGAAAGTTATATTTGGCTTAAGCTCGCTCATCTTCCTCGTGAAAATATTATTTGGTCACAGGATGAAACAATAAACTAAGTTTAAGATTTATAAACATAAAAGTGAAAAAAAATGCTACCACAATTTATGATACTTTTTACCAATCTATATTTAATTTTTTCTAATATCTAAAGACTGACACAAATTGGTTCTTGCAATATTGAATTGAGGAGCTACCTTAATTGACAGATTTACTGACGTTACGTGATCGTCAGAATTCCAGGACCGCCTAATCTCGTCTTTAAGTTCATGCAATCGTCTGATAAACTCTTGCTGGCTTACAGTCTTAAGTCCTCCTTCAGTCAACTTTTGAGATTCGTTCAGCTCATCTGACTGTTTATTTGCTGGTAGTTCTCCAATTACGTTCTTGGCTTTTAGAGTCTTGCTCGTCTACTGCAGTGGAAAATCAGAACTTTACATTTAACATATGCCTAAGCAGTAAGCGCTGTGAGTTACCATGATATTTAAAAATAGTTGCCACAGAAACTGATATCATTTTTGGGACAGGAAATCTCTTCATTAATAGCTTATAAAAGATGTCCATTCTTTTGCGGAGAAATGAGAGGTTGCTTGACTAGTAGCGGGTTTTTTCCTGAAACGTTGACATCTTCAACAGGCTCCACGACTTCTGTTGATATCCCTCGTAATGGGTCAAAGAACTCAATGTTTCCATGATCTTGTAATCATTGCAACCGCTTTATCTATGAACCCCGACTTTAAAACATCAAACATTTACAACAAATATGCATATAAGTTTGCTACCTCGTGCATTGGTTATAAACATAACTAAAATAAGTCTAAAACTTATACATAGGGGGTGTTTGTTTAAGCTTAGTTATGGGCTTATGAGCTTATTTGTTTTCGGCTTATATTTCATAAGCTCAATTTTTTCGGCTTAATTTGAAACTTGTTTTTACCATATTATCAGCCTAGTAAATACATATATATACCTGCTGCTTATCTGATGATGATGTAGAGGGGCATAAAGGATGTGAAGTAACTGAAACTCTGTTAAGTGAATATAAATTTTCTTCAGCTTTGTAATCACGGGCTTTGAACTCCATTGCGAACCAAGCCCTGACTGTACAGTAGCATAGGCGATTATAACAATGACGATTGATTCGAACCATAACCAATTTTGTGTGGAAACCTGAAGATCAATCCAGGTGTTTGTTTATGACTATGAGCTTACTGTGTTTCTTTCATTTTGGGTTAATGTCAAGTCGTTTTTAATAATAAAAAGTTTACCATATGCACTTTTGGTTATTAACTACTTTGTTTAAATGGTATTTTTCTTGTTTTTTAAGACATTGCTTAGGGTGCGTTTAGTTATAGAAAGTTTTTTTAACTTATTTTTTATTTTTTAGTTTTCGTGAGAACAGAGTAACTCGTAAGAAAAACAAGAGTTAAGTGGGATATTGAGGATGATGAAAACTTAAAGTTCTTTCATTCATACGTGAAGCGAAGGAATGATAAATGTAACATAAGTGGTTTCATGGTTAATGGAGTATGGTGTGAAGATCCTAAGATAATCAAAGCGGAGATGGCTAGGCACTACAAAACCTTATTCTCTGAAGGCGGTAGGACGAGGCCGATATTTTGGTGCAATAGGATTGAAAAAAATTTGATGGGGGATACTCGAAATCTAGAAAAGGTTATCGATGAAAAAGAAATATGGGGACGGTTTCAATTTCAAATTTATTAGGAAAAATTGGGACATTCTTAAGAAGGATTTAATTAGGGCGGTAACGTGTTTTTAGGAATCTATGGAGATTTCAAGAGGATGTAATGCATCGTTCATCACCATTATTCTTACACTGTGTTCTAGAATAATTTTTATAGATGGAAGGAAAAAAAAGTAGGGAAAGTAAACTAAAGGAGTGGGGAGTAAAGCAAGCAGGTAAAAAAAACTATGTTCTCAAGTTTAGAGTCTAGTGGAAGAAAAAAAATAACGTGTCATCACTTTTTTATATTCTGCACTTTGAATTTTACTATTATACCTCTTAACACACAAAAAATTACAAGATATATGATCTTCAAAACAAAAGCATATGCATCAAGATAATGCAATCTTCCAACACATATGCATAAAGATGATTCAATCTTCCATATAATCTTTCAATATTATTCCTTGACCATGAAACTAAACCCAACAACTGATTGCTTAATATTTACATATATAATCCAACAAATGGATCGAAGATGGATAATAATTTGAAACCCAGTAAAACAAATCCTTATAAACAATGGTTCAAATTAAGGTTTTAAAATTATGGATTGGGGAAGAAGAAATCGCATTTATGAATTTGGGAAAAAGAAATGGCAATTTTATTTGGGTTGGAAGAAGAAAGGGCATTGTAGATGAAACCAGTTTTGTATGAATATGAACCAAGAAATCTTGTAAAAGAATTAAACAAGTAACATCAATTGTTATGTTTGTTGAAAGAATTAATGATGTGGGTGATAAAGGTAAAGCAGATGGGATAAATGGGTACTTTTTTCAAAGACCTTTTTATAGTTTTCTTTCGTTCGTTTACAGCCCATATATGGGCGGAAAGAATTGGTCAAAAAAATCAAAGAAGCATCATCCCTTTCCACCTCCCACCCTTTACTTTCCTTCCTCTAAAAAACTAAAGAACGTGAATTATTTTTGTGGTCCCTCCTTTCCCTTCACTTTATTTCCAAAATCAATCTTGAGAACACAGTGTTAAAGTAAAAGACCCTATTGGTTTGGAGGATTTTTGTCCCATTAGCCTTATAGGTTGTTACTATAAAATTATTACTAAAATTTTAGCATAAAAGGTTAAACGTGTGGTGGGGTGCGTGGTAGGGGAAGTAGAAAACGCATTTATAAAAGGTAGATACAGTATTGATGGGGTCCTCATAACAAACGAGAAAATGAAATACCTAATACGAATGAAGGAAAATAGTTTAAATTTCAAAGTGGATTTTGAAAAGGCGTATGATAGTATTAGCCGGAATTTCCTAATGAACATTATGAAGAGGATAGGGTTTCGGGGATAAGTGGTGGAAATGGGTGGAGGCGTGTCATAAATCGTCTTCAATGTCCATACTCGTTAATGGTTCGCCATCATAGGAGTTCGGGATCGAAAGGGGTGTGCGTCAAGGCGACCCGTTATCACCTTTTTCTTTATATTGGTAGCGGAAGGTTTGAATAGTATTGTGAACGAAGCGGTTGAGAAAGGCATCTTTAGAGGAGTTAAGGTTGGGTCGAATAATGTCACAGTTTCTCACTTACAATATGCGGATGATACCATTTTCTTTGGCGAATGGAACAAAGAGAATTCTAAGTCACTTATGTGTATGCTTAGATGTTTCGAAGAGGTGTCAGGATTACGAGTAAATTATGGTAAACGTAAATTATAGGTTTGGGAGTTAACGAAATGGAATTAGGAGATATGGTGAATTGGATTGGGTGTGATATTGGAGAATTTCCTTTCACATATTTGGGCTTATAAATAGGCGAAAATATGGGTCGGGTGAATTCATTGAAACCCGTGGTGGAAAAATTCAAGAATCGGTTTTCTGGGAGGAAAACTAAAACGATGTCGTTCGGGGGTCGTCTAACATTGGTAAAATTGGTTCTCGGTAGCTTGCCATTGTATTATTTTTCGATGTTCCATGTGTATTTGAGTGTTATAAAAACTCCTGAGAGAATTAGAAAAAACTTTTTTTGGGGTGGGACTCGGGAGGGTAAAAAACTTTCTTGGGTTAAATGAGATACAATACTTGCTTCATTTGGGGACGGGAGATTAAATGTGAGGTCTCTTAGGGCGACAAACTTGGCGCTATTAGGGAAATGGTGGTGTAGATTTAAGAGGGGGTGAGGGGTTATGGTTTAGGATTATTAAAAGTATACATGGTGTATGTGGGGGGTTAGGGGGTAATTATGGTAAGGTGGGGTTTTGGCGAGGAGGGGTAGGGTGGTGTGGGATGATATTGTGAAGATTGTTGTGGAGATTAACCGGTTGGGATTAGATTTTACTTTGTCATGTGTAGGGGTGATGGTGGAAAGGAAGGATTTTAGGTTTTTGGTTGATAGATGGGTGGATAGTAGAAGACTTTGTGATAGGTTCCCTAGACATTTTCATTTAGATAGTAGAAAGGAGGGTAGTGTGATGGATAAGGGTTCTTCGGTAAATAATGAGTAGGTTTGGGTTTGGGAATGGAGTAGAAATATTAGTGGTGGGGTGTGTAGGGAATACGATGATTTAGTTGAGGTTATACGAAATGTGGTTGTTGTTAATGCTTGTAGGGATAGATGGAGGTGGACGCTCGGTGAATACTGTGAGTTCAAAGTCAAAGATCTTACGTGTTTGATCGAGGAGGTTCTTCAAGTGGAAAATGGCTGTCAAGATAAGCTTTGGAACAAGTTTTTCATAAGAAATAAACATCTTCATCTGGAGAGTGCTTAAGGGAAGACTTCCGGTACGTGTGGAACTTGATAAACGAGGCATCAATTTAGATTTGGTACTTTGCGCGTGTTGTAATAATAGTGTGGAAACATGTACTCATTGCCTTGTCACTTGTGATCTTGAAATGAGTGTGTGGACCAAGCTGTTTAATTGGTGGAAGGTGGGGAATGTTAACGTCTTCACTATTGAAGATATTTTTTCACATAATGGGTATGTGATAACGCTCAAATTATGCATGTTTTTAGTAGCGTTATCCGTACTTTTATGTATGTTATTTGGTTATATTCATATGCTTTTATTACTTAATCATGTCAAAGAACGTTTGTCAAGTATATGTAGCCAAGTGCAGGAAAAGGAAGGAAAAGTGAAAGAATGATGAATAAATAAGATTCGTAATCATACAAAGATTTCCTTGTCAAGATACACACCTAGGAGGTATTTCAAGAACGTATGATCCAAGGGTTCAGCATTCCAGAGTTTCAAAACAACGAAAAGATCAAGTTTGGATATAGAATTAAGAGTTACAAATAAAAAACAAGCCAAATAATAGAAGTTAAGAATTAGTCTGCTAAAGAGCTCCAGCCGATCGGTCACAACCTGCGACTGATTCGGCTGGAGGGTGTTGTCGAAGACCACTGGGATGCCAACCGATCGGCTGGATATACCTGTTTGCCCAAACTTCACCACTAAGACTTTCAACTTATTCCCAACGATTCTAGGCCCTTCTATTGAGTATTCTAGTCGTTTGCCCAAACTTCACCACTAAGACTTTCAGCTTATTCCCAACGATTATAGGCCCTTCTATTGAGTATTCTAGTCCATTCTACTATGCTTGTTGGCCAAGTTGAGGCATTAAACACCCTAGGCTTTGAGAATAGTATAAATAGAAGCATTTGTAATCATATGAAGACACACAATAATCAATAAACTCTCAACTCATCAAATCATTTTTAAAGGCTCTCAATTTCATCCTTAGAAGTCCAGGAAAGTTTGGAGGTCCAAGAAGTCAACATTTGGAAGTCATACCACCAAGAAGTCAACACCAATACTTTGGGTATTATTACTCAATCATTTGTAATCTTATTCTAATCATTGTAAGACTTTTAATTATGTTTTCTAATGTTCAAAATTCTGAGTTTATGTTCATGTTTGCTATGAGTGGCTAGTACCTTTGTGCACTTGCTTAAATAATGTTTACTATATAATGATTTGTTCATAATTGTGATAACATGTTTTTAAATTCAATTTCAAGTCAACTCTAAGATCCAAATAGTGCTTAAGTTTCATAGTGACATTTTTTAATCAAGATTGACTAGTTGTTAGTAATTCTAAAGGTCAAAAGAATTTATTATTATTCAACTAGTTATAATCATTTGTCTATGAATAATTGTTTTTACCCATTATTCTTGGTTTAACAAAGAAACTTAATTGTTGTTGTAGTAAGAACACTTTTGATTATCAAAATCGATTGATTGGAAACTACTCCATAGGTCGAAATATTAGTTGTTTACAATCAATTTTAACCTTTTTGTCTATGATTGGTTACCTTCTGTATTGACCATTTCCTAAGCAAATTTGATAAAACAAATGAATGTTTTTGTGTTTAAGTTTGTGAAATTAACATGAATCAAACTTATGAAACTTGAATTGATCTTGAATTGATTGGTTAAACTTAATTCTTGTTTTTATAAACTAAAATCTTGACGAATGTTTAACTTGTAAGAACAATAGATTAGAACACCAACTAATTCTCGTAACCAACATATTATGAAGAAGTTAACACAATCATGCTTATCAAGAGTAGTAAACTATTTTAAGCAAGTGTAGTCTTAATCATTCGAATTTCATCATCTTTATTTTTGCTACCTTTGGATTGCTTCTAGTATACTTTTATTACTTATTTCTCGATTCACTCACAAATCCCTGCGAATGATCCCGACTTACCATTATATGTTAGGAATTAGAAATTCCCGGTATTAAAGAGTCGGTCACCTCAAGTATATGTAATCGTTAGAAAGCTCGTAGTCGTAGTTATCTTAAGTTAAGTAGTATTTAGTTTAGTTTCACCGTGGAGGACGGACGGGTCTTTACCCACTGTATGCCTGATCCACAGCCCGATGTGTGGCGATTTATGTAAGACTATAAATACTCTCTACCTTCCAAGGTAGAGAGTTGGAGCTCATAATAATATCTTTCACTTTCTCTCACTAAGTTCCCTAAACCTCTAACTTTCTCTCTCTAGAATTCCATCTATATGCTACTTTGTGTTATGGTTTGATGTGTATGTGAAAAGTT
>BPTQ01000007.1:296954991-297311431 GCA_019973895.1 Chrysanthemum seticuspe
GAACCAAAAGATGTTAAAACCGCCATGAATGAAGACAGCTGGTTCAATGCTATGCAAGATGAAATTCATGAGTTTGATCGTCTTGATGTATGGGAGTTAGTACCTGCTCCAGACTGTGCTATGATTATAGCTCTAAAATGGATCTTCAAAGTAAAACTTGATGAGCATGGTGATGTGTTGAAGAACAAGGCTCGATTAGTTGCTAAAGGATATCGTCAAGAGGAGGGCATAGACTTTGAAGAATCTTTTGCTCCAGTTGCTCGAATCGAGGCAATCAGAATCTTTCTGGCTAATGCTGCTAGCAAGAACATGGTAGTTTATCAGATGGATGTAAAGACGGCATTTCTAAACGGAGATCTTAAAGAAGTCGTCTACGTCAGCCAACCTGAAGGATTTGTGAATCAAGAGCATCCTACTCACGTTTATCGTTTGAAGAAGGCTCTTTACGGTTTAAAGCAAGCTCCAAGGGCATGGTATGATACACTGTCAAAGTTTCTTCTATCAACCGGATTCATCAAAGGAGCAGTTGATCCTACATTGTTCACCAGGAAGTCAGGCAAACATTTGATTCATGTTCAAATTTATGTTGATGATATTATTTTTGCCTCGACTGGCCCAATGGAATGTGATCATTTTTCAAATGAAATGAGTTCAAAGTTTCAAATGTCAATGATGGGACAAATGTCATTTTTCTTGGGATTACAAATTTCTCAATGTCCCGGAGGCATTTTCATAAATCAATCTAAATATGCAACAGAGATTTTAAAGAAATTTGGATTTGATTCAAGTGACCCTGTTGACACCCCCATGATTGACCGAACCAAACTAGATGAGGACCTCTCAGGGATCATGATTGATCAAACGAAATATCGGAGTATGATTGGATCCCTGATGTATCTCACTGCTAGTAGACCAGACATCTTGTTCGCTGTTTGCATGTGTGCTAGATACCAGGCTAAGCCTACTAAAAAGCACCTTGAAGCAGTTAAACGGGTCTTTCGGTATCTCCAAGGAACCATCAATATGGGACTATGGTACCCGAAGGACACCGGTATGTCACTAACGGCCTATGCAGATGCTGATCATGCAGGTTGTCAAGATACACGTCGAAGTACGTCAGGAGGTGCTCAGTTTTTGGGTGATAAGCTTGTGAGCTGGTCTTCAAAGAAGCAAATGAGTACCTCTATTTCCTCTACAGAGGCTGAATACATAGCCATGTCATCTTGTTGTGCTCAAATCTTATGGATGAGATCTCAATTATCTGACTATGGCTATGAATTCAACAAAATCCCTCTGTACTGTGATAATAAAAGTGCTATTGCTCTCTCATGCAACAACGTTCAACACTCAAGAGCAAAGCATATCGACATTCGACATCATTTCATCAGGGAACAAGTTGAAAAAGGTATGGTGGAACTATATTTTGTGAGGTCTGAATATCAATTAGCTGACATCTTCACCAAAGCTCTTCCAAGAGAACGTTTTGAGTTTATTCTTCCACGTCTTGGCTTGAAAAGCCTTCAACCAGAAACACTCAAACGTCTTCAGGAGGAAGACGAGGAGTAAAGGTCTATCTTCGTCTATCTCTTGTATATATATCTATTGGAAAAACAAAATACAAAATTATAAAACCTTCAAAAATCAAATAGAAAAATATAAAACTTTCAAAATCCATAAAAATCTGAAAAATTCGAAAAATCTTCAAAAAATATTGTCATTTTGTCATGTTATTCTCGGTTCGATAATATCTACGGTCTTTGTACTGTCATTCAAAGAATGACACGGGACTTTAGATGTTTGTTCGAATGTTGTTATTAAAAAAAAAAAAAAAAAAAAAAAAAAAAAAAAAAAAAAATCAAAAAATACTTTTTTGGGAGAAAGAGAAATGGTTTATTGTCATTTTCAGGCAATAACCCGGTTTTAAAAGAAAGAACAGAGCCATGTTTTATCATGTTTTCAAAATTCCATGCTCTGATTCTATAAACATTTATCTGCTGAAAACCAAATGCTTTGAAAAATAACTCGGTCTCTATTTTTTATAATCATCTGGACTTATTTGTCAAAATCTCTATCTCTCAATCAACAACCTATGTCATTGATTGAGGGGGAGAATGATTTCAATTAAATTAAAAAAGTTATTTGGCATAAAATTGTTTTCAAAAGATATACATGCATGTTTTATCAATGGAGTGTAAAGTCTTAAAATCCGATCCTTATCAGTTAAAACGCTTTCATAATCAAGTCACAATTCCCCTTAAAAGCTTTCAAAATCAATTTAAATCAATAAGAGATCACAAATCTCAAATGATTTGATAATTGTGATCGGGGGAGAATGTGTGATTTAAATTGGATTTAAACTGATAATTAGGTAAATGGTTTTATAAGGATGTACATGCTATCCTGCCCACATGTGACAAACGATTTCAAATTTTCCATGCACATGTTGAGGGGGAGCATCTATCATAAACCTATGATTTGAAATGTGATCAACTTATCTCAATGTGCAAGGTCCTTCTAGTATGTGCAAAACTCTTTTCAAATCTCGAGGCACATATTGAGGGGGAGCGAATTTATGGAAACCTCATCCTTCTCGGAAATGCTATTTCTACCTGATTTGATGTGGGAAGTGATGTTGATATCTTTTAGAAAATGGTAATCAAAGAATTTAATTCTTTCTCTTGCCTCCGTGTGCAAAACATTTTCAAATATTTGATGCACATGTTGAGGGGGAGTTCTCGTTCTAGAAATATCAAAAACAATTCAGGTACAAAATGCTTTGATAATATATCACAAGTATCTGAATTGATTTTCAAATGGTTTTCAATTGGATCCAATGGCAGACGAACAATACCAAATAGACCGACCAACTTTACTTTATGTACGGTGATATAAGGATGATAAGGTTAGGTATATGTTCCCATGATCCGCCAGAACCGGAGGGATCTACCCAGGGACAATCCACTAGTTAGTGTAGAAGTCCTTAGGTATGATGATAAAAGGAGAAAAATGAGATATGGGAAGAGTGCGGACTAAGACTGAGCTAGTACTGGAATAAACCCAACAAGGTTCTAGCTATGAAGTCTCGGTAAGCACTGAAGGGGTTGAAGAATTAAAAAGAATTGAATGAGAAAAGGGTGAAAACAAATAGCCCTCCATTTATTCAACCTTAGGGCAGAAACCGGGTTCACTTCATATGCTACTGATGGTAACATCGGTATTGAAGACAAAGACGTCATGGACCCAGTGACGCACTGCACTTCAACTTTCCAAACCACTCAAGTTCCTCTTAAAAGGACTTGTTTCATTCTCACGGGGAACCAACATTATCTATCGACTTTCTCTTAGAGATGGTTGATATTGAAGAAGGAGACCCTCTCCCTAGTCTCCGGCACAGGATCCAAATATGAACATATTGAGTCTAGAGCCACGAGATCATCAATAAATCTCATTAGGACACTTTCAATGAAGACTCTCTGTTTCACACAATGTGGAAAGAGAGATTATATCTTGAGTCCTACGCATTATCCTTGTGGTATTGCCTGAACATCTGAGTGATGTGTTTACATATTCACTATGAAGATGGAAAGCCTTCTGGAGCCAACATCAAACAAGCTCCTGGTAGGTGGCATGTGAGATCTATTATATAGATCAACCATGTGACAATTGAACAGAAACAATGGGGCGATTCAATCTCTTGAATCAATCCTGGTTCAGGTTATGGATTGACGGATACCTTTGAAAAACCGGTCGTTGTGCTTAAAATCTCTTTTCTTTAGCACATCGACCGTGTACTCATTTTTCAAACCAAAAGGTGTTTTTATGATTGATAATTGATTTTCAATAAAACCTTCGTTGTATTGCAAAAACAATTTCTATTGAGCAATACACGATTGTTTTTCAAATCTCTTTTCATCAACCAGTGGACTTAAAATTCGCTGGTTCACTCACTCCGTGTTGTCTTCTTTGAGACGTTCCGGTTTGAGAACAGCTAGAACAGCTGCGAAACCCTGTCAAGGAAATTCTTCGGAATTATACCTGATCACAGGCAGTACTTGTACTGATCAACGGGGAACCGTGGGCCGTGTACCTCAATTCAACGAAAGTGATCAAAGACACTTTCGTGCGATTTATTGCTAACTGTTGTATGCAGGTACGCCCGACGTTTGCAGCTGATCAGAATGAAGCGGTCAATCCATAGCCGCATGCTCACTTAATACATTCATCTCAAAAGAAATCATGATTAGTGCATCAATGACTCTGATATTTTCACTCCATGCTTCTGCTACGCTGCTGCCAATATCATGATTCAACAAATGCTTCCGCTACTCTGATGAGAAGATATCATGATCCAGAATGTGAGCATGTCGGTCCTAAAGTCACAACATCACATAATACCAACACCACAAAGGATGTGTCAGAGATTGTTGATAGCTGATGTTCTCAAAAGATGGCTCAAAATTATTATCACGTGGATCAGTAAAAGACCTCCACTTGGAGCATCCAAACATGCAATGTGAAGAATCAATGACTACGAGCTTAGAAGCAAAGGACTACATCAAGAATGCAAGAACAATTTTTTTGTAATATCTTGTTGTATTCAATGTAAATTTTGGTACATGATTGAGGTGACCTCCCTTAGGGGGAGATTGTTAGGAATTAGAAATTCCCGGTATTAAAGAGTCGGTCACCTCAAGTATATGTAATCGTTAGAAAGCTCATAGTCGTAGTTATCTTAAGTTAAGTAGTATTTAGTTTAGTTTCACCGTGGAGGACGGACGGGTCTTTACCCACTGTATGCCTGATCCACAGCCCGATGTGTGGCGATTTATGTAAGACTATAAATACTCTCTACCTTCCAAGGTAGAGAGTTGGAGCTCATAATAATATCTTTCACTTTCTCTCACTAAGTTCCCTAAACCTCTAACTTTCTCTCTCTAGAATTCCATCTATATGCTACTTTGTGTTATGGTTTGATGTGTATGTGAAAAGTTATATCTTACATTATAATCTTTCTATAATGGACGAGTTCACTTGCTCGTATATGTTATTAATAGATTTGGTACACCTCTTATAAATTTAAACTTGTACGCAAGCAACACATCAAGTTTTTGACGTCGTTGCCGGGGATTTTGATTGTGTTTCTTTAAGTTTAGAAAATCCATTTTAATCAACCCTTTATCACACACAAAAAATACCGAGCCGAGTAGCCGATCGGTAGCCGCCTTATTGTGACGACGTCACCTTATGAATCGTGACACCATCGCTCTTGTTTTCTGGTCATGATGCCGTCAGCTCAAGGCCATCTCCATTACCTGAAACGTTACTTGGAAAATTTATAACATGATCATCTTCGTTAATCTTCAAGTGATGGTGTCACTTAGTATTTCTGACGCCGTCTCATTCCTTTTTGTGATGTTTTCTTTACTTTTCGTTTTCTTGTCCAATCGAGCCAAAAAAGCCCCATTTTCCATCATTTGCTTCCCGAGTACCTAAAACTCAAATAGAAACGATTTATGGTAATAATTGATCGAATATGTACGAGTTTAGAGGCTAAATGATCCCTAAAAAACGTATAAAATTACACCTCATCAATAAGCAACCACTTGATCTATCAAACTTTGCTCTCAATCAATTGTTAATGGCGACATTCCTTTTCTTTCGAGTCTACCCTCGCCGATATGTGGTGTTTGATAGTTATTGCCACCTTGAACCTTCAAGATTTCTTTCATACATGTTTGTAGAGTTAAAAATACATTGTTAAGTTCGCGAAATGGCATTCTTTCATAAGAAGCTTGAACCATAAGAACCAATTCATCAATTGTCCCTAAAGCCTCTTGCTCTTGAAGTGATTACATCGTCCAAAAAAACCGGAGATCTAACACATTTAAATCCAGACTATTTAGGGGTTGAAAACAAAGTCTTATGTCAAACCCATCTCGAGATGCTTCTTGAAGAAACTCATCAACATTAATATGAGGCTTCGCATTGTCTTGTTGAATAAAAATTGAACCTGTATGACCTTGTGGCCATGTCCATCTAATAGCCTGTAGTATCTTTTGCATCAACCATGACCTTGTAACCTCTTTAGTTACGGATAAGATAGGTTTTGTATCCAATGTCCTCGCAACACGATTCTTACTTGAACGCGTAGCCGGCTTTAAGGTTGTGAGCGGGTATATACCGATCTTTCTCGAAAAAGTTTCATTACCCAATGAATCAAATCATGGTCGTGCAACCGTGGCTAGAAACATTACCTTTTCTATAAACTTTTTAGATTTGCATGTTCTTAGCGGCTCATCTTCATTTTGTTGGTCTTGACATATTTAACCACTTTTCGTCAATGTGGATGATGTTGTACATACCCCTAAATGTAGGAATAACCCATGGCAAAGATGGTGTAACCATAGACAAACAAAACCTTAACCTTACCTTTTTATTTTCATCGGTCAAATGTGGTTTGACGGCATTGGTGTGTGGTCGAAGTTCACCTTATTTGATTCTTCTATGCACGGCCGATTTTGGAACATCTATTGATTTTGCAAGAGTTTGAATTTTTGTCCAACGGCGTAATGAAATTTGTGAAACTTGAGTAAAGTCGATTTTTACCATTTACGTCCAACTACATGTTGCTTCTTTGAAGATACATCAACCATTGATCCATTAAGGACTTGAAGTCTAGCTTAATGCCAACTGCGACTTATGGTCCAGTTAGAGACTTCGTATCTTATAGCTAAAGTTCTAGTTGATCCTTTCTTCAAATCACCGTTTAAGCTTTCTTCTAACAATGACTCGTAAATGGTTTGACGTTCATAATTTGTCAAGTGTTTTTTTAGTGCATGAAGTTTAGTAATGTTCAATTTTCAAATAAGAAAAAGACTAGTAAGGTTAATGTGGAATTTGTTAGAACTCCTTAGATCGTGTTGAGCACTAGGAATAACAATAACAATGACAATATACGCATCGGATTAAACAAACACAATTGTTATTGAACAAGGTTTCTCGTCATCATCTCTATCAACTACTACAAACACATTAAGCCCCAATACTACGTGATCAAGTGTAGTACGATTATCTATCTCCTACAATAACAAGTATCAAGGTAAACCTTGATTACCTTGGGGCTACTAACCTAGCCGTTTACAAGCATACGCCTAGTATACATACATACACACTTTTTGGTGTTTACATCTTGACACACATAAAACATAAAGATTTGTATCTATTTATATAATAGAGAATTAGGTTTACAAAAGTATTCTAAACCGTATATTCCTGTAATCTCCATCTTTTTGTAGAATTTCCTTTTGTCTTTTTAGGTCCTTCATGTTTCATTCTTCACTTGTAGTTTTGTACTTATCAACTCAAATATAAAACCCAACAATCTTCCCCTAGTTGATAATTACAAACCTTCGTATTTAATCTTCCATGAATGACACAATCTTCCCCTTAAGCTCACTTCGTGAACTTAAAAAACATGTACCACCAAGGATCTTCAAGTTGCGTATCTTCTTCGTACTTCTTCTTCCCCTTGTTGTATCATCCACTAGGGGACTATAAGTAGAAGCAACTTTGATTTCGACAACCACAACCCACTATCATACTTCCAATCCAGTCTTCCAATGTCTCAAATTACCTACCATAAAGAACACCAAAAAGCTTACTATAAATGAACTCAAGACAAAAGAAACCTAAACCATCAGTAGTAATAACAACTAGTAGTTGTAAAAACCTTCCCCTCAAATGATGCATGTAGTAACCATAAGAACTTTTCAAATAACTAACCACCATAACAACGAACACCATGTAGTATTATCCATGAACGAACATAGCAGCATGAGTACTAATAAAAAAAAATGACTACAATAGAACTCGAAACCAAGCAGTAGTAGCGTTGAAGAATAGTTCTTCGGTTGAGCAGTAGAAACCATGTAGAAAATAGAAAGCTTCCCCTAAACATGAACATGATAAAAACTATAACAATCTTTCACACTAACCTGACCAAATAATATTCATCATTAATGAATTACTATGTCTTCAATCATAACCAAAAACCAAACACCTGTGTGTGACAACAATCCAAATCAACCAAATACTAAATCAATTCCATCTGTTTATGTTGTCCCAGATCTTCCCCAAGACAGTAGTAAGTCGTCAAGCAGCAGTATTAACAATAACTTCTACTAAGGATACTTTTTTTAAGTAACCTGACGACACGTGAAAAGTGTCACAAAACTTGTCGCAAAAACTGTCACAGATTACCATTCTCCTTCCTCCTATTGCTTTTAGCGCACATTATTTGTCACTAAACTGTCACAAATCCGTCTCTAGTCAGATTGCTCCTTCCTCCCATCACATTTAGCAACACTTAAGGTGTCACAAATCTGTTGCTAGTCTGTTGCAAATTCTAGTAGTACAAACAATATGGAGGAGTACTAAGTTAAAAACTGAGCAATACAAATAAGCAAACCACCAGTACTAACCTTTCTAACCGAGCATTGTGGGCAGTACTAACATACATAGCAGTACTAATGAAAAATCATAATGAGGAGTACAAACAGGAACATAGATAGCAGCAGTACAAATCTGATGAGAGCAGTACTAATCAGATGAGTATCAATATTAACTTGTACCCAATGAGCAGTAGAATCATCACATCACTTTTGGCAGTGGAGTTGCTAGTTCCTGATCTGTGTATATGCTTTAAGTGTCATGATAGTTAATACTTTAGATCACCCAGTAACCTTAGTCTACACGATCCAAGTAGCCTTACTTCCAACCAAACATAACATCACTTATCCCTATAACAGTAACATCACAATCTGCTTCACAATCTCCATGCGAAAGTATACTTCCAGCATATGTATTACGAGTAACTTCATAAAGCGTATCCCCAAATCATCAGAAGCAACAGCAGTAGTCCACATAATTAGAGAACAACTACAAAACCCTTCACATAATACAATCCTAGCAGCAATAAACTTGTAAATCTCATGTATTCCATAAACCAAGAACTTTGCTTAATGAAGTACCAAATATCATCAAACCATCTTCCATACAGAACTCGAATCAAATAAAATCAAGAAGTTTGATACTCTAAGACAATCATATTATGGAACAACTTGTATAACACCATTAAACCAAGACATCAGTACCTTCCTTGGTTGTGAGACGCCCCAGTTCAAACAAACCCTCGACTTCTTCAAAGCTTCTTAATAAAAATGATTACAACTGAGGGTTAAGACCATATAGGGTTTGCCAAGGATGTTTTGGTTACAGTTTTTCCCAATAAAAATAACATTGGTTTAGGGTTTCTTGAGAAAAACGATTTATAACCCTAAAATTCAAAACCCTAAAAGTTGAATGTCATCACTTTAATCCAAAGATGCGTTCTTTTCATGAATCATAGACACCAAACGACATATATCCAACTTCCATAATGAAGTAAAACAAGCGAGCATGAATTCAGGAAGTTTAATATCATAAAAACCCTAAAAATTCGAAAGTCATACCCTTCATCTACAATAGTTTTCCACGGTCAATACCTGACAATTTAGACCTCAGATTGAAGATCTCTCCAGTGAAGATCTTCCTTGATATACCAAGAACCCTCAACAAAATTTTTGTCCCGATCCAACGGTTAACGAATAAGATATCGCCTTTGAAAAACAGTCCTGCATAAAGATTACGAAATTTGTACCAGATTCGAATTTTTCACCTTTTCTTCGAAAAATCTTGTAGATCCTAGATCAAGAGCTCCCAGGATCTGATTCCAGTTGTGGAGTTTAGAATAACTCTATGGATCATTTTTAGCACTAGGAATAACAATAACAATGACAATATACGCAGCGGATTAAATAAACACAATTGTTATTGAACAAGGTTTTTTCGTCATCATCTCTACTATAAACAAACACAACTACATGCCCTAATACTACCTGATCAATGATAGTACGGTTACCTAACAATAACATGAATCATAAGATTCTTGAGGCTGTACACACACTAACCCTAGGCGTTTATACCATACGCCTAGGTTACACACACACACACCTTTGGTGTTTTACATCTTGACACACAAAACAGCCAATCTGCTGATGATTTTCTAAAGCCTATTGTAGATTGAATCAAGATATTATGAACTTTGAGCACTAAAATTTTCATAGTTATGCTTCAATAAGATCTTTTGAGTCTTCTTGGTGGCATCATTACCACCAAATCTGGCTTGAATTTCTTCAAACAGAGATTTAGCATCCTTGTAATTGCTGAAAGTCAACAAATGCTCATCAGGAACAGTGTGAGGATCTAAACACCTTTGAGACTTGTGTTATAGATACTTTGAGGTTATACCAAGCAGTATGTGGAATCTACTACTTAGCACTTTAGAAGACAATTGTTATTGATGTATATGGAACAGTGAACAATGATTTAACAAAACGCTTCAATATTATTGATAATAATACGAGTGTTCTTAACTTATCACTAGGGTTTACAACCTTGAAGCTTAACAAAAGATACATACTAAACATCTAACACTAGGACCTCCTTTTATAGCTCAAGGAGTCCTTTACAAGATAACTATACAATATTCGTATCAATCTAAATGTATAAGATATACATGCAATCTATTCTATAATTACAAAGTGCGTACATATCATATTAGCAGTACAAACTATATGTACTAGCAGTACTAAGTCAGTTAGTACTGCTAGTGTCATCTTTAGCAGTTTTGTCTGTATGCTTAGCAATACTAAAAGCAGTTAGTACTGCTACGTTTAATTCCCAACAATCCTCCCCTAAACTTATGATTTCTCTACAAATCACTAAGTTTCTTCAATTAAACTTCAAATCTTCTGATGAAGGGGGATTCTTCCAAACACTCAACTCTTCTCCCTTAGAGTCTGAGTTTCTCTAAGACACTGATCATAGATCCTTTGCACTAACTCTTGAGCCATTTAAGAATCTTCTTCAATCCTTAGCTTTGAAGAGATCATCACTATTAGAACACCTGCTCTGAGAGGATACTCTAGTTCTGCTAACATGAAGATGTCTGAACCTTCTTGTGTAGACACGTGATGAACACCATTATCATACAATTTCCAAAAAGTGTTACCACAATGAGCAGCAAACTTCTAGTAACTGTCCTTAAATTCTGGTTCATACAGCCTTTTAAATTCTACCCATAACTCATTTTCTTTATCTTCTTTAATCCTGGATAAGTTTTCTCTTTCCTGAACTAATGCCTATAATTTATCCAAGTCTTCTCTATCACATGATCTGACCAGGTCTTCAAAACACTTATAAACTGCAGTATGTCCTCCAACCCTTGTAATCTTCCATCCTTTTCCAAATCTGTCAGTATATCCTCACAGTCAATGATATGATGCTTGGCTTGAAGAGGATCTACATGAATAGCTTCAGGTACTATCACCATCATCTGTGTAAGTTGTTCATTAGACAGTTTTTACTCATCTGCTTGTTTATCGGTAGATGATCCTTCTGCAGTCTATTTCTTCTTTGGTGTCTCTGACTCTAGGATTATCCTTGCTCTCTTGGTGACTCTACTTGCTACTTCTGCACCAATTGGACAAATATTTGATTCATCTTGTAAGCAGTATAGTACAGCTTCTCTATTTCTTCATGAGTCTTCCCCTTTAATTGAGTAGCTTTCCAGTTATCTTGATGCTTGAGGTATTCTTTCATGTAACTGATGACCTGTACTTTTGTTGGAGGCTTTGGTTTTCTGACTTTCCTTTGACCCTTGCTGATAGTCTCCATCAGTTCCCTGAGTGCACTTTCATCTGTTATTGTATTTATAAACTCTGTAAGATGATTTGATCTTTCATCAACTGTTAGATTTGTATCTGCCTTGAGTTCTTCAAACTTTGCTTTTATAACCTCATCTGAATCAATCATTGCCTGAAGTTGATCTCCTTTAGCTCTAACTCTTTCTTCTTCTTGAAGTTTTGCTACAAGTTCTTCATTAGATATAATTGTTTCCTTTTGAAGTCTTTGAGCTTCCAAGAACTTAGCCACTTCTTCTTCTTGGACTTTCCTAGCAATTTCAGCATCTCTTTCAGCCAGAGCTTGAAGTCATGGCTTAATCTTTGGAGATTCTTATTCATCACCAGTCATGATAGCCTTTCCCTTTTCTTGAGCTATTTCCCTACTGGTGTGAGTAACTGCAGCAGTAGAAAGTATAGGACTAGCAGTGGTAACTGGAATGCTAGTTCCATGCTCAGCAGTTTATACTGCTACCTCCATCAGACTTACTTCAATGATTTGATCAATCAACCTAGCAGTACCTTGTTGTAGAGAGCTTGTTGCTCTATCTTGAAAGTATTCTTCCAAGTTTAGTACCTCTGTTGGTGAATCATGATCAACTGGCTCATGTTGTTGATCATCACCACTACCTAAATACGGATAATCTGTACCTGGATCTTCTTCAAAGTGCAGCTGAACTGGGAGTAGCTGCTCCAGAATCCTTCCCTTGTGCTTTTAGAGCCTTGACCTTTGCTTCCAGCTTCTTCACCTTCAAAACTAGCTTCCTGTAAACACTAGCATACAACTGCTTGGTACTGGTAAGGTCTTGCTCCAAAGTTTCCACCTTCAAGGTTAGCTTGGTACATAAGTCCATCAATTCTTTAAGTTTACCGCTGCCTTCAGCACTTCCAGATGTATTACCTTCTGGAAGAGGTGCATCATGAGGCATAAACTCAGTCTCAGTCCTATGAGGACTATCAACTGAGCCACCCAATTGTTCCATGTGGCTTAGGATTTCATCACCTGCGTCAAATCTTGGAGGACTTGGCACATTAGATGTTGCCAGGGTTGAGGTCATAGCAATGATGGCATTGTCCTGCCCAACTACTAAGCTTGAGACAGTAATGCCAACCAGATTTAAAATTATGTTGCCCATACTTTTTGAAGATAGTATTACGCATACAAAGCCAAAAGTATAGTTTTTAGCAAACTACCAGCTACCAACGGATTTGATGTGTCTTTACCAAGAGCCGTTTGCTCTGGACTAGCCAACTCTTTACTGGGAAGCATGGTGTGTTGATAACCACAGAGTTTTTGGCAAACTATCAGCCATGAACGAATTTGGTTAGTCTTTACCAAAAACTGTTTGCTCTGGACTAGTCAGTTCTTGATGTGTGTAAGACATGGTGAACTGATTACCATTTTGTGGTGTGAGATAAGTCACAGAATGTAAGTCCACAGCTCAATGCACTCATGATCCTTTCACAACCTGTCAATGTTAGGCTAAAACCAAGAAAACATAAAGCAAAGTGTTTCCTTTATAACAGTACAAAGTATGAAAAACTACAACATACAAATTTGCACTAGCAGTACAATTATACAAAACAATACTATATGATATAACTAGTAGTACTAAACCTTTCCAGTTACAAAAACACTAAGAAATCAAACAGTTAACTCTCCACATCAAAAGCTTTAGTTAATAAATCAGCAAAGTTGTGTTCAGTATCAACCTTAACAACGTGTATTAACTTTTTCTCATTGTAATCTATTATAAAATGATGTATGATTTCTATGTGTTTTGTTTTAGAATGATGAACTAGATTTTTAATACTACAAATGATATTGCTATTGTCAATATAAATAATAGTACCCATGAAATTATACCTATAGTCAAGTAGTTGGTTCTGAGTCTAAAATACTTGACTGCAATAGCTAGCAGCAACCACATATTCTGCTTCAGTTGTAGAGGTGGCCATTATGGTCTATTTCTTACATTGCCAGGAAACCAATCTTCTTCCTAAGAACTAACAACCCCTGTTGTTGATTTCCTATCCAAACTGGCACCAGCATAATCACTGTTTGAATATGCTACTAGATCAAAAGGGGACTCTCTAGGATACCATAGGCCCAACTTAAGATGGACTTTAAGGTACCTAAAGATCTTCTTCACAGCTGTAAGGTGAGAAACCTTGGGAGTAACCTGAAACCTTGCACATACACACACTGCAAATATAATATCTGGCATGGAGGATGTTAGGTACATTAGAGACTCAATCATGGATCTGTAGGTGGAACATCAACATCTTCTCCAGACTCATCTTTGACCAAGGTTTTTCAGTGTCAAAAGGTGTGCTGGCTACTCTAGCATCTGTGAATTGAAGTTTCTTCAGAATGTCAGCCACATATTTATCTTGACTGATAAATATACCATCTGGTCTTTGCTTCATTTGTAGCCCCAAGAAGAAAGTGAGTTCACCTATGGAACTCATCTGGAATTTTCCATGCATCAGCTTTTCAAATTCAATACACATCTCTTTCTTTGTAGCACCAAATATAATATCATCTACACACACCTGTACAAGCAGGATATCTCTCTTGAGCTTCTTGATGAACAAGGTCTGATCAATCTTGCCCATTTGAAAACCATTATGCAACAGATATGTAGCTAAAGTCTCATACCATGACCTTGGTGCCTGATGCAGACCATAAAGAGCTTTCACCATCTTATATACCTTGTTAGGATGACCATGATCAATAAAACCTGAAGGCTGTGAGACATAGACCTCCTCTTCAATTGTGACATATAAGAAAGCACTCTTGACATCCAGCTGGTATACCATAAAACCTATGAATGAAGCATAGGCTAAGAATAGCCTAATTGCTTCAATCCTAGCTACTTGTGCAAAAACATTTTAATAATCAATTCACTCTTCTTGTGTATAGCCTTGAGCCACAAGCCTTGCCTTATTTCTGATCACAATTCCTCTTTCATCTTTCTTCACCCTGAAAACCCACTTAGTGCCAATCACCCTCACACCTTTGGGTAGATCAACAAGAATCCAAACCTTCTGAATTTTGAACTGTAAGAGTTCTTCCTGCATTGCTTCCACGCAGCTTTGCTCCTCTAATGCCTTGTAAATACTTTTGGGTTTAATATGGGAGAGGAAACATTCAAACAAACAGATGTTTGCTTCTTCATGATTCCTGTCTTCATAGATAGCCATAAGGAAACCTTGTTGATCTTCAGTCTGTGTTTGTCTTCTGGTTTTGACACCAAAACGAACATCTCCAATTATATTTCCTAGAGGATGATTCTTGTGAATGTTTGTCAGAGGAGTTGATAGAACATCATATGTGAGGCTGATTGGTGCAAAACCGTCAAGTTATCTCACGCAAGCTAGCCACTTGTGAATGACCAACCGTAAGAAACTCAAAACAGTTCACACACCAAATGCAATTTAAGATCAGAGGAATATAGTGGATTCCTGGGTCGTTAAGTCCCACGGAGGATGAATTGGTGTTAAACAACTTCAGATGTCGAATAATCACTAAGGATAGTGATCAGTAAGGATTTTGAGATAATTATACCTAAAGAAAAGATTTGTAAATTATAGGGGCTTAAATGCAAATTAAAGAAAATTAAAAAACTAAAATATATTAAATAAACGCTATCACTATTTTAAAATTGATGAACGTTTAAAACCTAAAACGTACGTTTAAATAAAATCACTTAAACGTACAAAATAAAACGTGAGTTTTAAGAAATAAAAGGCCTACAAATATAAAAATTATATTTTTACAATCCTAATAATAAAAGAAAATTATTAGAAAAAAGAAAATTATTTTTAAAACTATTTATTTATTTATTATTAATTAAAAACTATTTATTAAGTATTTAAAATGCACTAAAATATAAGAAAATACAAAATTAACCTAGAAAAATAAAATTATAACTTAGAAAAATCTAAAATATGATAAAACTTATTTTAAAATTGAAAATATATTTTTTAGACTTTTTATGTATTTATTATTAATTTAATACTATTTAAAACTAATTAAAATGCTAGAAAATACTTTTTAAACTAAGAAAACTATGGAAAAATATTTTTTTGGCTTTTTATATTTATCTTAATCTAGGAAAATTGAAAACATATTTTTTAAAACTTTTTCTTATTTATTTGTATTAAAAGCTATTTAAAAAGGATTAAAAACTGATTTAAATCAAGAAAAATACCAAACAGTAATAGAAAAATATGAAAAATTCAAGATAAGCTTAAAATAATATACTGAATCTAGGAAAAATAGAAAAACAGGGGCTTGTGTGTGGGATTATGCAACTGCTATACCAAGTGCTTATAAATAAGCACTTATAATAAGCAAATGGACACCCAAGGCCACCAACTGAATACAGAAGCTGTACTATGCTAAAATAACTCAGAAGCAACTAAAAACAACTACTCTTAACTTCTAAAACACAAAATGCACATATTTGATAATTTGAGCAAAAGTGCTTAAACTCAGTTCTGGGGCCTACTTTATAGCTTAAGAATAAGCTACACAAATAGCTGGGACTGGAAACCAGATATGAGGTCCTCAAGACCACCAACCAAACTGCTTATAAACCAAAGCTGAGACCCCAATAAGCTATATTGAAGCTTGTGCAAAGATTGTAAAAAGCCTGCATCACACTCAGTGTACTGAGTGTGAACAGGGGAGATGTGGCTTATTGGACAGCTTATTTGAAGCATGTAAAAACTTGAGAAAACTCAGCAACATTCATTTACCCAAACTAGACCAACTGAACTTGTGATCCCCAGAATTGCACTGGAATTGAACCAAAGATGAGCCCATGGTACATTAATAAAGTTTTGTAAAAACCTGTCTATGCAACTTCTGACTTTATGAAATCAGTTATGAACATTGACTTTTGCCAACTTTGAGCTTAATTTGTGAACTGAATATGTTGTTTAGAGCTAATATGGACCTACTACAAGCTAGATTAACTAGTTTAACACCTATATGAGAGCAATTGTTAACTGACTTACACAGATTTGGAAATGAAAACTGATGGACTGAGATTTTGACTTTTAAGGTTGCAGGTGTAGTTTTTAAGACAAATATTAGTCAATATGAGCTAAACAAACCTAAACCAACAAGTCTCAAACACTGAACAGACCTATGACACAGATTATGCAGCTAATCCAAACAGCAGTTATGTAACAATTATGCAAGTTTTAAACTGAAAACTACCTTACTAGCTTAAGCTATCACCTAATCTAGATTTGCTTAATCACATTACACCTAAATGAAATAATCTAAACCATTAACAATCTCAGAATTAAAACAAGCTACTTATGCAGATTTAAATACAATTAAATAGAGAAGACAATGATTACTAACTTGAAGCCCAACTGTGGAGAAGCTCAACCAGAACCAATGCCATACTGAACTAAACTAATTACACCCAAATGCAACCAAATCCAACTCTGCACCTCCAAATATCATAACCAAATCCAATTGATGACTCAGTTGACTTTTGTTGACCAAAGTAAATTTTGAGATTAGAATCTGAGTAGTGAGTGTAATAAGTTACTAATAAGCTAGATTGAGCTTATAAAAGATTTTGTAGAAACTTATATGGGCTTATAATTGCATAACATCAATTACAAATAACATTCACATGAACTTGATACTTTGAACTTGAAAATTGCATAAGATTAATTCGTACTTAAAATTGAATACTGACAAAGGTTTATAATATACTGAGATTACATAACAAAGTATTTAGAAGCTTAAATAAACACTGAAATTTAAAGATTAACTAAAACGACATTTCCTAAACTAAATTACACTACTTATTTTTCTCCATTGCACCTTTTTCCCTTTATATTGATCTTTTCAACCTTTGTCGACATTCTGAACATATCCCACTTCATCTCAGCCCTTGAATTCATCAAAATTGCACTTGTCATTTTTTTGGCGGGAAAAGTCATGAAGCAGGTTTATACAATTAAGGGATTTTGGACTTTGTGGAGGTGGAGGGGAGTGGGTAACCAGCTGTTATGTGAGGTGGAAAGGGTATAGTGAGGTGGTGGTAGCAGGTGGAGGGAAATGGTTGGTAACAGGTGTTGGGAGGTAGGGGATGAACAGTACCCGCGCGGGTTTTATTTTAAAACATGGGTTTTGGGCTTGGGTGTTTTGGGCCTGGATTTGGATTAATATTGGATCCGGTTTGGTTTGTAGATATATAAGCCCAAGGACCATTTGTGTAATATGCTGAATTTTTAAGGACTGATCCTGTCAACAATCCAAAGTTTATCACAAGGACCTATCTTGCCATTCATTAATAGTACAAGGACCATTAGTGATAATTTTTTTTTTATAATTCTAAGGACCAAAACTGCCACATTTATAACTCCAGGGACCAAACTTGTAATTTTCTCAAAACTTATCATAAAGGACCAATTTTGTCATATTTGAATAGTACAAGGTTTATTTTTGATAAATTTCCATTTTTAAATTCACCAAGGACTATTTATGACATTTTTCAAAGTTCAGGGACTAAAGTTGTCATTTTGTAAATTTTAAACTTTAAAAGGTTTATTTTGACAACTTTTGAATCCCATGGACCTTAAATGACATTTTACAAGTTTTTGAATTACCAGGGACTAGATTTGACAACTTTTGAAACTTGGGGGACTAAAACTGCCAATTATGCAAACTTAATACGTTTTTCATCTGATTTTGGTATTTTTGCATTTAAAACACATAAAACACTTGTTTGTGATATTTTCATCATTTTGATGCATTTCTGAGTGTTTTCAGATGTTTTTGCAGTCTAGATAGTACAAAAATGATGAGTATTTAGACACTCATCAATCCCACACACTAAGATATTGCTAGTCCCTAGCAATGATTTATGAAAAGTTAATGGATTTTATCTCTTTACCAAAAGCCATTACTTCTGGAGTAGCCAATTGTTTTAGTTCAAGTAAGAACCTTGGTACAATGATAACCAAATGATTTTGAGCAAATCATAAGCTTTCAACGGATTTGATTTGTCTTTACCAGAAGCCGTTTGCTTCTAGACTAGCCAACTCTTAGATAAATTATCAATATTATCTTTGGTGAGTCGATTACCAATTATGGTTTTTCCACTGCCTTTACCACAAGCCATAAACTTGCGGGCTAGCCAACTTTTCACTAGTTTAAAGATATGGTGAGTTGAACACCATACAATTTTGGGCAAATTGCAAGCCAAAAATGGATTTGAGATGTCTTTACCAAGAGCCGTTTGCTCCTGGATTAGCCAATCCTTATGTGGGTTAGACATGGTGGACTGATTACCATTTGTTGTGTTTAGTACATAGTACTTCCACTAAATAAAAAAATTTTAAAATTTGGCCATTTGGGGGAAAAAGGGACTAAAAGGGTACATTTATGATCAAATTCGCCAGAATTTCCCCCCCACACTTAGAAATGAATATTGTCCTCAATATTCAAAGTACCGGCTGTTATGCCGAAACTTAGAACGTAAAAAGATAACATTATTAACCAAGTGTAGAAACACAACAATTATTCTCTTTTTTAATATTTACAATTTTCATTTATTTTTAAGATCTATATACAACATGTGGGGCATCTCCCCCACACTAGGGTGGTACACACGGGTGAAAACCCATGTTTAACTACTGTTTTTGATTACCGAGTCGCTAGCTTGACTCGACCCCGAATTAATTTGTTCATGGGGAAGTAAATGAAAGAGACAATCTCCATCGGACTTTCATTCAAAATGTTTGTATAAACATTGAAGTACGTGAAAGTTCCACACCGATGAGATATACATAGAACCGGCTTACAAATGATAAATGAAAATGCCGGGGTCAAAGATAATGTCTTCATTCCCGAAGGAGTGAAGAACAGGAGAAGCCACGGGATAGGTGAAGAAGAGAAAGAAAGTCATGATAATAATCTTGACTAACTCATCATCATCAGAAGGGGAATTCATGATAGCATGAATTTCATCTTTTAAGCTCAATTGGTCTAGACATATCCCGGGTGTGTCTAGATCAAAGTAGAAGTTATCATACTCCGGTAGAGATATGATATGAGTGAGTTCACAGGAGAACTCCTCAAAGGAGAATGATTCATATTCAGGATTGATTTGACTGAGTTCACTGGGGAACTCCTCAAAAGTGAATGATTCATAATCGGGGAGAGAATTGTGAGAATGAGAAGTGGTAATACCACTAATCTTCTCTCCCATATGATCAAAATGGAACGTTTGCAATTCCGGAATAGAATCATCGAACAAAAGTTCACTATCCTCAAAGGGGATAGGATATGAAGTAGGCTTTTCATTAAAAGCCTCGATTCTAGAAATGAGAAGATTAACATTCAATAATGTAAGACGAAGAGCTTTGTCTTGGATTATTTCTTCATCATTCTCTTCTCCTAAGCTGACAGGCTCAGAAGGTAATTCCCCCACATAACTTATGTCTCCACAAGATAAAGAATAGTCCTCATCAGAATCAGAGAACATCTCAATATGATCATTTTGGAAGACAAGAGGAGGAGGGATATCACACACATGATCAAAAGTTCCCTGTGGGATTGGGACAAGGTCCTCAACACTAGACTTTATGAATTCGTCCGATTCCTTTTCATGAACAGTGTCAAGATGCTCGTCCCCCATGCTCAGAGAGTGAGAGGGAGCTTTGGGTGTGATGGCAGTTGCTTGAGAATGAATCTCAACTGCTGGAATATCCACTGATGAACTTGATGAATCTTTATAAAATTGTAGGATACCAAGTGCATCCTCATCATCACTGTCATCAGGAATAAAACGAAATTGAGAGCTAGATCTGGCTGCTTTTTCTTTTGCAATTGATTCCCTAATAGATTTTTCAAAAGCAATTTGGGAATTTATTTTAGCAGCCTGCTCTTCAGCTAGTAATTCTTCCATGGATTTCTCATGTGAATTTTGAATGACGGGACATTGTGGGAGTGGAGATTTGTCAAAACCAGAAGGTTGACATTGATAATCATCATGAGGACTCCCACAATATACACAAGAAAAATTGGGAACATTATGAAATGCTGTTTTACTCAACTCCTCAGTTCTTTTCACTGACTCCAGAAGCTCTAGATAAGTGTCTTGTTGGGTTTGCTGAGGAGTTTGAGTCATTTGGCACTATGGAGGTTGGTCGTGATATGGATAGTCGTAATTGTTACAAGGAAATGGATTCCCTGTTTGACAATCAGAGCTGAAATGGGGACCTCCACAGTTCTCACAACAGTAAAACTGTTGAGCCTTAATTGGTGAATCATATGGATATTGGTCATAGCCAAAGTTCTGAGCATCACCGGAAAACTGTTCATAGACAAACGTGTTTCCGGATTGACACTCAAATCCTTGGTGAGGACCTCCACAAAATTCACAGCAGTTATGTTGATTATATGAAGATAAGTCGGGCTGTGGTGGGTAATTAGAAAAATTTGAGGGGTCGTTAAATGAGTTCGGATTAGGATCATAATCAAATGAATTCCTCGAACAACAAAACAAACAACTCCCGTTCCGAATATCATTACCACACTGTACACACGTACAACAGCGACAGGGTGAACCAAAAAGAGGCTCACCACAACCGACACAAGGAATAAACGATTCTATTTGAGAGTTATGAGAAGGAATCGGTTCATTCAAAGAATCAACAAAACCAACATGGTGATCCGAATGACTATTAAGACTCGAAGAACATTTTGAAAAATCTGGATGTGGGACAAGTGGTGTGCTCTGAGAGCTAGCAATTTCCACCACTTCCGTTATGGTCTCCGGTTCTGGTTCTTGAGAAACGTGAAGATTAGGCAAGTCATTCTTGCTAGTCACCGGTCTAAATTCTGCATGATTTCTTCTAACCGTAAATCGTGAAAGTGTAGGATCAATTTTAGACGGCTTAGGAGCAATTGAGGGGTTAGATCTTTGGATAACCGTAGGTTGGACGTATTTAGCACCTCCATTATCAGAGAGAAGTACCTGGTCCTTTGTCACCCCGGTTTCTCGTTCCATTTCCCTACGCAGAATTAATGGATCATTACGAACAACACGAATTCTTGACATTTGTGATAAAGTAGGAAGTTTTTCAACTTCGTTCCAGAATTCGTCGTAGTCGAGAGATTCCATGAGAATAGAAAAAGTTGGAATCAAATGGATAGAGGGTAAAGGGATAAAGAATCAAAAAGGGTAAGAGGGTAAAGATGAATGTTTTTGGATTTTTTGGATAAACATTTTGAAAAAACAAAGAATGAAAATATTTTTGGTGTTGTTAACACTTTAGGAAAAGTGTTAATAAACTTTTTGATTTGGAAAAACTTTACAAAAAAAACTGTTTACAAAAGGTGGTATATGTGCAAGAATGGATCTGGAAATGCTTAAAACACGCTTACAGCCTCCCCGGCAGCGGCGCCAAAATTTGATTGGTTCCGAACCGTCAAGTTATATCACACAAGCTAGCCACTTGTGAATGGCTAACCGTAATAAACTTAAAACTGCTCAGAAACCAAATGCAATTTAAGATCAGAGGAATATAGTGGATTCCTGGGTCGTTAAGTCCCACGGAGGATGAATTGGTGTTAAACAACTTCAGATGTCGAATAATCACTAAGGATAGTGATCAGTAAGGATTTTGAGATAATTATACCTAAAGAAAAGATTTGTAAATTATAGGGGCTTAAATGCAAATTAAAGAAAATTAAAAAACTAAAATATATTAAATAAACGCTATCACTATTTTAAAAATGATGAACGTTTAAAACCTAAAACGTACGTTTAAATAAAATCACTTAAACGTACAAAATAAAACGTGAGTTTTAAGAAATAAAAGGCCTACAAATATAAAAATTATATTTTTACAATCCTAATAATAAAAGAAAATTATTAGAAAAAAGAAAATTATTTTTAAAACTATTTATTTATTTATTATTAATTAAAAACTATTTATTAAGTATTTAAAATGCACTAAAATATAAGAAAATACAAAATTAACCTAGAAAAATAAAATTATAACTTAGAAAAATCTAAAATATGATAAAACTTATTTTAAAATTGAAAATATATTTTTTAGACTTTTTATGTATTTATTATTAATTTAATACTATTTAAAACTAATTAAAATGCTAGAAAATACTTTTTAAACTAAGAAAATTATGGAAAAATATTTTTTTGGCTTTTTATATTTATCTTAATCTAGGAAAATTGAAAACATATTTTTTAAAACTTTTTCTTATTTATTTGTATTAAAAGCTATTTAAAAATGATTAAAAACTGATTTAAATCAAGAAAAATACCAAACAGTAATAGAAAAATATGAAAAATTCAAGATAAGCTTAAAATAATATACTGAATCTAGGAAAAATAGAAAAACAGGGGCTTTTGTGTGGGATTATGCAACTGCTATACCAAGTGCTTATAAATAAGCACTTATAATAAGCAAATGGACACCCAAGGCCACCAACTGAATACAGAAGCTGTACTATGCTAAAATAACTCAGAAGCAACTAAAAACAACTACTCTTAACTTCTAAAACACAAAATGCACATATTTGATAATTTGAGCAAAAGTGCTTAAACTCAGTTCTGGGGCCTACTTTATAGCTTAAGAATAAGCTACACAAATAGCTGGGACTGGAAACCAGATATGAGGTCCTCAAGACCACCAACCAAACTGCTTATAAACCAAAGCTGAGACCCCAATAAGCTATATTGAAGCTTGTGCAAAGATTGTAAAAAGCCTGCATCACACTCAGTGTACTGAGTGTGAACAGGGGAGATGTGGCTTATTGGACAGCTTATTTGAAGCATGTAAAAACTTGAGAAAACTCAGCAACATTCATTTACCCAAACTAGACCAACTGAACTTGTGATCCCCAGAATTGCACTGGAATTGAACCAAAGATGAGCCCATGGTACATTAATAAAGTTTTGTAAAAACCTGTCTATGCAACTTTTGACTTTATGAAATCAGTTATGAACATTGACTTTTGCCAACTTTGAGCTTAATTTGTGAACTGAATATGTTGTTTAGAGCTAATATGGACCTACTACAAGCTAGATTAACTAGTTTAACACCTATATGAGAGCAATTGTTAACTGACTTACACAGATTTGGAAATGAAAACTGATGGACTGAGATTTTGACTTTTAAGGTTGCAGGTGCAGTTTTTAAGACAGATATTAGTCAATATGAGCTAAACAAACCTAAACCAACAAGTCTCAAACACTGAACAGACCTATGACACAGATTATGCAGCTAATCCAAACAGCAGTTATGTAACAATTATGCAAGTTTTAAACTGAAAACTACCTTACTAGCTTAAGCTATCACCTAATCTAGATTTGCTTAATCACATTACACCTAAATAAAATAATCTAAACCATTAACAATCTCAGAATTAAAACAAGCTACTTATGCAGATTTAAATACAATTAAATAGAGAAGACAATGATTACTAACTTGAAGCCCAACTGTGGAGAAGCTCAACCAGAACCAATGCCATACTGAACTAAACTAATTACACCCAAATGCAACCAAATCCAACTCTGCACCTCCAAATATCATAACCAAATCCAATTGATGACTCAGTTGACTTTTGTTGACCAAAGTAAATTTTGAGATTAGAATCTGAGTAGTGAGTGTAATAAGTTACTAATAAGCTAGATTGAGCTTATAAAAGCTTTTGTAGAAACTTATATGGGCTTATAATTGCATAACATCAATTACAAATAACATTCACATGAACTTGATACTTTGAACTTGAAAATTGCATAAGATTAATTCGTACTTAAAATTGAATACTGACAAAGGTTTATAATATACTGAGATTACATAACAAAGTATTTAGAAGCTTAAATAAACACTGAAATTTAAAGATTAACTAAAACGACATTTCCTAAACTAAATTACACTACTTATTTTTCTCCATTGCACCTTTTTCCCTTTATATTGATCTTTTCAACCTTTGTCGACATTCTGAACATATCCCACTTCATCTCAGCCCTTGAATTCATCAAAATTGCACTTGTCATTTTTTTGGCGGGAAAAGTCATGAAGCAGGTTTATACAATTAAGGGATTTTGGACTTTGTGGAGGTGGAGGGGAGTGGGTAACCAGCTGTTATGTGAGGTGGAAAGGGTATAGTGAGGTGGTGGTAGCAGGTGGAGGGAAATGGTTGGTAACAGGTGTTGGGAGGTAGGGGATGAACAATACCCGCGCGGGTTTTATTTTAAAACATGGGTTTTGGGCTTGGGTGTTTTGGGCCTGGATTTGGATTAATATTGGATCCGGTTTGGTTTGTAGATATATAAGCCCAAGGATCATTTGTGTAATATGCTGAATTTTTAAGGACTGATCCTGTCAACAATCCAAAGTTTATCACAAGGACCTATCTTGCCATTCATTAATAGTACAAGGACCATTAGTGATAATTTTTTTTTTATAATTCTAAGGACCAAAACTGCCACATTTATAACTCCAGGGACCAAACTTGTAATTTTCTCAAAACTTATCATAAAGGACCAATTTTGTCATATTTGAATAGTACAAGGTTTATTTTTGATAAATTTCCATTTTTAAATTCACCAAGGACTATTTATGACATTTTTCAAAGTTCAGGGACTAAAGTTGTCATTTTGTAAATTTTAAACTTTAAAAGGTTTATTTTGACAACTTTTGAATCCCATGGACCTTAAATGACATTTTACAAGTTTTTGAATTACCAGGGACTAGATTTGACAACTTTTGAAACTTGGGGGACTAAAACTGCCAATTATGCAAACTTAATACGTTTTTCATCTGATTTTGGTATTTTTGCGTTTAAAACACATAAAACACTTGTTTGTGATATTTTCATCATTTTGATGCATTTCTGAGTGTTTTCAGATGTTTTTGCAGTCTAGATAGTACAAAAATGATGAGTATTTAGACACTCATCAGAGGCAAAGTACAACAAAAAATAATTTTTTGTAATGTAAAATTACATATCAAGTATATTGGCTAAATTGTCATTTGGTTGGCCAAACAAATCATTTTTTATACGTTTCTTAATATTTGAGCTTTTTTATGGTGGACATTTAAAAAGGGACATAGGGAGTATTATCTGGAAACACAAACCTAGAAGCTTCAAAGAAAAACGTCATGGTTCAATGGAACCAACCACAAAGCTCAACGATAAAGTTTATCTATGCCATTGAATTTCTTGATGGTTACCCGAACGATAATTCTCGGTGACTAAGTTAGTACGGTCATCTTAACGTTTAACATGTTTTTTCATTTCATAAAAATAAGATCATCTTATTTTAGTTTTGACTCTGGTTGATATAAATATAGAAGGATCCCTATCGCACTAGAATCATTTACAATGATCATGATCTACTTTGTTGTAGGCATTCTTCATGGTTTGACTTTCAAGTTGATCATGTTTCAATACCATGGGACATCTTTTTTTTTTATTCATTCCATATCTCATTGAAGACAAACGACCGACTAACTAACCATCGTGTGATCAGATACCATTTTTCTTCCTTTTAATCATCCTCCATAGTCATCCATATAAATCATCTTATCTTCTCCAAGGAAGGTAGATAGGTTGCGAGTTTTTTATGTGCTGAGACGGATTTACTTAGTGGTGCTTAGAAAATAAAAAGTTTGATAAGTCAATAGTAGTAAAACAAAAAATATGGAACAAAAAGTGATAAAAATGTCTTATTATTAACATGAGGGTAAAGGGTGGGTGGGTGGGGGGAGGGGGTGGGGTAATATATAAAGCAAATTACCTAAACGATCCATATCAAAACTCATTTTACAAATACAAACTCTTTTTCAACACTTTACAAGAATGAACATAAAAATGTCACATCAAACTGTGAGGACCGCAACTGTGAGGACCAATTTTTTTTTCTTTCTTCACCCATCTCAAAATATTTATTTTTCTTTCTTTTCTTCATCACATACTCATATCTCAAAGCATTCATCCATCTTCAAAGCATATTTGCAGCAACCATCTTCAAAGCATTCATATTTGCACCAACCATCTTCTTCAGCCACCATATTTGCATCAACCATCTTCTTCAGCCACCATATTTGCAGCAACCATCTTCAAATCATTCAGCCACCACGCCCAAACCACGCCCAAGCCGCTGTACCACGCCCAGGCCCTCGCCTGGCAAGCAATCTCGCCCAAGCCCTGGCTGTACCACGCCCAGGCCCTCGCCTGAGAAGCAATCCTCGCCCAAGCCCTGGCTATACCACGCCCAGGCCACGCCCTGGCTGTACCACGCCCACAACTCGCCCAGAAAATTTTCACTCGCCCCGGAAATTGTATAATACACGTGTAGTGTTGGGATTTTATGTTTTAAGAGATCCAACGGATAACATTGGAAAGTTCATTTTCGTAAATACTCTGTGCGAAAACCTGTTTCGTAAACATGTATCAATTATAGTTCATTTTCGTAAAAACCTCTAATATATAGGCTAGGGGCGAGAGACTTCTATGGCAGCCGAGAATAACGACTATGTTATGAAATCAAGCGGCAGACCGACTCATTTGGTTGTGTGTTTGGCAAAAATAATAGTAACAGTTAGCAGTATCAGTAAGCAATATTAGTAAACTGTAGTAGTGAGCTGTAAACTGTAGCAGTAAGCAATAACAGCAAGCTGTAGCAGTGAGCAGTAGCAACAATCTGTAGCAGTGAACAATAGTAGCAAGTTGTAGCAGTGAGCAATATTTGTAATTTCTATAAAAATATTTGGTAATTTAGCTTTAGTTGTTATAATGTGTAAAACAGATTCTAAATGCTCCAAGCTTGATGAGTGTCTAAATACTCATCATTTTTGTTCCTTTTACACTGCAAAAACAGTCAAAAACACTTTGAAAAGTCTCAAAAAGACAGAAAAAATATTTAGACTGTATTTTATGCAATAATTGTCAAAATCTAGTCCCTGGTTATTCAAAACATGTAATTTTTCATAAAAGGCCCTCAGGAATTTTTAAGTTGTCAAAATTAGCCTTATAAAGTTCAGTTTTTCAAAATGGCAACTTTAGTCCCTGAAATTTCAAAGATTGACAGAATTTACCCCTGGACATTTTTAAATTGGAAAATTAACATTTTTAATCCTTTGGTAATTCTAACTTGTCAAAATTGGTCCTTTTGATAAATTTTGGAAAATTGCTAATTCAGTCCCTCAAGTTTGGATAAATTGCAAAAGTGATCCTTGGGCTTAATCCTACTACAAACCAAACCGGACCCAACACCCTTTAATAACCCAAGCCCAAGCCCACAACCAACTTGAACCCTCCTTTGTTAATAATTCCCAGTCAAACGCGTTTGACTTCCACTTTCCTCCCCCTCGTTTATCCCTCCAAACCACCAACTGCCCTGCAACACCACCTGCAACACTCCATCTCCCATCATCACCCATACTTTATTCCCCCTCCAAAACACCCCAAGCCAAAAGCATTTAATGCTCTTTCTTCCCTCCAAGTCATCAGACCTGTTGCAATTCTTTTTGGCGCCAAAATCACAAATCAAGGGCTGAGATTAATTGGACCAATCCAAAGGCTAAAGAATGTTCAGAACACCTTTTTGAGAGCTATATAGAAGAAAAAAGACAGAAGAAAAGATGGTCACTGCTTTAGACCATTTTCTCTAATTTATTGTAATCGTTTTTAATGTTTTAATGTTAAAGATTTCTGGGTTTTATGTTTAATGTAATTTACAAGTCAGTTCAAGTCTTAATTAAGCAGTTTTAATCATCAATTTCCAGTTTCTTGCTGCCTTTGTGTTTCCCGCCAAAACCATCCTTGTCTGTTTATAAGTTTTTCATTTGTCTAATTGGTTTAAATAAGTCACTTTTAGCTTCTTAAAAATGTTTTAGGCAAGAGAAAACAGATTCTTGTTCTTTATGCAAACTTTTCTTGAAAAGTCAAGAAAAGTCAAACAAAGTCAATCTACTGTAGATGTGCTTAATTTACTGCTCATTTTGGAATTTCTCAGCTTATTTGGTCTCATTAGAGATAATTGATGTTAATTTGCTGTATTGTAGTGCTGAATTCCATTTTTGCTCAAAAATCACAAAAAAACCAAAAAAATAGCTTAGAACTAGTGTAGCTTATTCTGTGCTTATTTTCTTTTAAAATATGCTTGTTTAGTGTAAATTTAAGTTGCTTAATCTGTTTTGATAAAAAATGTGGTTAGACTAAGCCTGAGCAGCCCTGAATTGCAAAATCAGATAGTTAAGGGGGTGTTTGGCACAACTAGGTTTTAGGTTATTTTTGCATGTATTATTCATTTGGTCAAGTGTCCAAGTTTGATCAGGGCTAAATTGAGTTAGTTAAGCTGTTTGAAGTTGCTGTTAAGCACTTTTAGTGCATTTTGTAGTTTTTAGTTGGATGTGCAGTTTTAAGACCATAACTGTCTTTGTAGCTTATGCAAGCTTTAGAACTTAGTTAGTGCCTGTTTTAAGTCCATTTTAATGTGTTTTAGATGCCAGAATTAGATCCCATGTCCTTGCACTGTTTTATCATGTTTTCTTAAAAAGTCAAAATTTCCATTGCAAGTACAAACAGCTTCCATTTCTGCATTTTTAATTCACTTAATTTTAGTCCTTATTAGCTGAAAATTTGGATTATAGCACTTTGGTTGGTGGTTGTTATCCAGGTATTTTTAGTTTATTTTTAAGATTTTTCTATACCTGCTGAATCAGTGCTTAAAGTTGCCCCTGTAGGGCCGTTTGGATTTTAGCGCTAGAAACTTAATTTATGCTCAAATGCTTTAAACTTGTGCTTTTAGGTTCTAATCAGTTGCAGTAGGTTTATCTCAGTTAGTTTAAGTTAGTTTTAGACTGTGGTAGCTTATAGTAGCTTATAGGTAGCTTATTGCTTATTTTCAAGTGCTTATTCTTAATAGTTTTGTGCCCAAATCATAGTTCCTGATCTCCACAGTAGTTTCTGTTATTTTTCCTGGGTTCTAAGTATTATTTTATCGTTAACTGGAAGTTTTCATATATTTCACTGTTCATTTACTATTTTTCTGCACTTTATGTCATTTTCTAGCATTTTTAATTAGCACTTAATCCAAATAATTCAGAAAATGTTCAGAAAAACACAATTTCAATTTTCCTAGTTTTAGAAAAATCAAAAAGTGATAAAAAGTATTTTTCCAGATTTTTCTCAGCTTAATTAGTATTTTCTAGCATTTTTATTAGTTTTCAATAGTATTAAATTCATAATAAATTCATAAAAATTCAAAAAAATGTGATTCCAGTTTCTAAAATTCTTTTTAGTCATTTAAGATTTTTAAAAAATAGTTTTGTAATTTTCTAGTTTATTTTCCTGATTTTTAGTATTTTAAGTCTATTTTAAATATTTAAAATTAGTTTTTAATTCAAATTAAATCAAGAAAAATCCAAAAAAATTAGTTTTAAATTTCCAATAATTTTCTTGCATCATTAGGATTGTAAAAATGTATTTTCCATATCCGTAGGTATTTTACTTCTTTATTTTCACGTTTTATTTCGTACGTTCACGTAATTTTATTTAAACGTACGTTTTAGGTTTTAATCGTTAAACGATTTTAAATATAGAATTAAAATGACTTCAAAGTCTTTTATAGATTTAATTTCCTTAGTTTAATCACTCACTCACTCATATTCCTTTTTCTGTCCAAATCACCCGATCACAAACCCGTGTTTTGATTACCATCACAGCCTCGTTGGGAAGAACGACCCAGGTTTGCAGTTTCTTCTGCAATACTTTGGAACACACACTATACTACATTTGATTAGACGCCCCTCAAAATAGGCCATGTCAAATTGGCGCCGCTGCCGGGGAGGTTGTGTGCGTGTTGAAACGGTTTGCAGATTAGTGATCCTGGATATACATCCATTGTATATTTATCATCCTTGTTAATATTCTCTTGTTTTCTTATTATATTATAAAATCAAAACCCAAAAATATTCATCTTTACCCTCTTACCCTTTTTGATTCTTTATCCCTTTACTCTCTATCCATTTGATTCTAACTTCTTCTATTCTCATGGAATCTCTCGACTAAGACGAATTCTGGAACGAAGTTGAAAAACTTCATACTTTATCACAAGTGTCAAGAATTCGTGTTGTTCGTGATGATCCATTAATTCTGCGTAGGGAAATGGAACGAGAAACCGGGGGGACAAAGGACCAGGTACTTCCCTCTGATAATGGAAGTGCTAAATACGTCCAACCTACGGTTATCCAAAGATCTAACCCCTCAATTGCTCCTAAGCCGTCTAAAATTGATCCTAAACTTTCACAATTTACAGTTAAAAGCAATCATGCAGAATTTAGACCGGTGACTAGCAAGAATGACTTGCCTAATCTTCACGTTTCTCAAGAACCAGAACCGGAGACCATAATGGAAGAGGTGGAAATTGCTAGCTCTCAGAGCACACCACTTGTCCCACCTCCGGATTTTTCAAAAAGTTCTTCGAGACTTGATAGTCATTCGGATCACCATGTTGGTTTTGTTGATTCTTTGAATGAACCGATTCCTTCTCATAACTCTCAAATGGAATCGTTTATTCCTTGTGTCGGTTGTGGTGAGCCTCTTTTTGGTTCACCATGTCGCTGGTGTATGTGTGTACAGTGTGGTAATGATATTCGGAACGGGAGTTGTTTGTTTTGTGGTTCGAGGAATTCATTTGATTATGATCCTAATCCGAACTCATTTAACGACCCCTCAAACTTTTCCAATTACCCACCACAGCCCGACTTATCTTCATATAATCAACATAACTGCTGTGAATTTTGTGGAGGTCCTCACCAAGGATTTGAGTGTCAATCCGGAAACACGTTTGTCTATGAACAGTTTTCCGGTGATGCTCAGAACTTTGGTTATGACCAATATCCATATAATTCACCAGTCCAGACTCAACAGTTTTACTGTTGTGAGAATTGTGGAGGTCCTCACGATAATCTTCAATGTCAACCGTGGAATCAAAATTACTATACTTCCGGTTTTGACAATTTCCAACCTCCATAGCACCATACGGTTCAAACTCCACCTGAGCCGTTGTCTCAAGAAATTTCCCAAGATTTTGAAACCGCAATGAAAACACTTAATGATATGATTCGTAACTTTAAGAATCAAGTGAGTGGTGAAAAGACCATGGGAGAATTGCTAGCCGAAGAACGAGAGGCTCGCAATTCTAGGGAAGAATTATTGGTCTTAGAGCATGCAGCTCTAAGGCGTTCCCAATTTCTTAAGGCAGCTATGTATGATGATGACGAGGAGAGTTTTTATCCTTTTAAAGATAATATTTCTCAACTCCCTCAGTCTGTTGTTATCACACCCGAGATTCACACTCACTCTCTTATTATGGGGGATGAGCATCTTGACACTGTTCCTGAAAAAGAACCGGACGAATTCATAAAGTCTAGTGTCGAGAACCTTGTCCCAATCCCAAGAGAGTCACAGGGAATTCTCGAGCATTTGTGTGATATCCCTACCCCTCTTGTCTTCCCAAAAGATCATGTTGAGATGTTCTCCGATTCTAATGATGATGATTCGTTATCTTGTGGAGACATCGTTTATGTGGAAGATTTACCTTCTGAGCTTGTTAGCTTAGAAGAAGAGAATGATGAAGTTACTGACACTGAAATTAAAGATGAAGCACTTCGTGCAACATTACTGAATGTCAGTCTTCTCATTTCTAAAATCGAGGCTTTCAAAGAGAAACCTATTTCATCTCCTATCCCCATTAAGGGTAGTGACATTCTTTCCGATGATTCTAATCCGGAAATGAAAGCCTTCTGTTTTGATAATATGGGAGAGAAGATTAGTGGCAGTACCACTTTTCATTCTCATAATTCTCTCCCCGATTATGAATCATTTACATTGGAGGAGTTCACCAGTGAACCTACTCATATCAATTCTGAATATGATTCATTCACCTTCAAGGAGTTCTCAGATGAACTCACTCATATCATATCTCCGCCGGAGTATGATAATTTCTACTTTGATATAGACACACCCATAATATGTCTTGATCAAGCGAGCTTAACTGATGAGATTCATGAAACTATGAATTCTCCTATTGAGGATGAAGAGTTAGTCATGATTTTTATCATGATTTTCTTTCTTTTCTTCATATATTCTGTCACTTCTCCTGTTCTTCACTCCTTCGGGAATGAAGACATTATCTTTGATCCCGGCATCTCCATGTACCATTATCTTGAGCCGGGAATATATCTCATCGGTGTGGAACTTTCACGTGCTTCAAATGTTTGTCCAAACATCTTGAATGAAAGTCCGATGGAGATTGTTTCTTCCACTTTGCTTCCCCACGAACCAATGAATGCGGGGTCGAGTCAAGCTAGCGACTCGGGAATAAAAAACAGTAGCACACTATATGGGTTTTCACCCGTATTTCTGACTTCTTTCTATTTTCTACCACCCTAGTGTGGGGGAGTTGCCCCCCGCTGTTGTATATAAGTTTGTTTAAAAAAAAAAAAAAAAAAAAAGGGTCGTAGTATTTTCCTTTTACGTTTTTTGTTTCGGCATAACCGCCGGTACTTTGAATATTGAGGGCAATATTCATTTCTAGTGTGGGGGGAATTCTCACGAATTTTATCATGTAATTATACCACCCAATTCCCTTATTTTTGGCCAAATTTTTTTTTGGAGTAAGTGTTTTGCACTTACTCAGCTTACGGTTATCAGTCCGCCATGTCTAATAAACAAAAGGATTGGCTAATCCAGGAGCAAACGGCTCTTGGTAAAGATATCTCAAATCCGTTGACGGCTTGCGATTTGCCCAAAATTGTATGGTGTTCAGCTCACCATATCTTTAATCAGTGAAAAGTTGGCTAGCCCGCAAGTTTATGGCTTGTGGTAAAGGCAGTTGGAAAACCATAATTGGTAATCGACTCACCAAAGATATTTTATCTAAGAGTTGGCTAGTCCAGAAGCAAACGGCTTCTGGTAAAGACAAATCAAAACCGTTGAAAGCTGGTGATTTGCTCAAAATCATTTGGTTATCATTGTACCAAGGTTCTTACTTGAACTGAAACAATTGGCTACTCCAGAAGTAATGGCTTTTGGTAAAGAGATTCAAATCCATTAAGTTTTCTCAAAAGATTGCTAGGGACTAGCAATGGTTTAGTGTGGGGGATTGATGAGTGTCTAAATACTCATCATTTTTGTTCCTTCTACACTGCAAAAACAGTCAAAAACACTTTGAAAAGTCTCAAAAAGACAGAAAAAATATTTAGACTGTATTTTATGCAATAATTGTCAAAATCTAGTCCCTGGTTATTCAAAACATGTAATTTTTCATAAAAGGCCCTCAGGAATTTTTAAGTTGTCAAAATTAGCCTTATAAAGCTCAGTTTTGCAAAATGGCAACTTTAGTCCCTGAAATTTCAAAGATTGACAGAATTTACCCCTGGACATTTTTAAATTGGAAAATTAACATTTTTAGTCCTTTGGTAATTCTAACTTGTCAAAATTGGTCCTTTTGATAAATTTTGGAAAATTGGTAATTCAGTCCCTCAAGTTTGGATAAATTGCAAAAGTGATCCTTGGGCTTAATCCTACTACAAACCAAACAGGACCCAACACCCTTTAATAACCCAAGCCCAAGCCCACAACCAACTTGAACCCTCCTTTGTTAATAATTCCCAGTCAAACACGTTTGACTTCCACTTTCCTCCCCCTCGTTTTTCCCTCCAAACCACCAACTGCCCTGCAACACCACCTGCAACACTCCATATCCCATCATCACCCATACTTTATTCCCCCTCCAAAACACCCCAAGCCAAAAGCATTTAATGCTCTTTCTTCCCTCCAAGTCATCAGACCTGTTGCAATTCTTTTTGGCGCCAAAATCACAAATCAAGGGCTGAGATTAATTGGACCAATCCAAAGGCTAAAGAATGTTCAGAACACCTTTTTGAGAGCTATATAGAAGAAAGAAGACAGAAGAAAAGATGGTCACTGCTTTAGACCATTTTCTCTAATTTATTGTAATCGTTTTTAATGTTTTAATGTTAAAGATTTCTGGGTTTTATGTTTAATGTAATTTACAAGTCAGTTCAAGTCTTAATTAAGCAGTTTTAATCATCAATTTCCAGTTTCTTGCTGCCTTTGTGTTTCCCGCCAAAACCATCCTTGTCTGTTTTTAAGTTTTTCATTTGTCTAATTGGTTTAAATAAGTCACTTTTAGCTTCTTAAAAATGTTTTAGGCAAGAGAAAACAGATTCTTGTTCTTTATGCAAACTTTTCTTGAAAAGTCAAGAAAAGTCAAACAAAGTCAATCTACTGTAGATGTGCTTAATTTACTGCTCATTTTGGAATTTCTCAGCTTATTTGGTCTCATTAGAGATAATTGATGTTAATTTGCTGTATTGTAGTGCTGAATTCCATTTTTGCTCAAAAATCCAAAAAAAGCCAAAAAAATAGCTTAGAACTAGTGTAGCTTATTCTGTGCTTATTTTCTTTTAAAATATGCTTGTTTAGTGTAAATTTAAGTTGCTTAATCTGTTTTGATAAAAAAATGTGGTTAGACTAAGCCTGAGCAGCCCTGAATTGCAAAATCAGATAGTTAAGGGGGTGTTTGGCACAACTAGGTTTTAGGTTATTTTTGCATGTATTATTCATTTGGTCAAGTGTCCAAGTTTGATCAGGGCTAAATTGAGTTAGTTAAGCTGTTTGAAGTTGCTGTTAAGCACTTTTAGTGCATTTTGTAGTTTTTAGTTGGATGTGCAGTTTTAAGACCATAACTGTCTTTGTAGCTTATGCAAGCTTTAGAACTTAGTTAGTGCCTGTTTTAAGTCCATTTTAATGTGTTTTAGATGCCAGAATTAGATCCCATGTCCTTGCACTGTTTTATCATGTTTTCTTAAAAAGTCAAAATTTCCATTGCAAGTACAAACAGCTTCCATTTCTGCATTTTTAATTCACTTAATTTTAGTCCTTATTAGCTGAAAATTTGGATTATAGCACTTTGGTTGGTGGTTGTTATCCAGGTATTTTTAGTTTATTTTTAAGATTTTTCTATACCTGCTGAATCAGTGCTTAAAGTTGCCCCTGTAGGGCCGTTTGGATTTTAGCGCTAGAAACTTAATTTGTGCTCAAATGCTTTAAACTTGTGCTTTTAGGTTCTAATCAGTTGCAGTAGGTTTATCTCAGTTAGTTTAAGTTAGTTTTAGACTGTGGTAGCTTATAGTAGCTTATAGGTAGCTTATTGCTTATTTTCAAGTGCTTATTCTTAATAGTTTTGTGCCCAAATCATAGTTCCTGATCTCCACAGTAGTTTCTGTTATTTTTCCTGGGTTCTAAGTATTATTTTATCGTTAACTGGAAGTTTTCATATATTTCACTGTTCATTTACTATTTTTCTGCACTTTATGTCATTTTCTAGCATTTTTAATTAGCACTTAATCCAAATAATTCAGAAAATGTTCAGAAAAACACAATTTCAATTTTCCTAGTTTTAGAAAAATCAAAAAGTGATAAAAAGTATTTTTCCAGATTTTTCTCAGCTTAATTAGTATTTTCTAGCATTTTTATTAGTTTTCAATAGTATTAAATTCATAATAAATTCATAAAAATTCAAAAAAATGTGATTCCAGTTTCTAAAATTCTTTTTAGTCATTTAAGATTTTTAAAAAATAGTTTTGTAATTTTCTAGTTTATTTTCCTGATTTTTAGTATTTTAAGTCTATTTTAAATATTTAAAATTAGTTTTTAATTCAAATTAAATCAAGAAAAATCCAAAAAAATTAGTTTTAAATTTCCAATAATTTTCTTGCATCATTAGGATTGTAAAAATGTATTTTCCATATCCGTAGGTATTTTACTTCTTTATTTTCACGTTTTATTTCGTACGTTCACGTAATTTTATTTAAACGTACGTTTTAGGTTTTAATCGTTAAACGATTTTAAATATAGAATTAAAATGACTTCAAAGTCTTTTATAGATTTAATTTCCTTAGTTTAATCACTCACTCACTCATATTCCTTTTTCTGTCCAAATCACCCGATCACAAACCCGTGTTTTGATTACCATCACAGCCTCGTTGGGAAGAACGACCCAGGTTTGCAGTTTCTTCTGCAATACTTTGGAACACACACTATACTACATTTGATTAGACGCCCCTCAAAATAGGCCATGTCAAATTGGCGCCGCTGCCGGGGAGGTTGTGTGCGTGTTGAAACGGTTTGCAGATTAGTGATCCTGGATATACATCCATTGTATATTTATCATCCTTGTTAATATTCTCTTGTTTTCTTATTATATTATAAAATCAAAACCCAAAAATATTCATCTTTACCCTCTTACCCTTTTTGATTCTTTATCCCTTTACTCTCTATCCATTTGATTCTAACTTCTTCTATTCTCATGGAATCTCTCGACTAAGACGAATTCTGGAACGAAGTTGAAAAACTTCATACTTTATCACAAGTGTCAAGAATTCGTGTTGTTCGTGATGATCCATTAATTCTGCGTAGGGAAATGGAACGAGAAACCGGGGGGACAAAGGACCAGGTACTTCCCTCTGATAATGGAAGTGCTAAATACGTCCAACCTACGGTTATCCAAAGATCTAACCCCTCAATTGCTCCTAAGCCGTCTAAAATTGATCCTAAACTTTCACAATTTACAGTTAAAAGCAATCATGCAGAATTTAGACCGGTGACTAGCAAGAATGACTTGCCTAATCTTCACGTTTCTCAAGAACCAGAACCGGAGACCATAATGGAAGAGGTGGAAATTGCTAGCTCTCAGAGCACACCACTTGTCCCACCTCCGGATTTTTCAAAAAGTTCTTCGAGACTTGATAGTCATTCGGATCACCATGTTGGTTTTGTTGATTCTTTGAATGAACCGATTCCTTCTCATAACTCTCAAATGGAATCGTTTATTCCTTGTGTCGGTTGTGGTGAGCCTCTTTTTGGTTCACCATGTCGCTGGTGTATGTGTGTACAGTGTGGTAATGATATTCGGAACGGGAGTTGTTTGTTTTGTGGTTCGAGGAATTCATTTGATTATGATCCTAATCCGAACTCATTTAACGACCCCTCAAACTTTTCCAATTACCCACCACAGCCCGACTTATCTTCATATAATCAACATAACTGCTGTGAATTTTGTGGAGGTCCTCACCAAGGATTTGAGTGTCAATCCGGAAACACGTTTGTCTATGAACAGTTTTCCGGTGATGCTCAGAACTTTGGTTATGACCAATATCCATATAATTCACCAGTCCAGACTCAACAGTTTTACTGTTGTGAGAATTGTGGAGGTCCTCACGATAATCTTCAATGTCAACCGTGGAATCAAAATTACTATACTTCCGGTTTTGACAATTTCCAACCTCCATAGCACCATACGGTTCAAACTCCACCTGAGCCGTTGTCTCAAGAAATTTCCCAAGATTTTGAAACCGCAATGAAAACACTTAATGATATGATTCGTAACTTTAAGAATCAAGTGAGTGGTGAAAAGACCATGGGAGAATTGCTAGCCGAAGAACGAGAGGCTCGCAATTCTAGGGAAGAATTATTGGTCTTAGAGCATGCAGCTCTAAGGCGTTCCCAATTTCTTAAGGCAGCTATGTATGATGATGACGAGGAGAGTTTTTATCCTTTTAAAGATAATATTTCTCAACTCCCTCAGTCTGTTGTTATCACACCCGAGATTCACACTCACTCTCTTATTATGGGGGATGAGCATCTTGACACTGTTCCTGAAAAAGAACCGGACGAATTCATAAAGTCTAGTGTCGAGAACCTTGTCCCAATCCCAAGAGAGTCACAGGGAATTCTCGAGCATTTGTGTGATATCCCTACCCCTCTTGTCTTCCCAAAAGATCATGTTGAGATGTTCTCCGATTCTAATGATGATGATTCGTTATCTTGTGGAGACATCGTTTATGTGGAAGATTTACCTTCTGAGCTTGTTAGCTTAGAAGAAGAGAATGATGAAGTTACTGACACTGAAATCAAAGATGAAGCACTTCGTGCAACATTACTGAATGTCAGTCTTCTCATTTCTAAAATCGAGGCTTTCAAAGAGAAACCTATTTCATCTCCTATCCCCATTAAGGGTAGTGACATTCTTTCCGATGATTCTAATCCGGAAATGAAAGCCTTCTGTTTTGATAATATGGGAGAGAAGATTAGTGGCAGTACCACTTTTCATTCTCATAATTCTCTCCCCGATTATGAATCATTTACATTGGAGGAGTTCACCAGTGAACCTACTCATATCAATTCTGAATATGATTCATTCACCTTCAAGGAGTTCTCAGATGAACTCACTCATATCATATCTCCGCCGGAGTATGATAATTTCTACTTTGATATAGACACACCCATAATATGTCTTGATCAAGCGAGCTTAACTGATGAGATTCATGAAACTATGAATTCTCCTATTGAGGATGAAGAGTTAGTCATGATTTTTATCATGATTTTCTTTCTTTTCTTCATATATTCTGTCACTTCTTCTGTTCTTCACTCCTTCGGGAATGAAGACATTATCTTTGATCCCGGCATCTCCATGTACCATTATCTTGAGCCGGGAATATATCTCATCGGTGTGGAACTTTCACGTGCTTCAAATGTTTGTCCAAACATCTTGAATGAAAGTCCGATGGAGATTGTTTCTTCCACTTTGCTTCCCCATGAACCAATGAATGCGGGGTCGAGTCAAGCTAGCGACTCGGGAATCAAAAACAGTAGCACACTATATGGGTTTTCACCCGTATTTTTGACTTCTTTCTATTTTCTACCACCCTAGTGTGGGGGAGTTTCCCCCCGCTGTTGTATATAAGTTTGTTTAAAAAAAAAAAAAAGGGTCGTAGTATTTCCCTTTTACGTTCTTTGTTTCGGCATAACCGCCGGTACTTTGAATATTGAGGGCAATATTCATTTCTAGTGTGGGGGGAATTCTCACGAATTTTATCATGTAATTATACCACCCAATTCCCCCATTTTTGGCCAAAATTTTTTTTGGAGTAAGTGTTTTGCACTTACTCAGCTTACGGTTATCAGTCCGCCATGTCTAATAAACAAAAGGATTGGCTAATCCAGGAGCAAACGGCTCTTGGTAAAGATATCTCAAATCCGTTGACGGCTTGCGATTTGCCCAAAATTGTATGGTGTTCAGCTCACCATATCTTTAATCAGTGAAAAGTTGGCTAGCCCGCAAGTTTATGGCTTGTGGTAAAGGCAGTTGGAAAACCATAATTGGTAATCGACTCACCAAAGATATTTTATCTAAGAGTTGGCTAGTCCAGAAGCAAACGGCTTCTGGTAAAGACAAATCAAAACCGTTGAAAGCTGGTGATTTGCTCAAAATCATTTGGTTATCATTGTACCAAGGTTCTTACTTGAACTGAAACAATTGGCTACTCCAGAAGTAATGGCTTTTGGTAAAGAGATTCAAATCCATTAAGTTTTCTCAAAAGATTGCTAGGGACTAGCAATGGTTTAGTGTGGGGGATTGATGAGTGTCTAAATACTCATCATTTTTGTTCCTTCTACACTGCAAAAACAGTCAAAAACACTTTGAAAAGTCTCAAAAAGACAGAAAAAATATTTAGACTGTATTTTATGCAATAATTGTCAAAATCTAGTCCCTGGTTATTCAAAACATGTAATTTTTCATAAAAGGCCCTCAGGAATTTTTAAGTTGTCAAAATTAGCCTTATAAAGCTCAGTTTTGCAAAATGGCAACTTTAGTCCCTGAAATTTCAAAGATTGACAGAATTTACCCCTGGACATTTTTAAATTGGAAAATTAACATTTTTAGTCCTTTGGTAATTCTAACTTGTCAAAATTGGTCCTTTTGATAAATTTTGGAAAATTGGTAATTCAGTCCCTCAAGTTTGGATAAATTGCAAAAGTGATCCTTGGGCTTAATCCTACTACAAACCAAACAGGACCCAACACCCTTTAATAACCCAAGCCCAAGCCCACAACCAACTTGAACCCTCCTTTGTTAATAATTCCCAGTCAAACACGTTTGACTTCCACTTTCCTCCCCCTCGTTTTTCCCTCCAAACCACCAACTGCCCTGCAACACCACCTGCAACACTCCATATCCCATCATCACCCATACTTTATTCCCCCTCCAAAACACCCCAAGCCAAAAGCATTTAATGCTCTTTCTTCCCTCCAAGTCATCAGACCTGTTGCAATTCTTTTTGGCGCCAAAATCACAAATCAAGGGCTGAGATTAATTGGACCAATCCAAAGGCTAAAGAATGTTCAGAACACCTTTTTGAGAGCTATATAGAAGAAAGAAGACAGAAGAAAAGATGGTCACTGCTTTAGACCATTTTCTCTAATTTATTGTAATCGTTTTTAATGTTTTAATGTTAAAGATTTCTGGGTTTTATGTTTAATGTAATTTACAAGTCAGTTCAAGTCTTAATTAAGCAGTTTTAATCATCAATTTCCAGTTTCTTGCTGCCTTTGTGTTTCCCGCCAAAACCATCCTTGTCTGTTTTTAAGTTTTTCATTTGTCTAATTGGTTTAAATAAGTCACTTTTAGCTTCTTAAAAATGTTTTAGGCAAGAGAAAACAGATTCTTGTTCTTTATGCAAACTTTTCTTGAAAAGTCAAGAAAAGTCAAACAAAGTCAATCTACTGTAGATGTGCTTAATTTACTGCTCATTTTGGAATTTCTCAGCTTATTTGGTCTCATTAGAGATAATTGATGTTAATTTGCTGTATTGTAGTGCTGAATTCCATTTTTGCTCAAAAATCCAAAAAAAGCCAAAAAAATAGCTTAGAACTAGTGTAGCTTATTCTGTGCTTATTTTCTTTTAAAATATGCTTGTTTAGTGTAAATTTAAGTTGCTTAATCTGTTTTGATAAAAAAATGTGGTTAGACTAAGCCTGAGCAGCCCTGAATTGCAAAATCAGATAGTTAAGGGGGTGTTTGGCACAACTAGGTTTTAGGTTATTTTTGCATGTATTATTCATTTGGTCAAGTGTCCAAGTTTGATCAGGGCTAAATTGAGTTAGTTAAGCTGTTTGAAGTTGCTGTTAAGCACTTTTAGTGCATTTTGTAGTTTTTAGTTGGATGTGCAGTTTTAAGACCATAACTGTCTTTGTAGCTTATGCAAGCTTTAGAACTTAGTTAGTGCCTGTTTTAAGTCCATTTTAATGTGTTTTAGATGCCAGAATTAGATCCCATGTCCTTGCACTGTTTTATCATGTTTTCTTAAAAAGTCAAAATTTCCATTGCAAGTACAAACAGCTTCCATTTCTGCATTTTTAATTCACTTAATTTTAGTCCTTATTAGCTGAAAATTTGGATTATAGCACTTTGGTTGGTGGTTGTTATCCAGGTATTTTTAGTTTATTTTTAAGATTTTTCTATACCTGCTGAATCAGTGCTTAAAGTTGCCCCTGTAGGGCCGTTTGGATTTTAGCGCTAGAAACTTAATTTATGCTCAAATGCTTTAAACTTGTGCTTTTAGGTTCTAATCAGTTGCAGTAGGTTTATCTCAGTTAGTTTAAGTTAGTTTTAGACTGTGGTAGCTTATAGTAGCTTATAGGTAGCTTATTGCTTATTTTCAAGTGCTTATTCTTAATAGTTTTGTGCCCAAATCATAGTTCCTGATCTCCACAGTAGTTTCTGTTATTTTTCCTGGGTTCTAAGTATTATTTTATCGTTAACTGGAAGTTTTCATATATTTCACTGTTCATTTACTATTTTTCTGCACTTTATGTCATTTTCTAGCATTTTTAATTAGCACTTAATCCAAATAATTCAGAAAATGTTCAGAAAAACACAATTTCAATTTTCCTAGTTTTAGAAAAATCAAAAAGTGATAAAAAGTATTTTTCCAGATTTTTCTCAGCTTAATTAGTATTTTCTAGCATTTTTATTAGTTTTCAATAGTATTAAATTCATAATAAATTCATAAAAATTCAAAAAAATGTGATTCCAGTTTCTAAAATTCTTTTTAGTCATTTAAGATTTTTAAAAAATAGTTTTGTAATTTTCTAGTTTATTTTCCTGATTTTTAGTATTTTAAGTCTATTTTAAATATTTAAAATTAGTTTTTAATTCAAATTAAATCAAGAAAAATCCAAAAAAATTAGTTTTAAATTTCCAATAATTTTCTTGCATCATTAGGATTGTAAAAATGTATTTTCCATATCCGTAGGTATTTTACTTCTTTATTTTCACGTTTTATTTCGTACGTTCACGTAATTTTATTTAAACGTGCGTTTTAGGTTTTAATCGTTAAACGATTTTAAATATAGAATTAAAATGACTTCAAAGTCTTTTATAGATTTAATTTCCTTAGTTTAATCACTCACTCACTCATATTCCTTTTTCTGTCCAAATCACCCGATCACAAACCCGTGTTTTGATTACCATCACAGCCTCGTTGGGAAGAACGACCCAGGTTTGCAGTTTCTTCTGCAATACTTTGGAACACACACTATACTACATTTGATTAGACGCCCCTCAAAATAGGCCATGTCAAATTGGCGCCGCTGCCGGGGAGGTTGTGTGCGTGTTGAAACGGTTTGCAGATTAGTGATCCTGGATATACATCCATTGTATATTTATCATCCTTGTTAATATTCTCTTGTTTTCTTATTATATTATAAAATCAAAACCCAAAAATATTCATCTTTACCCTCTTACCCTTTTTGATTCTTTATCCCTTTACTCTCTATCCATTTGATTCTAACTTCTTCTATTCTCATGGAATCTCTCGACTAAGACGAATTCTGGAACGAAGTTGAAAAACTTCATACTTTATCACAAGTGTCAAGAATTCGTGTTGTTCGTGATGATCCATTAATTCTGCGTAGGGAAATGGAACGAGAAACCGGGGGGACAAAGGACCAGGTACTTCCCTCTGATAATGGAAGTGCTAAATACGTCCAACCTACGGTTATCCAAAGATCTAACCCCTCAATTGCTCCTAAGCCGTCTAAAATTGATCCTAAACTTTCACAATTTACAGTTAAAAGCAATCATGCAGAATTTAGACCGGTGACTAGCAAGAATGACTTGCCTAATCTTCACGTTTCTCAAGAACCAGAACCGGAGACCATAATGGAAGAGGTGGAAATTGCTAGCTCTCAGAGCACACCACTTGTCCCACCTCCGGATTTTTCAAAAAGTTCTTCGAGACTTGATAGTCATTCGGATCACCATGTTGGTTTTGTTGATTCTTTGAATGAACCGATTCCTTCTCATAACTCTCAAATGGAATCGTTTATTCCTTGTGTCGGTTGTGGTGAGCCTCTTTTTGGTTCACCATGTCGCTGGTGTATGTGTGTACAGTGTGGTAATGATATTCGGAACGGGAGTTGTTTGTTTTGTGGTTCGAGGAATTCATTTGATTATGATCCTAATCCGAACTCATTTAACGACCCCTCAAACTTTTCCAATTACCCACCACAGCCCGACTTATCTTCATATAATCAACATAACTGCTGTGAATTTTGTGGAGGTCCTCACCAAGGATTTGAGTGTCAATCCGGAAACACGTTTGTCTATGAACAGTTTTCCGGTGATGCTCAGAACTTTGGTTATGACCAATATCCATATAATTCACCAGTCCAGACTCAACAGTTTTACTGTTGTGAGAATTGTGGAGGTCCTCACGATAATCTTCAATGTCAACCGTGGAATCAAAATTACTATACTTCCGGTTTTGACAATTTCCAACCTCCATAGCACCATACGGTTCAAACTCCACCTGAGCCGTTGTCTCAAGAAATTTCCCAAGATTTTGAAACCGCAATGAAAACACTTAATGATATGATTCGTAACTTTAAGAATCAAGTGAGTGGTGAAAAGACCATGGGAGAATTGCTAGCCGAAGAACGAGAGGCTCGCAATTCTAGGGAAGAATTATTGGTCTTAGAGCATGCAGCTCTAAGGCGTTCCCAATTTCTTAAGGCAGCTATGTATGATGATGACGAGGAGAGTTTTTATCCTTTTAAAGATAATATTTCTCAACTCCCTCAGTCTGTTGTTATCACACCCGAGATTCACACTCACTCTCTTATTATGGGGGATGAGCATCTTGACACTGTTCCTGAAAAAGAACCGGACGAATTCATAAAGTCTAGTGTCGAGAACCTTGTCCCAATCCCAAGAGAGTCACAGGGAATTCTCGAGCATTTGTGTGATATCCCTACCCCTCTTGTCTTCCCAAAAGATCATGTTGAGATGTTCTCCGATTCTAATGATGATGATTCGTTATCTTGTGGAGACATCGTTTATGTGGAAGATTTACCTTCTGAGCTTGTTAGCTTAGAAGAAGAGAATGATGAAGTTACTGACACTGAAATCAAAGATGAAGCACTTCGTGCAACATTACTGAATGTCAGTCTTCTCATTTCTAAAATCGAGGCTTTCAAAGAGAAACCTATTTCATCTCCTATCCCCATTAAGGGTAGTGACATTCTTTCCGATGATTCTAATCCGGAAATGAAAGCCTTCTGTTTTGATAATATGGGAGAGAAGATTAGTGGCAGTACCACTTTTCATTCTCATAATTCTCTCCCCGATTATGAATCATTTACATTGGAGGAGTTCACCAGTGAACCTACTCATATCAATTCTGAATATGATTCATTCACCTTCAAGGAGTTCTCAGATGAACTCACTCATATCATATCTCCGCCGGAGTATGATAATTTCTACTTTGATATAGACACACCCATAATATGTCTTGATCAAGCGAGCTTAACTGATGAGATTCATGAAACTATGAATTCTCCTATTGAGGATGAAGAGTTAGTCATGATTTTTATCATGATTTTCTTTCTTTTCTTCATATATTCTGTCACTTCTTCTGTTCTTCACTCCTTCGGGAATGAAGACATTATCTTTGATCCCGGCATCTCCATGTACCATTATCTTGAGCCGGGAATATATCTCATCGGTGTGGAACTTTCACGTGCTTCAAATGTTTGTCCAAACATCTTGAATGAAAGTCCGATGGAGATTGTTTCTTCCACTTTGCTTCCCCATGAACCAATGAATGCGGGGTCGAGTCAAGCTAGCGACTCGGGAATCAAAAACAGTAGCACACTATATGGGTTTTCACCCGTATTTTTGACTTCTTTCTATTTTCTACCACCCTAGTGTGGGGGAGTTTCCCCCCGCTGTTGTATATAAGTTTGTTTAAAAAAAAAAAAAGGGTCGTAGTATTTCCCTTTTACGTTCTTTGTTTCGGCATAACCGCCGGTACTTTGAATATTGAGGGCAATATTCATTTCTAGTGTGGGGGGAATTCTCACGAATTTTATCATGTAATTATACCACCCAATTCCCCCATTTTTGGCCAAAATTTTTTTTGGAGTAAGTGTTTTGCACTTACTCAGCTTACGGTTATCAGTCCGCCATGTCTAATAAACAAAAGGATTGGCTAATCCAGGAGCAAACGGCTCTTGGTAAAGATATCTCAAATCCGTTGACGGCTTGCGATTTGCCCAAAATTGTATGGTGTTCAGCTCACCATATCTTTAATCAGTGAAAAGTTGGCTAGCCCGCAAGTTTATGGCTTGTGGTAAAGGCAGTTGGAAAACCATAATTGGTAATCGACTCACCAAAGATATTTTATCTAAGAGTTGGCTAGTCCAGAAGCAAACGGCTTCTGGTAAAGACAAATCAAAACCGTTGAAAGCTGGTGATTTGCTCAAAATCATTTGGTTATCATTGTACCAAGGTTCTTACTTGAACTGAAACAATTGGCTACTCCAGAAGTAATGGCTTTTGGTAAAGAGATTCAAATCCATTAAGTTTTCTCAAAAGATTGCTAGGGACTAGCAATGGTTTAGTGTGGGGGATTGATGAGTGTCTAAATACTCATCATTTTTGTTCCTTCTACACTGCAAAAACAGTCAAAAACACTTTGAAAAGTCTCAAAAAGACAGAAAAAATATTTAGACTGTATTTTATGCAATAATTGTCAAAATCTAGTCCCTGGTTATTCAAAACATGTAATTTTTCATAAAAGGCCCTCAGGAATTTTTAAGTTGTCAAAATTAGCCTTATAAAGCTCAGTTTTGCAAAATGGCAACTTTAGTCCCTGAAATTTCAAAGATTGACAGAATTTACCCCTGGACATTTTTAAATTGGAAAATTAACATTTTTAGTCCTTTGGTAATTCTAACTTGTCAAAATTGGTCCTTTTGATAAATTTTGGAAAATTGGTAATTCAGTCCCTCAAGTTTGGATAAATTGCAAAAGTGATCCTTGGGCTTAATCCTACTACAAACCAAACAGGACCCAACACCCTTTAATAACCCAAGCCCAAGCCCACAACCAACTTGAACCCTCCTTTGTTAATAATTCCCAGTCAAACACGTTTGACTTCCACTTTCCTCCCCCTCGTTTTTCCCTCCAAACCACCAACTGCCCTGCAACACCACCTGCAACACTCCATATCCCATCATCACCCATACTTTATTCCCCCTCCAAAACACCCCAAGCCAAAAGCATTTAATGCTCTTTCTTCCCTCCAAGTCATCAGACCTGTTGCAATTCTTTTTGGCGCCAAAATCACAAATCAAGGGCTGAGATTAATTGGACCAATCCAAAGGCTAAAGAATGTTCAGAACACCTTTTTGAGAGCTATATAGAAGAAAGAAGACAGAAGAAAAGATGGTCACTGCTTTAGACCATTTTCTCTAATTTATTGTAATCGTTTTTAATGTTTTAATGTTAAAGATTTCTGGGTTTTATGTTTAATGTAATTTACAAGTCAGTTCAAGTCTTAATTAAGCAGTTTTAATCATCAATTTCCAGTTTCTTGCTGCCTTTGTGTTTCCCGCCAAAACCATCCTTGTCTGTTTTTAAGTTTTTCATTTGTCTAATTGGTTTAAATAAGTCACTTTTAGCTTCTTAAAAATGTTTTAGGCAAGAGAAAACAGATTCTTGTTCTTTATGCAAACTTTTCTTGAAAAGTCAAGAAAAGTCAAACAAAGTCAATCTACTGTAGATGTGCTTAATTTACTGCTCATTTTGGAATTTCTCAGCTTATTTGGTCTCATTAGAGATAATTGATGTTAATTTGCTGTATTGTAGTGCTGAATTCCATTTTTGCTCAAAAATCCAAAAAAAGCCAAAAAAATAGCTTAGAACTAGTGTAGCTTATTCTGTGCTTATTTTCTTTTAAAATATGCTTGTTTAGTGTAAATTTAAGTTGCTTAATCTGTTTTGATAAAAAATGTGGTTAGACTAAGCCTGAGCAGCCCTGAATTGCAAAATCAGATAGTTAAGGGGGTGTTTGGCACAACTAGGTTTTAGGTTATTTTTGCATGTATTATTCATTTGGTCAAGTGTCCAAGTTTGATCAGGGCTAAATTGAGTTAGTTAAGCTGTTTGAAGTTGCTGTTAAGCACTTTTAGTGCATTTTGTAGTTTTTAGTTGGATGTGCAGTTTTAAGACCATAACTGTCTTTGTAGCTTATGCAAGCTTTAGAACTTAGTTAGTGCCTGTTTTAAGTCCATTTTAATGTGTTTTAGATGCCAGAATTAGATCCCATGTCCTTGCACTGTTTTATCATGTTTTCTTAAAAAGTCAAAATTTCCATTGCAAGTACAAACAGCTTCCATTTCTGCATTTTTAATTCACTTAATTTTAGTCCTTATTAGCTGAAAATTTGGATTATAGCACTTTGGTTGGTGGTTGTTATCCAGGTATTTTTAGTTTATTTTTAAGATTTTTCTATACCTGCTGAATCAGTGCTTAAAGTTGCCCCTGTAGGGCCGTTTGGATTTTAGCGCTAGAAACTTAATTTGTGCTCAAATGCTTTAAACTTGTGCTTTTAGGTTCTAATCAGTTGCAGTAGGTTTATCTCAGTTAGTTTAAGTTAGTTTTAGACTGTGGTAGCTTATAGTAGCTTATAGGTAGCTTATTGCTTATTTTCAAGTGCTTATTCTTAATAGTTTTGTGCCCAAATCATAGTTCCTGATCTCCACAGTAGTTTCTGTTATTTTTCCTGGGTTCTAAGTATTATTTTATCGTTAACTGGAAGTTTTCATATTTTTCACTGTTCATTTACTATTTTTCTGCACTTTATGTCATTTTATAGCATTTTTAATTAGCACTTAATCCAAATAATTCAGAAAATGTTCAGAAAAACACAATTTCAATTTTCCTAGTTTTAGAAAAATCAAAAAGTGATAAAAAGTATTTTTCCAGATTTTTCTCAGCTTAATTAGTATTTTCTAGCATTTTTATTAGTTTTCAATAGTATTAAATTCATAATAAATTCATAAAAATTCAAAAAAATGTGATTCCAGTTTCTAAAATTCTTTTTAGTCATTTAAGATTTTTAAAAAATAGTTTTGTAATTTTCTAGTTTATTTTCCTGATTTTTAGTATTTTAAGTCTATTTTAAATATTTAAAATTAGTTTTTAATTCAAATTAAATCAAGAAAAATCCAAAAAAATTAGTTTTAAATTTCCAATAATTTTCTTGCATCATTAGGATTGTAAAAATGTATTTTCCATATCCGTAGGTATTTTACTTATTTATTTTCACGTTTTATTTTGTACGTTCACGTAATTTTATTTAAACGTACGTTTTAGGTTTTAATCGTTAAACGATTTTAAATATAGAATTAAAATGACTTCAAAGTCTTTTATAGATTTAATTTCCTTAGTTTAATCACTCACTCACTCATATTTCTTTTTCTGTCCAAATCACCCGATCACAAACCCGTGTTTTGAGTACCATCACAGCCTCGTTGGGAAGAACGACCCAGGTTTGCAGTTTCTTCTGCAATACTTTGGAACACACACTATACTACATTTGATTAGACGCCCCTCAAAATAGGCCATGTCAACGCTCATAAATGCTATTTCGTGAAGCGTCAAAAAATATTCCGAAAATAAAAAATAAAAATAGATAAAAGTGTTTATTACTTGCCTTGCCAAATTAACATTAAAAATTTGGGATAATGACAAAAATACTCAATTTTTCAAACCTACTTCACAAAATACCCCATTTTATACTCAAAAACCCAAAATACCCAAAAAAATCCGCAACATTTTTGAGAAAAATCGCAAGACTTGCGAGTTTTTTCGAAAGTGGAAAAAATATCGAAAATTTTCGATATTTTTAAGAAAAATCGCAAGATCTTGCGAAATTTCTTAAAAATATCGAAAATTTTCGATATTTTTAAGAAATATAAAAAATTTGCGATATTTTAAAGAAATATAAAAAATTTGCGATATTTCTTAAAAATTTCGCAAATGTTTCGATATATCTAAAAAAATTCGCAAACTTATGGATAAAACTTGCGAGATTTTTGTCAGTTTGCGAGATTTTGCTGATAAAACGTGTTTTATTGTTATTTTAGCTCCCTTCACTAAAAAAACTCAAATTCTCACGAAAAAACTCAATTTTTCCATGAATTCCGTCAAAGAAACTGTCAAAATACGTGTATGTAAAGGAGGTACATGGGAAAGAGTGGATGGTGTGTTGGAGTATATGCCGTTAAATTGTGTAAAACATACACTAATTTTACCATTGTTGTCATCATATTCCTGTTTACTAGAAGCGGTATCCGAGAGGCTAGAAATCGATGCTAATAATGGTTTTATGGTAACTTACAATTCGGATAATGATATTGTAGAGTAATGATCTCCAAGCCAAAGCCCTCGGAATTATATCCGGCTTTTTGAAGGCATAAATATGTGTAGCCGGGATGGCCTCCAATATCCATATCTATAAAATATAAAAACAACATAAAAAACAACTAAAAAAAAACAACATAAAACATGTACAAAAAATCACCATATGTAAAAAATACCATAAAAGCCCAAACAAATCCAGTCAATGTGTATTGGATCTCTTCCCCTTTCTTGCGTTTCTCATTATGAAGCAGTTTGCGATTAGATACAACATCTCTAAGTTGCTTATAAGTTTTATCCCAAATATACGACTCCCATGGAAAAATATTCCAACAATCTTCTAAACGCTTAACCAAATTCAACTTAAAGTTACTAACATTGTGTGACAATTGGTGGCCCAAGAATCCGTTATCTAACAACACCAAAAGACATATCTTAACTGCATCATCGTCTTCCAAAACAATTGACCCATCTTTCATCTGATTAAAGATATCCATAACATCCTTTACTTTAACCGAAACGTTTTCTGGAATATCAGGGAACATCCTTTTCCTAAATGGATCTTCCGTCATGTCCTTAACCCACTCTTTCATATACATATTGTGACCAAAACGTAAACCTGTAACTAAACAAAACTCTTGGCGTCTAAAGCGAATCCGTTTACCTAATATATTGAATGAGAGCTCGTTTGGTACGCTTTCAACCTCACTAGCAAGTATCGTATGAATCAAAAGTTGGTTATTCTTTTTAAGGACAACGTCGAGCCAATGTCCGAAACATGTTTTCCTGAATTTTTTAACTTGGGCATCGGTCAGAGCTACAAGTATGTCTGAAACAATCGTAATTTTGACCTTAACCGTTATGTTTGGCTGGTTAAGAAAAAAAAACAAAAAAACAAATGTCTTAACAATTCACAGCTTATATCAGTCATGAAAACCTAACTACGATCACATATCAGTCACGAACCCCAAATTTTCATAACTAACCCTAATTGGGAAAAACCCCCAATTTGAAAAAATTATCCAATTCAAACAAAACCCTAATCAAAAAAGCAATAAGATAATTCGAATATTAATATAATTTTTGCATGATTAAAACTTACCGGAATCGAATCTTTATTCATGATTCGACATAATAGTCAAATCGAAGCCGCGGGAAACCTTCAATTCGAATTGTTTTTGGCCGTTTCTTCAATTCGCATAGTTGGGGGGCGGGGGGGGGGGGGGGGGGGGTTGCGATATTTCTTCAAATCGAACTAAAAATTGGGTATGGGAGGGTTTTTTCTTTGCGATATGCCGATATTTCTTCAATTCGCAGGTTGGGTGGGTGGGGGGAAGAAGTACCGGTTATGTTTTGCGATATGGGTATATGAGGGTTTTAGTGTTATAAAAATATCGAAAATTTTCGATATTTTTAAGAAATTTCGCAAATCTTGCGATTTTTCTTAAAAATATCGAAAATTTTCGATATTTTTTCTGATTTCGCAAAACTCACAAATGTTGCGGAATTTTTGAGTATTTTGGATTTTTTTAGTATAAAATGAGGTATTTTGTGAAGTAAGTTTGAAAAACTGGGTATTTTTGTTATTATCCTTAAAAATTTCATGGCTTAATAATGCTTCTAAACGGTTCCCAAAGGCACAAGCAAAATTAACACAGGAATAGACCAGTATTTATTTGGTCATTTTCCCAAACCAACATCAAGTCGATCATATTCTCTCTCCTAGGGCTTCAAAACCACCCCATCATTTCATTACAATCCCACACACAAACATGAACATCGAAATACACGGTCGCCACGCTCTACTCTTCGACGACGATGCCACATCAGCGTTCGTCAACTCCGAAGACGCACTCGTCGAATGGAACTCACTCCTAATCGACCGGTACGACGTCCGGCATCTCCTCTCCGGCCCTCCGCCGTCACGACGACGGCGTAATCCACAAACGTCATCACATTCGTCTTCTGCTGATGCTGAGATTGATTATGAACGGTATCTGGATTTACCGTCTGAAAATGAAGAGCACGGTAGTTACTGTTCATTTTTTACTTTTTACCTTGTTTGTTATTTAGCTGTTATTATAGTAGATAGAAGAAATGTGAGATTATGTTAACTAAAAATATATTTAGTTTGTTAGGATTGAGATGATTGCGTTTATTTTATTAGTTTGAAAATGTTAGTTGCGGAATTATTATAGATGAGTTGAAACAAGTACTTGAGTTACAGTTTGTTAGGATGTAGACTAATGCGTTTATTTTGTTACTTTCGAATGTTAGTTGAGCGAGTTTAGTAATGAGTTGAAACATGAAAGTCTTGTTTCGTTAGTTGTTTTAGTGGTTAAATTTTAGATGCGTGGCTGGCTAGCTTGTTTATGCGAGCGGTTATGCTCTATGTTTTATCAGCCTTTTGACTTGTTAGCTTGATTTGCTCGTGTTTAATTTGTATTTGCTCTAATTAAAAAATGAAGTGGAGCTGTTAGTGCTTGCTTTTATGTTCAGTTGAATTGAAGTTGGAGTATGTGCCTCATTTTTAGGCTGTTAGGATCGAGACAGTCGCGTGTTATTAATTTGCATGTCACGGTTTCATGAGCTGTGCATGATTTGTTGTACGATAGCTGAATGATGTGCTAGTTTTAGTTAGTTGATGTAGTGGTTAGTTTTGAGATCCGTAGCTTTTAGATACAGTTACAAGCCTATCGTGTTTAAGTGAACAGTTGCATTTTAATAGTTTTTTGGACATATTTGCTTGTTTTGTTTGTGGTGAAGTTGTATATATTTTAATTGAGAAGAACGATTAAGCTGATGATGGGAGTTGTATCTTTGGGTGGATCGACATAGAGAATTGAAACAAGTGCTGGATTTGTACTATTTTAATTGTCTTTTCTCTTTGTTTGTTTGGTATAGCCATGTAGGAGTGAGATGATTTGTTTAGTTGAAAGTGGAGTGAGATCACGTCTTCATTAGTTGAATTTTGAGTGTCTAGGTTTTGTTAGTTGTGGATGGCCTGCTGTCTGAAAATAATTGATGCATTGGTTTTTGCTATGAGGCACATCAACTATTTTTTTGCAAGATAACTATCTTGAACTGCGCAATGCTTTGATGAGCTAATTTTTGAGACGTGAGCATCTTGACATAACAAGCCTTTTTATGAGTTTATCTGAGGTGAAGGGTTCAGTACTAGTAGTCAGGTAGTGGTCTAGAAGACTGATGGTCCAGTATTAAGAAGTTAATGAGGCATTGGTTATTGGCATGTGCCATTTGAATTAATTTGTTGCTTTATGATATACCAACAAATCTCATTTGTGACTTTACTTGCCTTGAGGGGTTTGATATTGGTAGTATGTAGTGCTTGAAGAGTTGTTTAACAGGGTGAAGGGTTCAGTACTAGTAGTCAGGTAGTGGTCTAGAAGACTGGGATGGTCCAGTATTAAGAAGTTAATGAGGCATTGGTTATTGGCATGTGCCATTTGAATTAATTTGTTGCTTTATGATATACCAACAAATCTCATTTGTGACTTTACTTGCCTTGAGGGGTTTGATATTGGTAGTATGTAGTGCTTGAAGAGTTGTTTAACAGGATTTAGTTACGAGTAGTCGTACAGTGTGACTCAGGTTATATAGAGAGTTAGAGACTATATGTTCACTGAAAGGCCTGGCCTCTGGAATTCTAAAAGCTGTCTGCAAAGCATAAAAAAGTACATGAATTAATTGCATTTTCCCTATTTTTGGGCGTTGTATTACTTTTTATTGGTGAACTTTATATTTCTTCACATGTTTCTATAGGATTCTAATGTGCATATGTTGTATTCAGAAGAAGATGCAAATCCGGAACCTGTGGGTGGATTCAATGCTGTTCCTTTTTCTTATGGAAATTACGAGGATTCTAGTGAACAAAAGATTGCTGAGACTGAATCGGAAATACCTCAATTTCATCCCCCTTTCCCTGTTCCTGACAGTCTGGTTCAACACTTGGTAAGTTCAAATACATCAGCTCTTTATGAATATTATGGCCTTGATGTTTTTGCTTATTTTTAACTGCTACTTAGGTGGATGTGACTAAAGGCTAATTCACTAAGGTACATATTTATAAAGGCTTACCATGTCTAAGTTTACAGATGCTTGGAGCAGGGACCGAGTAAGGTTGCCATTCACAGGCACCATGTTCTCTTTTGATATCATGTGCAAAGGTCTCAGGTGGGGTTAGGATTACAGAATGTTTTGTTACTGTAGTAAGGAAAAAACATCGCACAACTTGAGATTAGAATCGGCACATCCACACTGATTGATATTATTATCGTCATTTTTTCTACTTTTATCAGGCTTACTATGCTATTTGATGTTTCCAGTAAAATAATTATATTTTCTTATGCAAACCTGGCAATTCCATTTGCTAAAAGACTTTTTTCTTTCTTTCCTGTTTGTTTTGTGTTTTGTAGCCCCCTACAGAGAAAGTACATCAAATTATTGCAAGGACAGCTCTCTTTGTCAGTAAAAATGGAGGTCAATCTGAGATTGTTTTGAGGGTGAAGCAAGGAGACAATCCTACCTTTGGGTTCTTAATGCCTGACCATCACCTACATCCGTACTTCAGGTTTCTTGTGGATCACCAAGATCTTCTTCAGTCAAAAGAGGACAAACAGACTGAAAATGAGGAAACATCCAATACTGGAGCATTGTCTTTACTTGGTTCTGTTTATGGCACTGGTGAGGATGATGATGTTGGAACAGAGCATGCATCATCATCATCTAAAGAGGCCGTGGATGTAGATGCTACAATGTTGCCAGTTGGTAAATACGAGCCTGTTTCAAAGCAGTCGATTTCTTCCAAGGAAGATGTTCTTATAATAAAAAGGAATTCTTTATCAAATGTTTTGAAGCCTGTACGTACTAGCAGTCTGAGGAAAGATGATTTCTCAGGTTCAGTCTCTGCTGTTCCTGATAAGTTACGTGCTTCTTCTCTTCCCCCGATTCCCAAGAATGAGCATATTCTTGTGGATCCTTCATCCGAAATGAAACTGCTGGTTGACAAGATAGTTGAGTTCATCATCAAGAATGGGAGGCAGTTTGAGACAGTACTTATGGAACAAGACCGTGGTCATGGAAGATTCCCATTCTTAATCCCATCTAATATATTTCATCCGTACTATTTAAAGGTTCTCCAGAAAGCCCAGGAGGTACTTTTCCTTGACAATTTGATTAATTTATTAAATTTTGATGGATGCTTAATTTTACTGGTCTTCATGTTCAAGTTCACCCTGTTTTTTGTACTGTTGTGTTCACAAGGAATTTTTCTTGAAGTCGATCATGATTTACTTGCCTAGTTCTGAGTAGAGTTCTTAGTTATGCAAACTAACATGTGACTAGTATACTATAATCTGACAGTTTTATGTTGCAACTTATAGTTTCATATAGAACTTGCGGTATGTTTATTGCATAATATTATGATCAAGATCTACATGCGTAATCCCGAGTAGATTTCTTAGCTATGCGAATTAATGCGGGTTGATTGACTAGAAGACAGTATTTAGCTCTGAATTGCTTCATATAGAACTTGGCGTATTCCTATCACATAATTAGTGGAGTTGTACCTCAAACAAAATGACTAAATGATTCATCCTACCAATTATTTTTATTTTTACTTACGTATGTCTCTTGTCAATAAAAGAAGCTGAAGCATACATCTTTGTGTGTTTTGCTGTTCTACTCTGCTTTTCCGCTATATATGTTTGCGTAACATCGAGTGCTTCTTTCTTGAAGGGTTTTTTTCCCTCTCTCTCTCATCCAAATCAAATTATTTCTCAACATTTTGGTCTTACTGGATGATGTACATTCTTATGTCATCATTTTTGTTTTTATGTTATTAAATTAATTCTGTTATTACGTTGTGGCTGATTGTTTGCTGTTCATCTTGTAGACGAAGTTAATGGTGAAGAGTTTCCACAATGAGAAGGAAGTTTCTAGAGGACATATCTCAAACAAGAAACTTAAGGTTGATGAGAAATCTTTGATGGAACCTGATGATATACCACTTGATTCTGAAAGGAAAGAGAAGTTTAAGATGGTAATTAACAAATCTAAAAGGGAAGAATCAGATGTGCCAGTTAAGGCCACAGAACAGTCACCTGGAAACCAGGTGGATGCCACTCAAGCAGCAGCTATTCTTCAGGCTGCTACAAGAGGCATTAAGCGTCCACATTTAGGAAATTTATTTGGACAACCCTCTAATGAAGCCAATTCCTCGGACACACAATTGACTCATGAGCAGAAATTGAAGGCTGAGAGGCTTAAAAGAGCTAAGATGTTTGTGGCTCAGCTGAAAAGTGGAGCTGCTCCATCAAAAACTGAACCCTCGCGTGGCGTATCAGCTGAGCCACAAGGATCAGCGGCTGCAAAAAGTCAGAGCACAACCCCTATAGAATTTCATACTAACGACGAGATAGTAAAAACAGAGAAGATAGTAAAAACAGAAGAAGAACATTTGAATGATGAAAAACGAGCAAAGAGGAAATACCGTGCTAGGAAAGATGAAGAAGGTGACACATCAGAAGATGATGACGACGTGGTTGATGAGAGAGAAGAAAAAAGGTCACATAGACACCGTATAGAAAAACATCAATCGCGTGATCATGTAAAAAAACACCGATCACATCGTTCTTCTCGTAAACATGATGAAGAAAGGGATCTTGATTACTCGAGGAAAAATAAACATCAATCATCTAGCTCTTACGAAGATGATGAACACGAAAGTGAACATGAATATGCCAGAAAGAAGCACCGGTCTCATCGTTCTTCACATGATGAAGATGAAGTTGACAGTGACGATAAATATTCGATGAAAAAGAGAACACATAGATCTCACAAGTCTTCTCATCACAGAAGAGATAAACATAAGCATAGGAAAAGTCACTCTTATAGGCATAGACAGAAGCCTGATGTCTCTTCAGAAGAAGAGCTAAGGGATCATAATAAGGCTGAAAAACATAAACAGGGTTCAAATTCGGAGAAAGAAGAACTGGAAGAGGGAGAGATCAGTTCGAAATTGTCGGGTCAGTCCAGAGGGGGTCCATTTGTTAATGGTGCTAGCAGAGAACCATCGGTCGATGTATCGAGTCAAGATAGGAGACCACTGACTCAACCTGTAGAGACAGCTGAGGTTCCTGATGATCTTAGGGCCAAAGTGAGAGCAATTTTGATGTCCACATTGTAAGTCTTAAATCTCATTTATTAGCCAGTTACCTGTTATATTCGATTATGTTTAAAGCACACATTCCCCCTGTGCTACTTTGTGTTTCCACAGTATGTATTTACATGTGTTGGGGAGTTGCATAAATGCTTATGAGTATATCACTATCGGTCCCAAAAGAGCCCATACTTGACTTACAAGCCTAGGATTCAAACTCTACAAGCAATTGTTTTAGTTATAGATTCACAGTGCTCTAAATTGTTATGACATATAACACAATTTGAAACATGCAACTAAAGCAATTGAATCATCGAAGTCAGTGTTGTGCTTATGAGTGTTATCGGGTCGGGTTATTGGGTTGAATGTCGGGTCTTAACAGGTTGGGTTGATTAGAAAAAATTAACTCGCAACCCTACCCTATAAGGAATCGGGTTATCAGATTCGGGTGGAATTCGGGTCGGGTTATATTGGGCCTGGTGATTCGGGCTATCAGGTTATAAAACAAGCTCAACTCTACTTTTATATTGGTTCTATTTGAAATAACATATGCAGATGTAGGCGTCAAAAAATTACAGCACAACAAAATATAGGGATGTGTATGGCTGTTTATATTTGAGACGTTTGCAACAGGTGTTTACAACTTTACATTGTTTATGAAGAAATATACGAGCTGTACAAGTGTTTTCTACTTGATAATTATCGAAACTATCTTTAGTCAAGTAACTAGTAAAAGTACAATGTTTTTAATATTACACAACCCTCAAATTAGAGCACAGATGTCTTCACATGTGCTATTTTATGATAGAATGGTACACACCATTTTCAAACTAATAACATATATGGATTTAGTTATACTAAGAATGATTCGTTTCCACTATACTTATGCTTGATGTATATATCGTGATATTTTGATATAATAAAGAGATGAATTAGAAACTTTTATTTTACTTTAACCATCACAGTAAACCCTTCTTCATACAAAACTTGTGCTTTCAAAATTTCATTGAAAAATTAATATAAAATATTCGGGTCTTATCAAATTGACCCAATAATCCGATAAGATAAATAACTCAACCCTAACCCGACCCTATAACAATATCGGGTTTGGGTCAAATTAACCCGATAAGCTTTTATAACCCGATTAAACCCGACTCTATAAGCCTTTCTGGGTTCGACCCGGGTCATCCCGACCCTACTGACACCCCTAGTTGTGTTTGTCAAAACTTTCTTTACTATTTAAATGTTCAGAATCATAAGAGAACTATGTACTACCATATCCATCCCAAAAGAGACTATATTTGGTCCTCGAGTCTAGGCTTTGAATTATACCTTTAACAGAATAACAGATGACTGTTGCTCTAGGGAGGTGAGTTGCACACAAACACTCTATGCTAAGAGAAGACAAAATGAAAGTATGGGGTAAAATTATCAAAAAACGAGCTGTTGTGCATCAAGTAAAAATTGTTGTGGCAGTTTAACAACATATTTTGGAACTTGAACCTTGGAAGAATTTGTATTTCTCCATGTATATATATCTATATATTTTATATATGTACGTTGTAATGATTAACATATGATTTATCCTTCAAATTGTATGTATGCATCAATGCATGTATAGTATGTGTATGTTAGTAGACATGTATATGTATGTATAGGAAATAAAATGGTTCAGACTTCACTGCTGACATAGGGTGTGTTTGTTAAAAGTAGCAGTAGCTGTGTGAGCGGTAGCTGTGAGCCGTGAGCAGTAGCCACAACGTACTGCTCACCGCTTCTTAAAGAAGCATTGGAAAATTAGTCTTCTTAAAAATTAGCCATAGCTCACTAAGCTCACTTCTGTTTTGCCAAACGACTACTAAATTTCAAAATGCTCATTGCTCGCCGCTCACAGCCCCAAAAAGACCCACAGCGCTTTGCGCCAAACATACCCATAGTTGTTCCTCCCAAGTTTCACAAAATGCCACTTGTTTTTCCTGTTCTTTCATACGCGAACTAGCTTAAGGATAGGCTGGTCTTTGAACGAGTCAGACGAGTGTGTATGCATTTTTGTAGTTGTCACACTATCCTTTACTTTCCTGGGTCCACAAAAGCTGCTACAGCTGTGTATGCATATTTCTAGGTCTTATTCTATCCTATCCTCTATTTGGTCAACAAAAAGCAGCTATAAGTCTTCTGATCAGACCTAGCTGGAGCAGATTTAGAACCCAATAGAAACCAAAAAAGATTAGCTTTTATGATTTAAGATGGACACGGTGCTTGTCAGCTAAGGCCAAATATGTCCCTCACTTGATTCCTTCTTTACAGTTGGGTTTTATGAACATCAATCTATTAATGTGTCAAATATCCATCTCAATATTAATATTGTCTCTTATAGGTCTGTCGCATGCTTGAACTTTAACCGTGGTGGCTAGGTTATCTTGTTAATTGTTTTTAAAAACAACTGTCTTTCTCAGCAGGTTCTGGTAGTCTTTTTGTCAAACCGAAACGCTATCCATTATTGAATTAGGGTAGAAAACGACACTGGCATGAAAAAATGGCAACCCAGTGACTGAGAAAGTTGACAAAGCGTCATATCAATGGAAGGGTAGCTACGGGTATTAATGCCATTGAATGGGTCTTTGACTACTTTTTATTTCTTGTTACCTGACCCACATCACAAATTGTAAGAAAAGGAAATTTAGCATATAGTCAAAGACCTTATTTCTCTTTGAAAGCTCTATTTAAACTACTATAGTTGACACATGAATTACAAAACTTGTCTTGGTAGTCTTTAATTGAAGAGTTTGAATTACACATAGTGTTGCCAACGGAACTACTTATGTTAGAGACTCAGTTAGACTGAACTACTAGTTAGTGGATTAGTATGCTATATTTTAACAGTTAAAGTTGGATATCTATATCATGAGCTGATCATGTGATTAGAGCTTATGAGCAGTTTTGTTTGTTAGCCTTGGATGTCCTTATCAATATAGCAATTCTGTCCTGAGTTATCAAAGATGTCAAGATGGACAGGGCGGAGTGTATGAGTATGAAGTACGTATAAACTAGTCATTTTCTAATAACTAGTTAATTTCATTAAATTGCAATTACAGTAATTATCTAAGTATTCAATTAAGGGTTGTCTGAACTAGCTTTATGTTTGAGTAATGAGTTTATCGGCTTTTATAATTTTTGATTAGCCTGAAAAATAAGCTAATCCAAACACCCCTTAAAATGATTTAAGAGGTCGTATACATTTAAAAACACGTCTCAACTGACTTTCAACCTGTTTGCCCGTCCCCTTGTCGCTATTTTTATTATTTATTTATTTATTTATTTATTTTTTTGTTGTTTTGATCTGTAAGTAATTGGGCTGAAGTTCACACATCTAGTTGCTACACTATTTTTCATTTTGGTATTTTGAAACAAATCCCAATTAGAGTGTTTTCCTCGTATGTGGTGGCCTGAAGTTCAGTATTTACATGTTCCGTATTAGCCATGGATTTATTGGTTTTTGCATTCTTATTGGGTTCATTAGGAGTTGATAATACAGCCAACCGCTGATGTAGACTCGATGTAAGTATTTGGCGCTGGATGTGAGATTTGGGGCCTGTAGGTCAAAGTCTCCTTGCCCCATTATTCCTTATAATTGTCATCTTGTATAACATTTTCAAAACATTTAGACCTAACCACATTTAATATCCAAGTTTTAAGTTGGCCAATTTGGCACACTTGTATGCGTGTAAGAATCGTGTTAGCAGAATCTCAGTCAAAGGTCAACTCTGTTTCTATTTTCTTATTAATCTTTGCCCTTTCATATTTATATCCTGATCAGGAATGCATTAAAATATAGGAAACCTGGTCTAACCAAATAGTCAATTAACTGGAAAATGCTCAAGAACCTAATAAAGATTCCCAGTTTCCCATTACATTTGGTGCATTATCTATCATAGTATTGGTATTTCTTGTAAATAATTGTGTTTAATTTTGTCTTGCTTAACCTGGTGATATTTGACTGGATATTCTACCTTAAGATAAAGACTTTACAACATACAATGATAAGGTTTTTATAACATTTTTCAAATAAAAGCTTTAGCAGTATATGAAATGTGAAACTTTTGTTGTTTCCTTAATTTGATAACCAGGTTTGAACATCAAATTTGTACTTTTGGCCTGAAGCTCATGTAGTCCAATTATTTAGTCGCTTTATTCTAGTGTTTATACATGGTCCCATCTCTTGTCTCTTGATTGCCTCAGTAGTGTTTGATAGTTCTAGACAAAACTTCTGTTTGCACTGATGGTTTAACATAACTCTGTTTTTATTTTATTCACTGTGTAGTAACATACATCTTCGTTTAAAAGATGATTTTAGTTAGGGTGCTTATATTCGCATACGCCTCCTACCCCTTTGATAAAACATAAAATCTTGTCATGTCTTGCCAGTATTTTTTTTCTTTTCTTTTTCTATAAATTTTCCTTCCATTTTGCCAGACAACTCATGACAAAAAGGATAAAAAAATAAATGTTTTGGCACATTTATCATTCAGATGGGTGAATGTTTTAGCTATAAAATTAAAGAACATGACAAAATAGTGATGGGTGAATGTTTTAGCTATAAAATAGTGATGGGTATAAGGGGGGTGGCAATGGTTTAGGACCATACCTCACCATACCTCACAACCCACTAATAATTCATTCCACCTAATCTCATACCTCACTCATAGTCTCATACCGTGTGTGTTGCCACCCCCCTAAACAACTAAAGTTACAAGGATAAAACTATAATAAAGCCAAATTCTATGATTAACTTTATTTTTTCTTTTTGGAAAAAAACACAATTTATATTGATAATATAGACTTCAACAATGTTGAAGTAAAATTATAAAATACTTCACTATAGATACTTACTCAACTACAATACAAACTACATTTGATACAATAAACTAAAAATTTCAATGAGCTCTCTCACGGATGGTCAATTGTGAATCATGACACACTTTTCGTTCAAGTGCACACTGAAACACTTTTCGTTTGATAATGGTTACTGCTTTAGACCAACAAAAAAACTTATTATTGAACGTCGCCTCATTTCTTGCTAACCAAAATTGCCAGATGACATAAGGACCAACTAATTTCAATATGTTGTGAAAGTTTGTTGGCATACCTTCGTTCTTGTAAAAGGAAAAATATACTTTTATAGAGCCTAAATGACCATAAAACACAAAAAGGAAAAATAAATAATATACTTTTGTAGAGCCTAAATTTATCAATTGAAGGGGTATGAATGTCCAACTCCTAAAAATAATTAATATACTAGACAATGTAAACATGTCTGTAAGATATATTTCATAGCATGTTAAAAAAAAGAAGATATATTTCATAGCTACAAGTCAACTGAAGATGATAATGATACATCAGGTTTCACCGTGCTAATATTCTTTAGCAGGTGGCACAATAGTTAGTTTGATAAAAATATAAACAAAGAACGTACTGATACTTCCTCTGTGCTAAACTTGTATATATGGTTCATCGTTTCATTTTAGTATGTATCAAATTGGTGTAGCGTGATGATTATTATTATTAAATGTATGTTTATTTGTCTGTATCTAATAATTTGTAGAGCGAGGGCATATTTTGGAATGAAATTACAAATATGAGTATAGGATTATGTATGAAACACAAGATAATTCCAAAACGTGGCAAAATGTTGAACATTTATACGAAAATTAAGTTAGAAGAAAAACGTAAATTGTGGGCGATGTGGGCCCATGTGAAGTTAGTCAAAGTCGTTGACTCTTGGCAATATTTTCTATATGACTATATCTCACGTAGGTGCCGGTGGCCGGTCAACAAAGATTTAACTATGGGCCCTCTACATTTTGGGACCGAGTCATACGCTCGTACCCGCTCCCAATCTCTTTCATATTAGATATTTTCTAAAATTGTGAATTATTTCTCGAAAGGTATAGCATAGAGATAGAAACGAATCGAGTCTAACTCTATAACCCGTAAGAAGCCAGCTCTAGCTTGAGCTCGTTTCGAAAATGGATCCGCCAAGTATAAGCTGGGGGATCCGGCTATTTGTTATACTGGAGTTTAACACATGATTATGTTAAGAAATACATAAAGAAAGTAACAAATATACTAATATGCTCAAGAAATCACGTAGCATAAACTAGTAGACCCATGTAATAAAATAAAAAGAGTGGTATACAATAACTGATTGTACAATAAGATGCACATACCAGGCCGTCAATGATGATTGACGGAGTTAGAGGTGATGGTGGAGATGCCGAGTGCAAGATAACCTGAAAATAAGAAATAGAAGACACTACGTTAGACGGAGCGCGGGGGGAAGCCCCCGCGAACCGCCTCCGGTGTGAGAATCAGTCATGGTGATTATGTCATGAAAGTATTGAGGTGGAGAAGATGAGATCTCCTGGGTTAAGTTAGGTTACATACCTCTGTGATGACTTCCTTATTTATAGGCATAATAATCTGACAGAGCAGTTACAGAGGGTGTGTGGAGGCAGTTACAGAGGTCATGGCTAAGATCATGGTTGTTGACCAGTTCTGTTTGACCAGATCTTATTTGACCAGTTTTGTTTGACCAGCTCGATCATACCCACGTTCATAGGTAGAGAGGCTATGACCTTTAGGCTTCGACCCTTGTCGGAGGGGGCTCCGAGCAGTGACGGAGGCCTTGAGGGAGGCCAGGCTCCGAACAGTGACGGAGGCCTTGACGGAGGCCAGGCTCCGAATAGTGACAGAGGCCTTGACGGAGGCCATGCTCCGAACCATGACAGAGGTTAGACACTATGAGTGCTTTGGGTGCAGGTCGAAGGCATAGGCTTCGTCTTTTAGGAGGGTACATCATACCCTTTGTACAAATGGTAAGCTAAGTACCATAGTGACAGTAACGCTTGTTAGCAGAGCGGGGGTACGTCATCAAGCCCCCCAGTCTAAGGTTATGCATGAGAATAGTGCATGGCTTTTGCTTTGTTAAAAAAGACTTAGTAACAATTTCTACTACTTTTATTCTGTCAAATCAAATATAAAAGTAGCTATACTTGTTTTCAATAGTCCACATTTGACTCTATCGTGGTGGATACCTCATTAAGCCCCCCAGTCTAATGTTATGACTTCGTAGGAGGCATGAGATTAGACTTAAGTAGTCCATAAACCCTTTGTTATATACGGAGCGTGTGTATTAGGTTTTGCCATATAAATTTCGCTTTTAGTTATAAGCGAGTTTTATCGGAACCTATTTGTATATACGCTGCATTGTTGAAAGGTATCAAGGTTTGCGTAAAAACTTGGCCGTGTTTTGTAATGCATGCCATAATGGCATATTATTGCACATGTTAGGCTCTAGCAGGCTCCTGCACCTGATGCGAGGACGATGGGGGTGTCCCATGATTTTAGGTAACCGCTTGGTTAATGTCCCACGATCCCTATCTTGCCGGGAAAGCCTTGATAGGGTTGTGAACGTGGGTTTGACTTGGTCTTATGAAACCTTTGCATTAATATCTTCGAAGAGCATACCCCGAAGGGCTTAGGCCTTCGATTGGCGGATTCCCAACTGGTAACCATATCATAGATACGCCAAAGAAGATTTTTGGATGTTTGCCAAGTATGTCGGAATGTAGCTCCGAAGTGAGTATGAAGGGGAGACCTTCAAATTGAACGGAGGGTACGTCATCGAGCCCCTCGGTCGAAAGTGATGCGTACACTTCGAATGTAATGCTTTTGACTTAAAAGAAATACTTCCTTGCGATAAATCGAACACAGATTAATCGTTAAGTAATATAAACCTCGAAGGTTGTATATTTTGTATGTATACGAAGCTTATGGACTTCATTTAAGCAAAGTAGTAGTCCTTGGACAATTTACTTACTTTCTTTTGCAAGGCTATGGCCTTTATGCATGTTAAAATAATATCCCTTGCTTAGGATTTTAATTATCGTAGGTGGGGAGTGGTTTCTCTCATCTTTTATTTTTAAATTTCTACTAATGGGAGACTATGTCTCACTTTTGCTGTTATGTTTATTCTTCTCATGCGTTACTTATGCACGCATTGTTATTTTATAACCTAAGACATATGGTAGATGCATAGCCTTATTGTGTGTAAATTATGCACCAAGAATATAGCAATCGTATAATTTAATTGCTGACAGAGGGTCGCGACCCACTCCATCTTTATCCTTTGGGTAACATTAGGCTTGGAATACCATAAGACCACTTAGGAAAGTTAATGTGAAGTTTTGATGGATGTTGTATATGTATTCAAGACTTATAGTTGTCTTGTTTCATATCTTCGACATTGAAACTTATAAACGACTTGGCTGAACAAATCTTTGTTGTATAAGAACGAAACAAGAGATTTGAGGGAAATGCGTTATACCATTAAGTGGGTAGGGAGGATTACATCATTTTAAGAAATGAAAACTAAGACACCTACCATTAATGCTTCTTTCCCCAAGTGAGAAGAATTCTATACATTGATTTTAAACAAAATAAAGTAAGTTTTACATCTATGAGGTTATGTAATTATACTTGCAGAGTCGAGGCTCTATAACGGTGTCTACATAGACAAACATAAATCATGTGAACAGAGGCTATGCTCTGTAATCGTCTCAATAGAGACACCTATGTATCATGTGAACAGAGCTGAAGCTCTGTAAGTGTGTCATCATAGAAACTTATTGGCAGAGTCGAAACTCTGTGATCGTGTCGAAGGAGATACCTATGAATCAGAGGCTATGCCCTGTAGTTGTGTCGACAGAGGCTTATGTCAGCATATGTGATGCTCCATAGTCATATCGACAGAGACTTATGTTAACATGCGTGAGGCTCCGTCATCTCAAAATATATGATAATAGTATATAAGTTCCATAATAAATTTTGTTAATATCTAGTATGCGAATGTGAGTCTCTGTCACCTCAATAGAGCTTGTGTGAAATGCCTTGTCAAAAGAGGCTTTTTCAGCAATGGACTTATCATCACGAGTGACATAATAAAGCTTAGTATAATATTACTTAAGGCTTATTTACGTACATCACGTATTTAACATGTGTGGATTATGTTTTATGCTAAAAACAACCTGAAAGCTCTAATAGAGGTTCTAGGAACATAGGGTATCCTCTGTCAATGTTGTACTATCTCTAATGATCATTGTGTCATAAGCAGAGGCTCAATAAAAGATGGTTTATAGTGCTCTTAATAAACATCAAAAGTTTCATATGTAGATAATATGCTTTGTAGTGAAACAGAGGCAATATAGCGTATTAGTTTCATAGAAAACATACCAGATTGACAAAGGGTATCCTCTGTTGTTAATGAACGGTCTCTGTTCACCTTGTGGTAAACATTTTGCGAAGGAAGGTTCGGGCCCTACTTGAGTGTACCATTATGTGCCCCAATTCCTTAAATGAATCCGTACGAAGGTTGAAATAGAGGTTTCCCCAGAGGTTGGAACAGAGGGCTGGTGATTTCAAGCCTTCTTCCTAGGAAAAACCCACGACGAAGACTGCAACAGAGACTTCTTCTCATAACAAACTCGAACAGTGGTTACGACAGAGGGTGCTCTGCAGCAACAGAGGTTATGACAGAGGTTGATGTGAGAACTGCATCAGAGGCTATAAAAAAGGTCACCAAGATTGCCACATAGGTTGCTGAATTCGACCCTTCCTCTTAAGAAACAAAGGCTCCTTTTTCATAATAGGAACCCAAACAGAGGCTCTTACGAAGGTCATTGAGTTTGAACATTCTTTGTAAAACAAACCCAAACGGAGGCTCATATGAAGGTTGTTGAATTTAAACCTTCTTCATAAAATGAACCCAAACAGAGGCTCCTACGAAGGCTATTGAACCTTCTCTCCAAAACTGACCACAACAGAGGTTGCTACGGAGACTGCAACGGAGGCTCTTACGAAGGCTATTGACTTTGAACCTTCTTCTCAAAATGAACCCGAACAGAGGCTCCTACGAAGGTTATTAAACCTTCTCTCCAAAACAGACCATAACAGATGTTGCTACGGAGACTGCAACGGAGGCTCTTACGAAGGTTATTTACTTTGACCCTTTTTCTCAAAGTGAACCCGAACAGAGGCTCCTCTGAAGGTTATTGAACCTTCTCTCCAAAACAGACCATAATAGAGGTTGCTACGGAGACTGCAACGGAGGCTCTTACGAAGGCCATTGAATTTGAACCTTCTTAAATTGAACCCAAACAGAGGTTTTGACAGAGGTCACAAAGATTTCCACAGAGGTCGCTGACTTTGGCCCTTCATCTTAAATGAAGCCAAACTGAGGCTCCTTCTTCTCCAAATAAGAACATAACAGAGGCCGTAAGAGAGACTGCTCTGTTTAAACCCGACATAAGCTGTTGATATGGTAAACGTAAAGTTTGTAGTTGGTGGAAAATCTCGTGATTAGAGATAAAAGTGGAGATTTCAGTGGTGCTACCATGTGGTAACAAGGATGTAGGGAATTATGGTTGAATTCGACCGTTATTTATGGAAAACGGTTATTTGACTGGGAAAACGAGACTTATTGTTGCATGTCCCACGGATGGCGCCACTGATTGTACAATAAGATGCACATACCAGGCCGTCAATGATGATTGACGGAGTTAGGGGTGATGGTGGAGATGCCGAGTGCAAGATAACCTGAAAATAAGAAATAGAAGACACTACGTTAGACGGAGCGCGGGGGGAAGCCCCCGCGAACTGCCTCCGGTGTGAGAATCAGTCATGGTGATTATGTCATGAAAGTATTGAGGTGGAGAAGATGAGATATTCTGGGTTAAGTTAGGTTATATACCTCTGTGATGACTTTCTTATTTATAGGCATAATAATCTGACAGAGCAGTTACAGAGGGTGTGTGGAGGCAGTTACAGAGGTCATGGCTAAGATCATGGTTGTTGACCAGTTCTGTTTGACCAGATCTTATTTGACCAGTTTTGTTTGACCAGCTCGATCATACCCACGTTCATAGGTAGAGAGGCTATGACCTTTAGGCTTCGACCCTTGTCGGAGGGGGCTCCGAACAGTGACGGAGGCCAGACTCCGAACAGTGAAGGAGGCCTTGACGGAGGCCATGCTCCGAACAGTGACGGAGGCCATGCTCCGAACAGTGACAGAGGCCTTAACGAAGGCCAGGCTCCGAACAGTGACGGAGGCCTTAACGGAGGCCATGCTCCGAACCATGACAGAGGTTAGACACTATGAGTGCATGTCAAAGGCATAGGCTTCGCCCTTTAGGAGGGTACATCATACCCTTTGTATAAATGGTAAGCTAAGTACCAGAGTGACGGTAACGCTCGTTAGCAGAGCGGAGGGTACGTCATCAATAACCAATCAATAAAACTAAGGACATGACTTAACGTTTAAAGAAATCCTAATGGAAAAGACTAAATTTTAACTAAAGAAGAACATTGATGACTTGTGCTTGCACTTCTTTTCTGTAAGATATAACTTTTCACATACACATCAAACCATAACACAAAGTAGCATATAGATGGAATTCTAGAGAGAGAAAGTTAGAGGTTTAGGGAACTTAGTGAGAGAAAGTAAAAGATATTATTATGAGCTCCAACTCTCTACCTTGGAAGGTAGAGAGTATTTATAGTCTTACATAAATCGCCACACATCGGGCTGTGGATCAGGCATACAGTGGGTAAAGACCCGTCCGTCCTCCACGGTGTTACTTAACTAAATACTACCTAACTTAAGAATTACTACGACTACGAGCTTTCTAATGATTACATATACTTGAGGTGACCGACTCTTTAATACCGGGAATTTCTAATTCCTAACAATCTCCCCCTAAGGGAGGTCACCTCAATCATGTACCAAAAATACATTGAATACAACCAGATAATACATTAACAATTGATCTTGCATTCTTGATGTAGTCCTTTGCTCCTAAGCTCGTAGTCATTGATTCTTCACATTGCATGTTTGGATACTCCAAGTGGAGGTCTTTTACTGATCCACGTGATAATAATTTTGAGCCATCTTTTGAGATCATCAGCTATCAACAATCTCTGAGACATCCATTGTGGTGTTGTGACTTTGGGACCGACATGCTCATATTCTGGACCATGATATCTTCTCATCAGAGTAGCGGAAGCATTTGTTGAATCATGATATTGGCAGCAGCGTAGCAGAAGCTTGGAGTGAAAATATCAGAGTCATTGATGCACTAATCATGATTTCTTTTGAGATGAATGTGTAGTGTGAGCATGTGGCTATGGATTGACCGCTTCATTCTGATCAGCTGCAAACGTCGGGTGTACCTGTATACAACAGTTAGCAATAAATCGCACGAAAGTGTCTTTGATCACTTTCGTTGAATTGAGGTACACGGCCCACGGTTCCCCGTTGATCAGTACAAGTACTGCCTGTGATCAGGTAGGATTCCTAAGAATCTCCTTGACAGGGTTTCGCAGCTGTTCTAGCTGTTCTCAAACCGGAACGTCTCAAAGAAGACAACACGGAGTGAGTGAACCAGCGAATTTTAAGTCCACTGATTGATGAAAAGAGATTTGAAAACCAATCGTGTATTGCTCAATAGAAATTGTTTTTGCAATACAATGAAGGTTTTATTGAAAATCAATTATCAATCATAAAAAACTACCTTTTGGTTTGAAAAATGAGTACACAGTCGATGTGCTAAAGAAAAAAGTTTTTAAGCACAAAGACCGGTTTTTCAAAGGTATCCGTCAATCCATAACCTGAACCAGGATTGATTCAAAAGATTGAATCGCCCCATTGTTTCTGTTCAGTTGTCACATGGTTGATCTATATAATAGATCTCACATGCCACCTACCAGGAGCTTGTTTGATGTTGGCTCCAGAAGGCTTTCCATCTTCATTGTGAATATGTATACACATCACTCAGATGTTCTGGCAATACCACAAGGATAATGCGTAGGACTCAAGATATAATCTCTCTTTCCACATTGTGTGAAACAGAGAGTCTTCATTGAAAGTGTCCTAATGAGATTTATTGATGATCTCGTGGCTCTAGATTCAATATGTGCATATTTGGATCCTGTGCCGGAGACTAGGGAGAGGGTCTCCTTCTTCAATATCAACCATCTCTAAGAGAAAGTCGATAGATAATGTCGGTTCCCCGTGAGAATGAAACAAGTCCTTTTAAGAGGAACTTGAGTGGTTTGGAAAGTTGAAGTGCAGTGCGTCACTGGGTCCATGACGTCTTGTCTTCAATACCGATGTTACCATCAGTAGCATATGAATTGAACCCGGTTTCTGCCCTAAGGTTGAATAAATGGAGGGCTATTTGTTTTCACCCTTTTCTCATTCAATTCTTTTTAATTCTTCAACCCCTTTAGTGCTTACCGTGACTTCATAGCTAGAACCTTGTTGGGTTTATTCCAGTACTAGCTCAGTCTTAGTCCGCACTCTTCCCATATCTCATTTTTCTCCTTTTATCATCATACCTAAGGACTTCTACACTAACTAGTGGATGGTCCCTGGGTAGATCCCTCCGGTTCTGGCGGATCATGAGAACACATACCTAACCTTATCATCCTTATATCACCGTACATAAAATAAAGTTGGTCGGTCTATTTGGTATTGTTCATCTGCCATTGGATCCAATTGAAAACCATTTGAAAATCAATTCAGATACTTGTGATATATTCTCAAAGCTTTTTGTACCTGAATTGTTTTTGATATTTTTAGAACGAGAACTCCCCCTCAACATGTGCATCAAATATTTGAAAATGTTTTGCACACGGAGGCAAGAGAAAGAATTAACTTCTTTGATTACCATTTTCTAAAAGATATCAACATCACTTCCCACATCAAATCAAGTAGAAATAGCATTTCCGGGAAGGATGAGGTTTCCATAAATTCGCTCCCCCTCAATATGTGCCTCGAGATTTGAAAAGAGTTTTGCACATACGAGAGGGACCTTGCACATTGAGATAAGTTGATCACATTTCAAATCATAGGTTTTAAGATAGATGCTCCCCCTCAACATGTGCATGGAAAATTTGAAATCGTTTGTCACATGTGGGCAGGATAGCATGTACATTCTTTTAAAACCATTTACCTAATTATCAGTTTAAATCCAATTTAAATCACACATTCTCCCCCGATCACAATTATCAAATCATTTGAGATATGTGATCTCTTATTGATTTAAATTGATTTTGAAAGCTTTTAAGGAGAATTGTGACTTGATTGTGAAAGTGTTTGAACTGATAAGGATCGGATTTTAAGACTTTAAACTCCATTGATAAAATGCCAAATAACTTTTTTAATTTAATTGAAATCATTCTCCCCCTCAATCAATGACATAGGTTGTTGATTGAGAGATAGAGATTTTGACAAATAAGTCCTGATGATTATCAAAAATAGAGACCGAGTTATTTTTCAAAGCAGTTAGTTTTCAGCAGATAAATGTTTATAGAATCAGAGCATGGAATTTGAAAACATGGTAAAACATGGCTCTGTTCTTTCTTTTAAAACCGGGTTATTGCCTGAAAATGACAACAAACCATTTTTTTTCTCTTTCTCCCAATTTTTTTTTTTTTTTTTTTTTTTTTTTTTTTTTTTTTTTTATAAATAAAAATTCGAACAACATCTAAAGTCCCGTGTCATTCTTTGAATGACAACATCAAGACCGTAGATATAATCGAATTGAGAGAAACATGACAAAATGACAATATTTTTGAAGATTTTTCGAATTTTTCAAATTTTTATGGATTTTGAAAGTTTTATATTTTTGTATTTTGTTTTTCGAATAGATATATACAAGAGATAGAAGAAGAAAGACCTTTACTCCTCGTCTTCCTCCTGAAGACGTTTGAGTGTTTCTGGTTGAAGGCTTTTCAAGCCAAGACGTGGAAGAATAAACTCAAAACGTTCTCTTGGAAGAGCTTTGGTGAAGATGTCTGCTAACTGATATTCAGACCTCACAAAATATAGTTCCACCACACCTTTTTCCACTTGTTCCCTGATGAAATGATGTCGAATGTCGATATGCTTTGCTCTTGAGTGTTGAACGTTGTTGCATGAGAGAGCAATAGCACTTTTATTATCACAGTACAGAGGGATTTTGTTGAATACAAAGCCATAGTCAGATAATTGAGATCTCATCCATAAGATTTGAGCACAACAAGATGACATGGCTATGTATTCAGCCTCTGTAGAGGAAATAGAAGTACTCATTTGCTTCTTTGAAGACCAACTCACAAGCTTATCACCCAAAAACTGAGCACCTCCTGACGTACTTCGACGTGTATCTTGACAACCTGCATGATCAGCATCTGCATAGGCCGTTAGTGACATACCGGTGTCCTTCGGGTACCAAAGACCCATATTGATGGTTCCTTGGAGATACCGAAAGACCCGTTTAACTGCTTCAAGGTGCTTTTTAGTAGGCTTAGCCTGGTATCTAGCACACATGCAAACAGCGAACAAGATGTCTGGTCTACTAGCAGTGAGATACATCAGGGATCCAATCATACTCCGATATTTCGTTTGGTCAATCATGATCCCTGAGAGGTCCTCATCTAGTTTGGTTCGGTCAATCATGGGGGTGTCAACAGGGTCACATGAATCAAATCCAAATTTCTTTAAAATCTCTGTTGCATATTTAGATTGATTTATGAAAATGCCTCCGGGACTTTGTGAAATTTGTAATCCCAAGAAAAATGACATTTGTCCCATCATTGACATTTGAAACTTTGAACTCATTTCATTTGAAAAACGATCACATTCCATTGGGTCTGTCGAGGCAAAAATAATATCATCAACATAAATTTGAACATGAATTAAATGTTTGCCTGACTTCCTGGTGAACAATGTAGGATCAACTGCTCCTTTGATGAATCCGGTTGATAGAAGAAACTTTGACAGTGTATCATACCATGCCCTTGGAGCTTGCTTTAAACCGTAAAGAGCCTTCTTCAAACGATAAACGTGAGTAGGATGCTCTTGATTCACAAATCCTTCAGGTTGGCTGACGTAGACGACTTCTTTAAGATCTCCGTTCAGAAATGCCGTCTTTACATCCATCTGATAAACTACCATGTTCTTACTAGCAGCATTAGCCAGAAAGATTCTGATTGCCTCGATTCGAGCAACTGGAGCAAAAGATTCTTCAAAGTCTATACCCTCCTCTTGACGATATCCTTTAGCAACTAATCGAGCCTTGTTCTTCAACACATCACCATGCTCATCAAGTTTTACTTTGAAGATCCATTTTAGAGCTATAATCATAGCACAGTCTGGAGCAGGTACTAACTCCCATACATCAAGACGATCAAACTCATGAATTTCATCTTGCATGGCATTGAACCAGCTATCTTCATTCATTGCAGATTTAACATCTTTTGGTTCGATCTTAGATAGTACAGAGTTGAAGAAGCACCACAAGGCATCGGTTGCGAGTTGTTTCCGGGTTGATACAGGACGAGAGGGATTTCCAATGATGTTGTCTAATGGATGATCGTGAGTCCATTTTCTGAGGTGTTCATGTGGCAGTTGTTGAGGAACTGAGGTAGCAGAGTCGATGTCTCCTGAAGAAGATGGTTCTGATGATGATTCAGGAGTAGCAAATATGTTTTCAAATGGAGCATCTTCAGGAGTAGCAAAGGGATTAACTTCATCATTGATGCCAGAAACATTTCCATGATGTAAATTTGAAGAATGATGATTTGTTGATGAGACTGAAGGATCAGCAGCAGGTGCTTCTTGACTTAAAGATATTGAGACTGAGGGATTGACTTCATTCACTGGAATATGAGCATCCTCTGTTGTAGGGATCAGCACCTCATTAGTAATTGAGTCATACAGTTCATCAAACATAGGATCAAACAATTTCTTTACATCATCTTCAGATGGAGGTACATATGGAGTTTCTTGAGAGGAGTTTGGAACAAGGGATGAACCAATGGGACTGTTTTGAAGTGCGGGTCCTGAGCTGGAGTGTCCAGGAGCCATTTGACCGGTCAGCTCATCAAACGTAACGTGAATTGTTTCCATGATATTTCGGGTTCTTTTGTTGTAGATTCGGTATCCCTTTTTGGTTGATGCATATCCTACAAATACTCCAATGTCAGCTTTGGCCCTAAGTTTGCCTAAGTCTTGACCCTCATTAGTTGGATAGCACAATGCACCAAACACACGAAGGAAAGATAGATTAGGTTTTCTGTTGTGGACAAGTTCATATGGAGTTTTTCCATGAATAGTGTGAATCAGGGAACGATTTTGTGTGTAGCATGCAGTGGCAATTGCTTCAGCCCAGAGAAACATTGGAACCTTTGAGTAGATCAGCATTGTTCTAGCAGCTTCAACAAGAGTACGATTTCGTCTTTCAACTACACCGTTCTGTTGAGGGGTTCGTGGAACACTTCTTTGATGGCTGATTCCAACGCTTTCATAGAATTCACTAAGTTGTTTGTTGACAAACTCAGTTCCATTGTCTGTTCTGATAATTCTGACAGTTTTGTTTAGTCGAACCTGCAGCTGTTTGATGAGTTTGATGATGATATCAGGAGTTTCATCCTTTGTCCTTAAGAACTTGACCCAGGTGAATCTAGAGTAATCATCAACCACAACTAACACATATTTCTTCCCAAAGATATTCTGCACCTTCATTGGTCCACATAAATCCATATGAATCATATGAAGAACTTCTGTGACGGAGTTAGTAGGTTTGGGTTTATGGGCATACTTCTTGCTTTTTCCCAATTGACATGCTGAACAAAGATGATCCTTTTCATACTTTAGTCTAGGTAAACCTACAACTAAGTCCTTTCTGGAAAGATCGTTGATGGTGCCGAAGTTCAAGTGATTGAGACGACGATGCCATAACCATGACTTTGTTTTTGAAGCCTTAGATAACAAGCAGATTGGAGAGGCCCTCATCATGTCATCGATAGAGATGGTGTAAAGGTTTGAGCCACGAGTTCCTTTCAACAGTTCCTTACCATTAAGATCTCTAACAAAGCAGGTATGTTTTCTGAAGGCTACTTCTAGATCAGAATCACAGAATTGACCAACAGAGAACAGATTATGACCTAAACCTTCCACATAATACACTCTAGAGATGACACTATCACCAACAACATAATCTCCATAACCAATAATAGCACCGAAATGATCATTACCAAATCTAACAGTCCCGATAAATTTGCTCACGAAGTTCATGAGCCGCGACCGGTCTCCAGTCATATGCTTGGAACAGCCTGAGTCCAGGTACCACAGAACGATTTGAACGATCTGCAGTTGAACACAGACAAGAATGGATAACTGGATAATTGAGATCCCCATGCAAGAATGGGTTCCATTTGGTTAGTTACAATGGTTGGACCACCCACATCAGAAGTAGAAGCATTCATATCAGAAAGTGAGGCAATGGAATCATTGTGACTAGATGCAGTACTAGTGTCTATATTAGTCCTGTTCACAGTGTGATCACTTCTTAAAGGAATAGTTCTACCAGTAGGCATCCATTTTCTAGTGGGCATTATCTGATTAGTCTTATGACCAACAGGTATCCAATAGAAGCCTATTTTACTGAATGTTCTTCCTGTGGGTTTCCACTGTTTTCTAACTTTCTTTCGTTTTTGCCTTTTAGCCTTCTTAGCATGAGTTTTAGCATTAACAATATGAACTGGACAATTAACATCATTAGGCAGAACATTAACACCACATTCATGTTTAGAGGCAGAATTCAAGCAGACATCAGTACAAGGTTTGCAAATAGTATCAGAATTCGAATTAATTACAGTACGCCTATGGCTAATACTAGAATCAACACGATTCGTTTTATTCGATTCAAACTTAAAGTTCCTAGATTATTCTTCTACTCTTTTCCAGTGCACATTCTTAGCTTGCGAGGTCCTATCATTCCTTGTATTGCCTTGAGACTTTGACCTGCTCCCTTTAATGTCACTGATTACTCCTGTAGAGGGAATGGGAACATTAGTTTGTTTTACTACTCTTTGCACCACCTGTTTAGATGTGCTGGGATATGAACTACATGCAGGTGCACTACGGTTCACATTCTTAAGACTAGAGGTACTGAGATTTGTACTCCTAGAAGGCACACTTGAGTTCTCTTTCTTAGCATTGACAGATCTAGAATCTCAACTGCTCAAGGGTACACTACGGCTCACATTCAAAACATTGGGAATCGAGTGCATATCATATTTGGCCTTAGGCATTGAGCATGGAATCAAAGGGTTAACTCTCTCACCTAATGTCTTTGGGCATATTGTGATCAAGCATTCTAAGATTTCTTGAGATCGTTTGGCATATAAGCATGCATGTCCAATTGCATTATCATGAGGTTTCTCTAGCTTATCCTCTTCAACAATCTCACGCAGGCATTCTAAGCAATCCTTAAGGGATGAGAAATATGTTTGAATGGCAAGTTTGTTGTTCCTTAGATGAGGAGGGACATATGTCACAGATAAAGCATATTTATTACAAGAGTGAACCTTTGATACAACATTCTCCCCATTGGTCATTGGCTTTTTCCCTTTTACCTGACCCTTCAGATTCTCAATTTCCTTTTGCAATGAAGCTATTTGTTCGTTGTTTTTGTTACGAGTGACTTTAATTGATTCAAATAACTCATTGAAATGACGTTTAACCTTTTCATTTTCTTCTAGAAAACTTTCGTTTTCCTTTTGTAAAGCATTTACTAGGTTTTGAAGATGAAACGTTTGAGAATTCTGAGAATCTAAAGGAGGAGGCATTTGGGAGCCTGTCATATTGTTCGTTTGACCCTTTAATTGAGAGATTTGGGCTTTCAACTTTCTGATCGTGTTACACTGAGCTTGAATCTGTTCATCTCGTTTGTTAATTTGAAAAACTGCATCAAATTCTGGAGCATCTGAAGATGTCTTGATATTTGAAGTTTTGACATTTTCTTTGAGATGTTGATATTTTAGTTGTAGATTAAAATACTCAACTTCTAGTTTAGAAAAATGTTTAACCAAATTGTCATGATCATCCAGTTCAATTTTCTCATTTAGTTTAGAATTAGTTTTTTCAAGCTCAATGACACGATCATGGAAGACTTTCAGGGCCACAGATAGTTCATGAAATTTGGAAGCATTAATAGAGCAATTTGAAGTAGTGAAAAAGACATCTTGAGAAACACATTCAGTAATAAGATTCTCATTTAATGTATGCAGGTTCTTTCTCTCAATCTCATTATATTTCAGTGCACGCTCATAGTCACTAACTTCAACAACCATTGCATCAAATTCCTTTTCCATACCCTTAATATCAGTTTCTACCCCCTTTTTAAGACTCTCAAAGTGATCTTTTAGAAGTTTAAAGAAGGGCATGACCTCAGTTAAATAACATTCTTTCATTTGTTCAAAACCTCTTTCTCCTTCAGTTATATCAGTGGGTGTGATCCTTTTCTTGCAAGTTTTCTCAAAATCAACAAATAGTTGAAATATAACGTATTGGCTAATTAATGTCTTGCTTTTAGTGGCAATTGTTCTAGGAACAAGATGCATTGGTGTATTAGGAGGATACACAGTCGCTCTAGGCATTTTCCAAAGGGGAGGGTTTGTTTCAATAATATTTTCCGCTTTCTGCTTATCTAAATCCTTTTTCCAGAAGACTTGTTCGGGAGTCAACAAAGTCTGAGGCTTAAACTTGTTCAAGGAAATCCAGTTTTCCTTCTTGTAATCATGAGGAGAGATGATTATGTTTTTCTCTTTGCATTTGGGATCATTTTGTTTCTTATTCATCTTTTCTCTAGTGATTTCATTTAATATCTTATCTTCCTCAGTGCACTCAACGCAACTAGGTTTCTGCCTAGGCTTAAGGACTTCATTACCATCATAAAGCACCTTATGAGCATTTCTAGCCTTTTTAATTACCTCTGGATTTGGTTCCTCAACAAGGGGAATGCTATGCTTATCGCTTAAGACACGATGTTTTGTGACCATGTGAGCAGTCTGAATGGTGTTTCCTTGTATGTACAACTTGTTTTCAAGTTTGTTTTTCAAAGTTTTCAGATTAGAAAAATCTCTCAAGAGTTTTGATTCCTTTGCATTAAATTCTTGCTTAAGCATTTTCACATTTTCTTGAAGTTCTTGTTTTTGCTTAGCTGTTTTAGAAAGTTTTTCTTGCAAGGAATGTAATTCTTGTTTCAATACTTCTTCTCTAAACTTACTTTTTCTAATTACTGTACTTACTTGGTCATCCATTTCCTGCTCACGAGTGGTCAACTCAAATTTTGCACGTTGTTCATAAATAGCAACACGTTCCTTATAGGCATTTAGTTCAGAAATTACGGAATCATCAGGAGCACATGAAGTGTATTCATCAAAGACATAGTCATTGTTGACTGCAGAAGATGCATCACTTGGTACAACTTTACTTTCACTTTGTTTCACGTATTGATCGTATGGGACAATATTGTTATTACCCATATTTTCAACATTTGATTCAATAGTTTCAGTTGATTGTACTTTGTCATGCATCTGTTGCACATCAGCATCATCGTATAGTTTTAATACCTCTGAGATTAGTTTGTTCTTGGATGTGCCAGCTTGTGGTGAAGAAGAGACCTTGGGAGAAACCATTGGAGAAATGCTATCCATGAAAATTGTGTGTGCAGTAGGTCCATCATCTACATCAGAGTCGTATGCATCACAGTCAGCGACTTGAAAGGCATTCTGATGATTGTGACCTATCTCCTGAATAGGCTGCTCATCCACATCTGCATCATAGGTCTTGGCATTGCCCTCAGCAAGAAACAGCAATTCCTCTTCATCCAAAGTAGCACCATTGTCCTGAGCTTGTGCCAGCAATATCTTATCTCTGAAGTAATCAGCATTCTGTGGACGCTTTGGAGATGTGCAGTTCCTTGCAATGTGTCCTTCACCCCCACAGTTGTAACATTTGATTGACTTAGCTTGACCTTGGTTACCATTTCTTCCTCGATTCTGGTTGCCAACATAACCTCTCCCAGCTCCACCTCTTCCCTGATCATACTGTCTTTCCTGAACTGGTTGCACCACGATCCTTCCATCTTTAACAGTGGCTTGATTATGTGGGTTAGATGCAGTTCTGAGGTTGTTGTTGGTTTGTGGGAGAGAGTTCATGTTTTGACTAATGAGAAGAGCTAGTTGATTAATGATGTTACCCACGTGTGCATCAGCATCAGCTTGTTTGAACATAGGATCAGGGATGAGTTTGTGATTACCATTACCCAAGGGTATGACTTGTGATGCTTTGGTTGTGATTCCGATGTTTGAGTAGAAAGCTGTTGAGTCATTAGACGAGCTTGTCTCTCCCTGGTTGGTTTTGAACTGATTGAGAATCAATTTTTCAAACATAGCATGTCTCTCATTCTGAAGGAGGAAGGCATAGAGTTGCTCATAGTTTGTATTCGTCAATCCTTTAGTGAGCTTCATAGCTGTGACAAACTTGTGCCATTCGGGATTCATGTTGTTCACAAACTTTGAGTTCAGCTGAATGTTAGACATAGTCATTCTGATGTTCCTCATGTCATTCACTAACTTATGAAATCTCACATAGTACTCATAGACACTCTCATCTGGTTTCATCTTGAAGTGCTCAAATTCGTCATAGAGTTGGGATTCTCTGTCTTCCATAGTTAATTCTGAACCTGAGAGAAGCATCTTAACATTATCCCAAACTGCCTTTGCATCAGTGTTATGATTGATCAGCTTGTAGATGTCTTTAGGAAGACCTTGAAGAACAATGTTTGAAGCCCTGATATCTGCATCGAATCTCTTTTTCTCCTTATCATCAAGCTCATCATACATCTTAGGTCTGTCCATTCCGTAAACAGGAGTACCATCTTCATTAGTATCAAGTATGTCTCTAGTCGTCTCAACTCGATATGGTCCTTCATCAATGGATTTGAGAATGTTGACACCATTTTCCTTTCCAAGGCAATACAATCTGATTCGTTGAGCCCAAGAATCGTAGTCAGTTCTGTCAAGCATGGGTGGACGAGTATCTGAGCCAGCTGCTTGAACATCCTCGGCAACAGTGGAGATGACAGTAGGGACGTTGGTAGACATGTTAACAGATTATACGGGATTTTATAACTCTATGATTAAACCGGGAAATAGATTCTTTCACGGGATTTTACTAAATCAAGAGAAAACCGTAAACAATCACTCAAGTCGCTAGAAGATAATGCACTAAGTCGCTAACAGATAATGCACTAAGTCGCTAACACTTAATTCGCCACCAAGCTAAGTCGCTAGAGTTCCAAGTCGCTAGCCAGATGTAAGTCGCTAAGTAGTAACTCGCTAACACTCAAGTCGCTAGCAAAATTTTGGCAGCAATTCGCTACACAAGTCGCTAACGATGCAAGTCGCTAAAGAGCAACTCGCTACAGACCAAGTCGCTACTCGTAGTGGAGAGTCCACTACTTGTACTTTAACTCGCTAGATCTAACTCGCTAGCTCCAACACTGTAAGTCGCTAAGAAAATGTGAAGCAAGTCGCTACCAAGAAAATACTCCGTGAGCTAAGTCGCTAGCTTGAAAAACCATATAAACATCACTTTTCAATCCAAAAACAACCCAACCAAGATGATTCAAGCTTACCAAATGAAAACCTAAACACTTGTGATGATTCTAAACATAAAAGTACCAACAAAATTCAAACTTTAACACAAGAAATCAACCAAATGATGCAAAAACCACTAAACTTTTTCAAACTCAAAAACCACCTAAAAACCACTATAAATCCAAAGATGTGCAAGATATGATCTAACCTGGGCTCTTGATACCATTTGTAAGATATAACTTTTCACATACACATCAAACCATAACACAAAGTAGCATATAGATGGAATTCTAGAGAGAGAAAGTTAGAGGTTTAGGGAACTTAGTGAGAGAAAGTGAAAGATATTATTATGAGCTCCAACTCTCTACCTTGGAAGGTAGAGAGTATTTATAGTCTTACATAAATCGCCACACATCGGGCTGTGGATCAGGCATACAGTGGGTAAAGACCCGTCCGTCCTCCACGGTGTTACTTAACTAAATACTACCTAACTTAAGAATTACTACGACTACGAGCTTTCTAATGATTACATATACTTGAGGTGACCGACTCTTTAATACCGGGAATTTCTAATTCCTAACATTTTCGATGTTTTTAAGGATGATTGGGTTTGTTTCATGTCATCTAAATGTTCAAGAAGGTGATAGAACATGAAACGCCTTTCATCACGGAGTTCATGAACTAAGGTTTGAGTTTGTTGACAGCCATAGCAAGTTTCATCATGGTTTGAAAGTTGTGAAGACCTATTCTCTACCCACATAGATTAGTTGAGAGGAAAAAGTTTATTTGGAGGAGGTAGATTTGGTGGTGGTATGCTTGATGTTGATGGAAGCAAGTTTGAGGTTGAGGGATGTATGATAAATGTTGGATGAGGTGAATGAGTTGGTGGAGGAGAGACATGTGTTGTTGGTGGATGCACGTTGATGTCAACACCAACATTGTCGGGCAAAAGTGATTGTTGCATAGACATTCGCTCAATTGAGGAGAATGTATGTAATGGTGGATGATTAGTAGGTTTAGGAGGCAAGTCCTACAAAGAGTTCATGTATTAATGTGGTGAAGTATGAGGGGTAGTAAATGAGAGTTGTCGAGGTTCAATGGGAGAAACTTGAGTTGGTTGGGTAGAGATAGGGGTGGTTTGAGGTGTTAGTTTACTAGATGGTGGTGGTGTTGATTGAATAGGAGCAAATGGTGGTGTTGGTTCAATAGGAGCAAAAGGAGGAGTTTGAATATAATTAGTTGAGGTTTTCTTAACTGGTGAAGACTCGGTTGATGAAATTTCTTAAACAACGCGAGCAATCTTTCGAGGAGGACTTCTAGTTGATGAATGTACACTAGATGGCTTAGTCATGCTGAAGAGTGTTTAGGGAATAAATTATCAGCTGAGAAAGATGATGTTGAGGTGTGGGATTGAAGTGCAAAACACAAGTGAATAAATAGTGAAGGTTCATGCTAGAAGTCTTAATGTCACTACCATTAAAATCCTTATAAATCTAATCATATGCATACAGAAGCTCAACTAACTGAATTGAAATCTTCTAGGAGGATTATTAAAGAAAGTGTTGAGTGTTGGAGTGGATAAAGGTGGGGTTTAAATGCATAAAATCATTTTAAGTATCTCTATTTGCCCGGATCTGCCGGATCCTTCCCTAAAGGGATCCGACAAGCTTTATCCAATGGATCCGACTATATGAGCCAGAAAAACAGAGAAATGGTTATGTATTAGCTAACTCTAACCTATACCAATGATAATATGAGTGAGAAGAAGTAACCTTAATGAAGAGAGGTCTGAGCATTAAATCTAATGTTAGAAAGAGGGATAATGATGAGTTTTATGGAGAGATGTGAGCTTGAAGAGGACTAATAAATTATCAAATAAATGTCAAGTTGACTTAAAAGGTGATAATTAGAAATAAGAATCAGGAAATGATGAAAGAAGATAAATAGAAAAATTCTCAAAATTTAGAAGAAATAAAAAGTTAAATTTAGAGCCTTTTAAGGGTAAAATGAGCATAAGAAAAATTTAAAATAAATGTAAATAAAATGAGAACAAGTAAAACAAGGTGAGAGAGAGAAGACATAAGCACCGGAAATAAAAATTATTAAGACCATGCGAAATAAAAATAAAAATCATCTTAGAAAGTTCTTAGATCATGTATACGAGGAAAAATGATCCAATGAGACTGAGAAAACCTAAGATATGACTAAAAGAAAATAATAGACTAATCTAATAAGGTCAAAGGAGTCAATGTGGCGTAAAGGCATAGTAAAGGTATATCTATGCAGCCGGTTCCTCCGAATCCCTTTTAAAAAGGATCCGACTATTTAAAAGCAATAAATCCGGCTTCTGAGAGCTAAATTGACAAAGTGGGCTCGTAAACGAGTTTAGTTATAATCAAAATTCCAAACTAATTCTCATATTATTGAGCATAGGTCATTTTAGGTCTAAGATGTAACAATGAGCAAAAGAAAAATAATAATTAGGCAATCAAAAAAGATTAAAACCAATATTTGATATATGATCAAATATGGTAAAATCTCCTAGAAATATATTCTACGACTACACATGTTCAAGGAACTAGCCAACAAAGTAAATATTCAATGTACCATAAGTTTAGTACCACAAAATACAAGCATAGCAAGTTTGAAGACAAAATACCACAATTGTTTAAACATCAACCATACTTGACCAAGTCACAATTTTCATAGTCAATCTCTTCACTTTTTCATGATTGACTTGAACTAATTCTTGTTACTACTTCACTCATCGTTATCGCTTGTTAGATCATCAAAGGGTGCATACTTGGTGGCTGATTCAGGAATGAGAAAGGATGATATATGTGACTCATTCAAGGCTTCCATCACTCTATTGACAAGTGAATATTGAGGACCTTAAAGATGTGGGTGAACATGCATGAAGTGATGATAGAGGTGAGTTAGGAACATCCCATAGGGTATTAGTTTGTTTTTGTCACCCTTGAGATGTATAATTCACTTAGTGAAGAAATAAGCAAGGATGTATGGTTGTTGGGTTAGAATATAATAGATCATATGAGCACAACACGCTAGAAGTTGCTCACGATTTCCGATAAGACTCAAGACATTTTCGCGTAGAATAACTACCATTGGTTGTAGCACATATCAGAGTTCAAGTACATGAATTTTGTTTGGATTAAGATAGATGAAACGTTGAGGAGTTCGAAGAAGACGAGTTATTACTTGTGGAGAGGGTATATATGAGCAATAGGGACTAATTTCCTCACGATAGTTATAGAGAGACTCAAGAGATCAATACTCTGTGTAGGCACATTGCCCATGACTTGAAATTCGAAGGATTTGAGCAAATTGCTCAAGAGTTAAGACAAGCTTTTTGTTTTGGATCCAAAACCAAAGTGATAGGATTGATCCTTGTTACGTATGAGTTCAACTTGAAGAAATAATTTCAACACGAACCTTGGACAAATTTTCTCGTTGATGGTGAGGAGGCACTCAAATCCTATGGTGCGAAATGACGTGTTGATTTCTTCTTGAAAATCCATAGATGAATCAACAATACTACCCTCATGAAAGTGACGAGATTCAAGATTATTGAGCCTACAAACATGGTTACTGGGGGTGTTTGGTTCAAGTGAAATGTTTGAGATATAAATGTTGGTCAGTTGATGATCAAAGTCATACTCATGAGACATATCGAGACCTATACAAGCCGATAAAAAATAATGAATATATATAGACGTATTAGGATAAAATCAATCCATAGCAAACACATGTCAAGTGTGTGAATGTTTTTGAACTAGGTAAGTTCTAGGACAATGGATGTCTTATGTAGAGACACTCTTTATCAAAAATCTACCAAATGGGGTTTTAAGAGGATTGTTATAAGATGGTTAATAATTTGTTACGAATTACATTTTTACTTGTATTGCAAAACACCTTTTTGAGACATTTTTGTTTATTACTCCAAAAATCATCCATATGAGGTTTTTGTAAAAATCAATTTAGGTTTTAAGAATGATGCAGTTCCTAAAGGAAATCATAAACTGATATCTTATATACATACTAAAATCACAAGAATGATTTAATTAACCTAAACCCATCAATTTTTGATAAAAAGCAAAACCCTAGAATTAATAGAAGTTCAGAAGATATAATTACTTACGGGGATAATTAGGAGACCGAGATGGATGATAATCAAACCGATCAAGAGAGGGAAAAGAGAAGTTGTCTGTGATGTTTAAAAAAATGTGAACATGTGTTTGTCATGCCGGTTCTGCCGGATCCTTTTGAAAAGAGATCCGACCCATTAAATTGAATGGATCCGGGAAGACAATAGACACAAGAAGATTTTGAGCGTTTGGTTCTTAATGTATTGTTTGTCACTAATTCTTTTTGTTTAATTGTTTTAAGATAGATTATGAATTTATAGTTATTGATCCTAAGTAAATGACATATAAGATGAAACAAAAGTTTAGTGAGTGCTAATATTACGAAGGAGAATCTGGATGATAAAATACTTATATTCCATTTTCTTCAATGCACAAGGCGATACAAGAAAGTAGATAAATAGAAGATAAGTAGAAATACATGAGAAGGAATAAATTTCAGTGAAGGAGTTTGAGGCTAGGATAAATGAGTACGGCGAGTGTGATTATTATGATGATCAAGATGTAGTAAACTATTTTTGCGTTGACTTTAACCTTTTCATTCAGAGTATTATTTGAGAGATGAGTAACACCTTGAAATGAGGATGCAAATGAATTTTGATTGAGATAATAAAGATTGGTGGGATGGAATACTATTCCTGATCATTTGAAAGAGTGTGGGAGTTCGTGAAGAGATATCTTCGAAGGTTGTGATTTGGTGCAACAAATAATTTGTGTAGATATGACACTTAGGTAAGACACACCAAAACTACGACCAACTAAAAAGGTTTAGAAAAGAGATCATGTAGATGTTAACACAAGGAAGAAACATATAAACCAACATTTTAATCATAAGCAACTAACACATTTTGAAACACCAACTATTAATGAGAAAACATACATTTGCTATATTTTCTTAGATGGTTTTTGAAACCATAGACACGCAATACTTCATGAGCTTTTAAAATACATGCGAGCTTTTTGGTAAAGCAGGCTGACAGTTATTTAGGTTCTTCTTTGTGTGCAAACTTCATTTTTCCTTTGATAGAACTAAGTTTTCAAAGATTCCTAACATGAAGATTTCTTGAGAAGAGTTTGTTACAATTATTCAATAAAATAATAGTAATATTGGAAGATATATTATCAAATCTATCATTATCTAAAATAGAAGTTTTATCATTTTTGTAAAAATAGGTTTGATGTCAATTTTTTTAAAGGTTTTCCTTGTTTGTAGTTTTCAAAACATTCACTGATCGTTTCAACTTTTTAAAGTACAATATACTCTAAGAAACTTGGTAACTTAGCTCTGATACCAATTGTAGAAAACTAGATGGGGGGGGGGGGGGGTTGAATAGTTTTCCCAATTAAAACCCCGTTTTAAAATATTTAGATCGACTTATGTCAATCCTTTTGATTTATGGATATTGATAGTTAGATATGAAGAATACTAAATAAGAGTTAGAGTAAAGAAAGATAAAACCCTGACACAAGTATTTATAGTGGTTCGGCTACAAGGTCACCTTCCTTGCCCTACTCCACTCCACGAGTACCCAACTCGAGAGTTCATAAACACTACACCACAAGCTCCTTATCTTGGCAGAGAAGCCTTCACAACGTCACTTACAATTTATACGGTACAAAGCTAGATATCGGGTTCTTCCACAAGGTAGTACCAAACCTACGTCACTTACATTTTATCTAGTACAAAGGTGGATACCGGGTTCTTCCACAAGGTAGAACCAAACATACGTCGCTTACACTTTATCCGGTACAAAGCTAGATAGGGTTCTTCCACAAGGTAGAACCAAACCTACGTCGCTTACACTTTATGCGGTACAAAACTAGATACCGGGTTCCTTTATAATGGAGGAACCACAACCTAACTACACCAACTATCACAACACACTTATGACATACTTAAGGAGAACCAACAACAAGAAACACTTCAGTGGTCTTGTGATGATGACGAAGCCTAGCAACCCATATCTTCGAGCTTGTAAGTATTCTATGCAAATTCTCATGATCTCGCCTTTAAGAGGAACCTAGAAAATCAATAAAGAAAAACTACATGGATGATCCTTAGATCTGAGGTTAGAGAGGTAAGTGTACAGAGAGAATATCTATCTAAAAAAAGGGTGAGAAGAAATGAAGAAGTGACTCACCATTTATAGGTCAACTAGCCACTGTTTACCCGGATCTAGCGGATCCCTTGGAAAAGGGATCCGACCAGTGTTAACCCAGGGATTCGGTACACTGGGTAAACCAGTCCGGATTTTGGGTTACAAACCGGGTTTTGGGTCATGGGTTATGGGTACCTAACATGATGTCATGCACGATGTAATGCATATATTGGGTCACGAGTAATGGACTTTGGGTCATGGGTCATGGACTTTGGGCCATGATCATGGGTTTTACCTAACTTGATGTCATGTATGATGTAAAGATAATGGGCCATGGGTTTTGGGTCAAAGTTCATGGGTCATGGGTTATGTGTCTAGAATACCCATTACATCTACTTACATATTTACTTGCCTAGTTAAACTTAACTATGTATTTTATAAAAGTGTAATTAACAAATGTTGCTTATAAGTGTGTTATAAAATAAGTTATGGCTTTAAGTAAATTATTTTAACTAGTATGTTTGATGGTTTAATTGTTTAGTAAAACGAGTTAGGAAACTATTGGCTTGAAAATTTACGTATTTTATTTATCTCATTAAAATGATTTTATGATTGTTAGCAACAAAATATTGAAAGATCGTAAAATATAAATAAACGTTTTTACGTCTTATTTGTATTAACAATGTCCTTCCAATCATCAGAAATGACTTTCATATTCCATTTTCCTTTTAACTTCTCCTATACCTTTTTACTGAATTCACATGTGAAGAATAAATGATCATGGGTATCATTTTCTTTGTTGCATAGAGGGCATAACAGAACAGTTGACTTTTTCATTATTTTGTCTTGAGTGGACAGTTTCTCATGAATGTCCATCCAAAGAATGAAAGCACATCTTGGGTTACACTGAGCAAACCATACAACCTTCCACCAATTCAAAATGTTCATTTGCTCTCTCAGATCAAGCCATGCATTTTTAACAATAAAATCCACCACTTTACCATCTTATTCCTCCATTTCATACAATCCATAACATTCTCTTGTAGTGTAGGGACATTGACAATTTTAAGGATAAGTTATTGAGAATACCAACAATCTGGCCATTTTCATTTTCCATCTTCAATCATATAAGTAACAGAGCAGTCTTCCATCAATCTTGCATCATATAACATTATGTTAGAGATGAATTTCTTTAGATGACCAATGGCACACCAGTTATCATTCCACATAGAAATATCATTACCCTTTCAAACAATGTGCACAATAAAAGGTCTCGGTTTATTTCTCATTTCAAGAAGGTCCCTCCAAGTGCAACTGTCATTCCTTTGCTCTTCAACATCCCAAAAACTTCACTTCTCTTTTTTAATTTTAATATATTGACCCATTTGAACAACAAGCTCTCTTTTTTGATAATAATTCTCCAAACATGTTTAGCTAGAAGAACTTCACTGCATTCACCTAATTGTCTTATTCCCAGACCTCCTTCATTCTTTGGTTTGCAAACAATTTTCCATGCCACTTTAGATTTTTCTTTACTCATGACACTATTAGTCCACAAAAACTTTTTAAGCATACTATCAAATTCCTTAATAACTGCTTTAGGAATTCTCACCACAGATGCCTAGTAAGACTGCATTGCAGAGAGGACAAATGCAATCAATTGCACCATTCCTGCATAAGATAGGAACTTGTTTTTCTAATCTTAGACTTTTATTTTCACTTTACCCACCAAACTCTTGCACTCTTTTACCCCTAATCTTTTGGCTAAAAGAGGAATCCCCAAGTATTTCAAAGGCAGTCTACCAATTTTAAAAGGAAGAGTTTCTAATATTTTTTGTTTTACATTCTCCTTCACACTGCCAAAGAAGATGACGCTTTTCTCCATATTTGGTATAAGACCTGATACATTACTGAGTTCCAGTGAAGTGTATATAATGACTTTAATAATCACTTCATCTCCATGAGTCAGGACAAGTAAATTATCAGCAAATGATAGATGTGTTAGTTTCATCTATTTGCAGCCTTTGTGGAGTTTAATCACCCTGCTCTCTTCCACCTTTTTAGCAAGCATCAGAGAGAGACTCTATAACCAGCGTAAAGAGATATGGTGAAATAGGATCACCTTGTCTCATGCCTCTACCACTTCTGAAATAACCATGCCTTTCTTCGTTAACTCAAATAGTAAAAGAAGCTTAAGTGACACATGTCATTATCCAGCTAACTATGATCTTATGAAAACCAAAACTATTCAACAGCTTTTCCAAAAAGTTTTAGCTAAGTATGTCACATGCCTTTGCAATGTCTATCTTTAAAGCACATATGCTTGGACCATTCTTGCAATTGTACCCCTTTAACAAGTCTTGAGCTATCATTAAATTGTCCTGAATTATTCTACCAGGAATTAAAGCATTTTGATTAAAGTTAACAAGCTTATCAAGAGCACCTTTAATACTGCTAGTTAGGATCTCTCTTATACATTTGTATAACACTTTACCATGCTACACTCGGAGCCGGCCCTCGCTATGGGCAGCGCGGGCGACGGCCCAAGGCATCGTATAGACAGGGGGCATCAAATTCTTTGTGTTTTGAATAGGTTTTATGTGAGAAATATGTTGTTGTGATGATGAAACGAACCAGAGTTAACATGTAGAGCTAGTTTTAACAAAACGTTTTTTGCCGGAAAAAGAATACAGTCGCCGGAAAACGTTAGAGTTGTCGGAAGAGAGAAGGGAGATGAAGAAGACTTTTTGGTCTCGTGAAAAGTTGAGTTAAATACTCTTTTGTCAGTTTCAAACATAAGGAGTTGGGTACATATACATTGGGAAAATGAAAATTAAAAGTATATAGTAGTTTTTTGTACTACGTAGTTCTTACTACATTTTAATATCACCATTTTATAGTTGGTTTTAAGGCCAATGTTAATGGCAACCACAAATATTGTGGTCACCCTTTGCCATATCAGCGACACATCAACTTTCTCTCTCCAATACTACACCCAACTATAACTTGCTAGTGGTGACCACAATAACGACCATTTTTTTTTTAAATTAAAAACTAAAACTTTTATTCATTAAATTAATAAAACATTACATGAATTAAAAACTAAAACTTTTATTAGTGAAATATTTATGTTTTACATATTAAAATTTTATTCATGAGACTTGATTAAAATATTTTTCATACACTACATCAAATTTTGTATCAAAAGTTAGTTGGTTGGTTCAAAATTACTTCTAACTCATAATTATTTTTCATGTTGAAAGCACTCATTTAGCGAAAAGAAAAAACACTTATACAAACCAAATGAAGCCACCTTCCCATCACGACACCCAACATCAGAACTCCTCATCCTTATCACTCCAAAACTTTGATATCACAAACCATAAATCCAGTCCTTCCTTTATAACCCCTTCATTTATCTTACTTCACCACTGAAGTCAAAACAAATCCCCCGTTGTTTCTTACTTTCTTACTGTTAAAAGAAGAACTTCACAAACTTGAATACACATCACCTTTCACGGATGAAGAACCAAAACTATTGCTTCAAGACATTTTTAACTAGGGGTTGTTCTTTGTTGTTTGGGCATATCTATGATGGGTTTTGATTTCGAATGGATATAATCTTGAAATGCTTTTCGAAATAAACCTGAGATCTACCTTTTTTCATAGTTCTTTTCGAGTCTTGTATGTGTAGCAAATGTGAGATGGAATAGAGCTGCTGCACTTTTGATTTCAGCTTTTTTTTTTTTTTTTTTTTTTTTTTTTTTTTTTTTTTTTTTTTTAAATTAAAATGATGCAACGATCAAAAAAATATGGAGAGTTGTATCATTTAATCGGTTGGCAGGCAGACCGAAAGAATGAAAAGGTTGGGGTGAGATACGGTCTTGATCGGTTAAGATAGTGGTGGCGACGTGGTCAAGAGGTCGGTCGGTTGGGTGGCAACCGAACCATTAACATTGGCCTAAAATCTAAACGTATACCATGTATGAATTACAAAAAAATTACTATGTAAATTGTTAATGGATCGATATCATAAAACCCTTTGTTGTTATTTAGTCTAGACTTAAATTGATCGATCACTAAACTTGGTTTCGGTAATCTTTCAATTTATAGACTAAGAATGGACTTTAATAAATTTAAGATACAGTTGAATCAAAATAACAAAAAACTATTGCATAGTCTTGGATCGACCCCGTGAAGTCTAGGTTATGACTTATGATTATTGATAGTTAACCATCCATCTTATTACTTTGTAAAAAAGATCGACCCTGTTTATGGAGGCGCAAAAAATTTTGTTTAGTTTTTTTTGAAACATAAGTACTTCTATTCACTTACTACCTTTTAAAAAATTAGATATAAACTATCACTTCTTATCATTTCTTCAGCACATATCACTTTCATTATTTTTTACAAAAGCACAAAAAACAAACGATTTTTTTCCTTGCAAATGAACATACTTTTTCTTCTGCAGACATGATTTGCAGATAAAGAAACAAACGACACCTAAGTGCTTTTTTATTCTCATTTTTATGTAAGTCTTAACATTACTCGTAATATATTATGCAATTTTCTTCTGTTAATTCTTACTTTAACGAAATCGTTAACTTCTACTATTGTGTTTATATACAATATGCGAGTCTTGTTTTTAAGATAAACCAAAGATATATGGCGATGTTTGTTTATAACATTTGGGTAAAAACCATAAAATAACAACGTACTTTTTAAAATTTACCGAGTTGAAACACATACTTTTTTATTAACATATACACCCATGTACTTTCAAATTTTGTTCCGACTTTACCCATATTGTAATAAAATAATATTATTTAATATAATATTATATTAATATAAATCGATCATATGGGTGAAGTCGGAACAAAATTCGAAAGTACGTGGGTATATATGTTAATAAAAAAGTATGTGTTTCAACTCGGTAAATTTTAGAAAGTACGTTGTTATTTTATGGCTTTTACCCATAACATTTTGTAGAGTAATTTGTTTAACGACAATTTTTTATACACTTATATCACATATCTCACATATTATTTGGAAATGTTTTCGACAAGACTTGAACATGCAACCCTTTTAGTTGATGTGCCAATCACATACCATTAAACCGAAGATCTTTGGCTGTAGGGGCATTTTTAATCATCTCGCCCAGGGCATAAAATATATCAGGACCGGCCCTGGCTACACTTTACCATAATTGAAAACTTTTGTTTACAAGAATTAAGATGTTACCCTAATTAATCAACTATAGAAAGAAAGAATGTAACTTATTTTGTAATCTTACCCCAATAAAGAAATACTAAACTTTCATTTGATCAACTAAAGACTGAATGCAAACTCTTTAACACTTGATAACATACACGTCATGCAAATGTTTAATTCCACATTTTACGTATCTAACCACGTATTTAGACAACATAGCTGGTAAATTCATTTGTCTTTCATCGTTTTGAACCCACAAATCTGTAGAATTAGGGCTCGTATGCAGAAAAAATAAATAAAGAAATTGGATGATTAACTTTTTTTTCCTTCTTCATGTTTTGACTCTATAGAATTTCTTAAATCTTGTCACTCTTTTATTTAAATAGGAAATTAGAACATTATTTATTTTATATTGAAATTAATCAAAGTCTACGTTCAAAAAAAAAAAAAAAAAAAAAAAAAATTAATCAAAGTCATGGAGATCATACATAGACATTTAGACTAGGGTTAAGGTAGTCCCTTGGAGAAAAAGACACATGTATCTTGACGCACCATCTTACCTCACTTTACTTTTATATTTTAATGTCTATATTCCATGCTTCACTTGTTTTCTCATTTGGTTACAAGTCTTCTTCGCCTTATAATGCCCATTTCATAGCAATTGTTACATACAGTAGACTTTTTTATTTATCACGCATCTAAGGTTCTTTATATAAATCTTATGCTTGGGCGCAAAACGTTGAAAACCAGCAAAACTGATCACACTCAAATCATTATTTGCTTGATATATATATGTCGATAATGGAAGCTAGATGTGAGAATATGGTTCTTAACTCATTTGATGGTCACAAGTTTCCAATCACTCGCCATGAAAATGAGTCGTCCAAGATCGACGAAATGGATTTCTTTTCGAGAAGTAGTAGCGCTTCTTTGAAGAATCCATTGAGCATTGATGTCAAAGAAGAGGAACAACAAGATGGAGCTCATCAAGAACTCCAACTTAACTTAAATGTAAGAGATTTTATTCCCATCTTGTGCTTTTTATGTATAGTTTCATGTGAATTTTTTCGGATTGTTAGACCTCAAAACAATCTCGAATTTGTTTAATTTACCTTCAAAGAAAATTCGCTAAAGGGGTTGTTTTATGTGTTTTTAAAGGTGGGTTTGAGTCCAACTACAACAAATGGAGCAAGCATCAATGTTGGATCACCATCTACAAATGACCAAACTACTCATAAGGTATAACTGATATATGTATACTTAATCTAGGTAGCTAGCTAGTTTTATAGTAAGTCTAATCTTGTTATATATTTCACACCCAAAGAAAAAAAGAGCGTAAAAATGTAAAAACAAGAGTTAGTTTAAAAGATTTTCTGCATGTGTTATTTTGCAATGACTAACGATACGTCGAAAACAAACTCATTCACCTTCATATACTTTGTCGAAGATGGCTATTTTACAGGCCCAACTAGAGAAGATGAAGAGAGAAAACGAAGGTTTACGTTCTATGGTTTCTCAAGTTAAAGAAAAATACGTGTTCTTGCAAAAACATATTCAAGAAAATATCATAAGCCATGAAACCTCCGAGAATATTAAGGTATTATAACATGTTAGTACATTATTTTATGATTATATATGGACTAATCTTTATACAATTTTCAAACAGATGAATGAAGTGGCCGTGAAAGAAGATACGAAACAAAGCTTATTGGTTCCTTTAGAGTTCAATAATCTCAATCAAATAACAAAGCTTGAAGTTGATAATAACATGACGAAAATAGACTCTAGTGTTGATAGCCCATATAACAAAGATTTAAAGTTCAATTCACCAAGAGATGGTGATCGAGTTGCAGTCGAGGCAACAATGAGAAGGGCTCGTGTGTCCGTTCGAGCTCGATCTGAAGCATCCATGGTAGTACTTCAGTTACTCAATTTCATATATATTTGTATAATTGTATTACAAGTTTTAGCATTTACATACAAAGAACATAATGAAGTGAAATTGTTGAGCACTTTTTCTCAGAAAGCACTAAATGGGATGTGAAATCAATTTCGAAAAACATTTTTTTTTAAATATTAAAAGTCAAATAAAATAATTAGTAGAAAAGACAGAGCGTAGAAATACGCAAGATGGCTACAAGTCTACCAATTAACTTTGACCAATATACCAACAAATTGTCAAACATAGAGTTGTGGACTTAGGTGATCCTTATGTTGGTTGATATTTTATTTTCTTAGAAGTTCTTCCCTTTTGAATGACTAATTTATGGCTAGAGTAGAAGCTTGATAAACTAAATAATAACTTTAGGTGATCAGATAAGCATTAATTTATAGAGTTTTTACTATAGTGTATCGTTAATACAAAGTAAAGCCTTACAACTTTGTTTTAATGTTTTCTCTTCTAATCAATTTATGGAGTTGTCCAAAACATGTTGCTACCTTGTGACCAATTTTATGTTTCTATTGTTGATTTGATGCAATATCAACTTGAAGAAGTCCTAATTATCCACATTTAAATACAGATTTCCGATGGCTGTCAATGGAGAAAATATGGGCAGAAGATGGCCAAAGGGAATCCATGCCCTCGAGCTTATTATCGTTGCACGATGGCAGTAGGTTGTCCTGTCCGCAAACAAGTATGTTAATTTGGTTCTTAACTTTCTCCTCTCACAAATATAACAATCTGATCGGCTAAAATCCATTTTATGTTAAATGTGATAATTAGCTAGAGATCTTGATTACGTATATGACTCAAATATTCTATTGTATAAGCGGTACATTAGTTCTTCATATAAGCGGTCCATGCATGTCATGTACCTCCGTTTATGTGATATGATATCGACATCAAGGCAGTAATCTACATCGTTTTTGAATCGAATGAAACTTTAGTACGTATTTATATGCATGTACGTAGTACCACGACAATACATATCTTTAATGTCGTCTAGTATCCCTCTACGTAAACATTACGAAAGTCTACATTGTGGACTCTTTGAACTTCTAGATTTTGTATACAAATTAATGCTCTAAAACCAATTTTCAAAATAGTGGCTTTTTCTATAACTTACACCAATTGAATTACAGTCACTAAGACTAGGTTAGATTCTGAAGATACACCTCAACTTATACGATAAAAAAAAAATCAATCTTTATCTAGCTACATTCATGTGTAAGAATTAAGTTTTCCCTCAATTATATAACTATAAGAGGTTAGACTCATACAAATATATAAGATTTAAGGTGCATTAGTTTCGCATTACACTAAAAATCTTGTCTCAAATTTATTTACATAAATTTTCTGTAGGTACAAAGATGTGCCGAAGATCGGACTGTTTTGACAACAACATACGAAGGGACACACAACCACCCACTACCACAAGCCGCCACGGCAATGGCCTCAACCACCTCGGCCGCTGCCTCTATGCTACTCTCTGGGTCAATATCAAGCTCCAATAACCTCAACCACCACCTTACATCAGGATCCATGCTATCATCTTACCCTCCAAATATAACCACCTCCCTATCATCAACTGCACCATTTCCTACGATCACATTAGACCTCACAAACCCGAGCGCGAACCACCATATCCCACAACCACCTTTTCACTTCCCCTTTTCGACAAACATGCTTCCTAACATCAATCTTCCCAATAGACCACTGGTTTTGGGACAGCTAAGTAGTCAACATTACAATGCAACAAAGTTTTCCGATGTCCAGAGCTCTGAACAGGAGCTAATGAATGCAGCTACTGCAGCTGTCACAGCGGATCCTAATTTCATGGCTGCTTTAGTGGCAGCCATCGGGTCAATTATTGGAAATGACGTCAAGCGTGACACTGGTGGCAGTAAGAATGAAAACGATAATAATAATTATTTTACGAGAAATTAGATTATATAAAACTGTATGTACATTGTGAAAAGAAGGAATAATATGGTTTCTAGTTCTGTAGAAAGCAATTATAAGAAAGATACCAACATATATATCGAAAACCGTTTGGCTAATCCGATCATATTGTTTTTTTGTGTGTATATATATTGTTCAAGTCGATCTGGTCCTCTTACTGGTAAATATATGAGAAGCACTGACATAAAGAAGTATAAGAGCTTGAATAATGGTGGCGGTGTTCTCCATTGTGCAATGTCTATGTCATGTCCATCGACGCAATGTCAGAAAGGTTTGTTTGTTAGTTTCTGTTGGTTTTTAATTTAGTAGATAATCGATGAGTGCTATATATTACTTAGAATCGTGTAATCACTTTCCAAAGAAAATTATTCGACCCTATGCATGAGTTGCACGAATATCTTTTTGGGATAAGACTAAATGTTTGTTCTTGTTTTAGGCACAAAAGAAGAACCCTTTCGCTTCTAAGTGTTTAGGTTTCTTGTTTGTTTTCATCTATATGTGTGTTCCTATTCATAGGAAAGTAAGGGAGTCTTTACTTTGAGAGAAAAGTGGGCCTAAAAACTTTTCTCTTAATTGAGATACCCATTAAAACAAAAAATAATCCTATAAGAGGCTAATTAATAGCTTTATATGTAACCACTTAATTTAGTAAACACCTCCTAAAACTCTTAGTCAATGAAATTATGAGAATTAATCTCCTCAAAATACTCCTCCATGATTGCAATATTGGTTACATGACCAATTAAACGTGGTCATTAATTGCAATTATAATTGCCCTTGAATATATCAAAGCTGTCACAAGTTAGTTTGAATTCACTCCAGCGTGTTTACTTGCGAACATGCTCCCTAAAGAAGTTGTTCAGTTCCTGGTTGCCATATATATGCCATGCCTTGTACAAGGCCTGTTATTGCTTTTGCAATAGGTAAACTGAGTAGGTACACTAGTAATCCTAGTACTCATCACTGGCAAGTAGTTCAACCTCTCAACCTCAAGCTTTCCAAATTGAATTCATCTCCTGAGTTTCCTTAGGATGGAATTGGGTGTATCAATGTTCAACGACTATGGTGGACTTTAAACATATCCCTTTAGTAGACTTTAAAACCAAGTCTCTAGCCAAACCCATAGTCAAGTGGTCAGCTAAATTTTGTTGAGATCTTACAAACTCTATAGAAATCATCACATTCATAATAAGTTCACGAATCATGTTGTACCTGACACCTAAGTGTCTAGACTTCTCATTTTACATTTGGCTATATGCCTTTATCAATGTAGCTGCACTATCACAACGAATAGAATTAGGTGCTGTAAGTTTAAGCTACAAGGGAATCTTAAGAAGCAAGTTTTTTAACCATTCAGCTTCTTTACCAGCAGTTGCTAAAGCCACAAATTCATATTCCATTTGTTGAACTTGTGATGCAAGTTTGTTTCTTGGAAGCCCATGAGATGGCACCTCGCCCAAGCAAGAATACCCAACCACTTGTTGAATAATTATCTTCAGTGTTGCTGATCCGGCTTGCATCAGTATATCCTTCCAACACTGAAGGATATCCAATATATGATAAACTATAATCTATAGTTTTCTTCAAGTACACCAGTACCCACTGAACTGCTTACCAGTGATGAGTACTAGGATTACTAATGTACCTACTCAGTTTACCTACTACAAAAGCAATAGCAGGCCTTGTACAAGTCATGACATACATCAGGCAACCAATTACCCTATAATACTCAAGTTGAGATACATCCTTACCATTATTAGGATTGTTACGCCCCGTGAACGACACGACTTAAAAATTAAAACTTTAACTCGGAAACGACTTCACTTTAACGAACCCTTCGTTACTCTTTTGACCACTGACAAAAATATATAAACATCTGGACCTTGAAACTATTTTTAAATGAAACTAGACTCAATTACCTTCGAAACGCCGAGTGGCGGGACCCGTGACGACTTACCGTTTTAAAGATATGATTTTTCGAAAACTGACTTTGACTAGTTCTCAAAACTAGTTCTCCAACTAGTTCTCCACTAGTTCTCCAACTATTTTAATCACTTTACAAACACTTAACATATACATTGTTTTTCCAAACATTCTTGACCCGTTTGACCCAAAATGGGTTAAAATAGACCTTGTCCCAAACACCCCTTTTTCTGCATAACCTTTTTGTGAACTTTTGACTCATTTTTCGGAAAACGACATCTATAACATGACATAACACCAAAACTTCCAGAAATCATTAAAACATTATAAACATCAAATATATGCATAAACTTGGTCATAATGACCCACGGAAACATGCTTTACAAAGTAACGGGTGTTATGCCAAACACCCGTTTTGAACCGTTTGCATACACCATTTAAACATAACCCTTTAATATGATTTAGGACCTATAAAATGAGTGTTAAACCATTTCAAAGACTTGACATTACAAACATTTAAACCATTTAAAACTCCCGGGGAACAACTTTGACTTCGAGCTCGGTATTCTACCTAAGCTCCTATTTGGATACAAACCTTCTAACATACACTCTTCCAATCCTTAAGCCTTTTCCAATCGCTTTGTCTTCTTCACAATTGAACCTACAAAATGGTTGAACAACTAAACCATAAGCTTTCGCTTAGTAAGTAACCCGACATAAAACACATATCATACACATATTAGCACATAAGCATCATGATCACTTACATTACTTCCAATCCATAACATTCAATATACTACATAAACCTTCATCCATTACTCAATCCATATGCTAAACACTATCACAATCATAAAACATATATGGATAACACACATATAACATATGTTTTAGTGCAAGTTACTTACCTTAATCCAAGCTAAAAATATCAAAGACATCATCATCATCACTATCTTCCATCAACATCATCCAAAGTTTAACACCCTTAAACACATAATCAATATACACTCAATACATCATTCCAAAGCAATAACCATGGATTAAAACAACCATTTAACTCACCTATAAACACCTCTAATCATCATATAATTATATGTTAATCATATGATGATCCAACCCATAAATTACTTGACTTTAACCCAATATAAAATCATCTCTTGGTCACTATAACTCTTAATTAGCTTAAAATCACTTTTACCTAATTATCCCAAGTTAGGGTTCATAAACCCTAACCTACCAATTCATCAATTAAACATTAATTAGAGGTTACTTACTTGTGGGAATCATGAATACTAACTTCCTTCATGATATAGAACATTAATCCTCTTCCAATTTGATCATTGGAGAACCTTGCTCTTCCTTCCTCTTCTCTCTAAACCGTACTCCCGCACACACCTACACATTTATGGAACTTTTTTGATAATATGAGAAGTATCCAGACTATTGTAGGGGATGAGTTTGCCTAATTGGCATAATAGGTCCCTTAAGTCCCCTTTCATTCCATTTGGCCACAAACACTTAATAACACTTTTATAACTTTACAACTTAAGTCCCTCTATATTTTCCAAAACTATTACACAACAATTGTCGTCCCACAATTGTTAACTATTAGATTGACCGTCGAGTTGACTAGTTAATATAACAACCCGTAAAATTTCGGATTATTTTAATAATATTTATCGCGTCAGAAAATTCAAATAAATTATTTTCCGACAAAATGCCAATATCTAAAATATAAAAACGAGAGGTCATTTCGTTCCTTTAGAAATAAGACACCGCACATACAATACTTGCCCACAAAGTATCTGTGAAATTTATTATTGTCCAAGTTAAAATTAAAGCGTACAAAAGCTTAATCCATTAGTTATTCCGCATACTGCAGCGCAGTAGCATACAAAACTAAAAATAAATACTGAGATAAGAGAAAAATACATTTTTATCAATCACTAATAATTTACGAAAGAAAAACGAGAAGTTATCTCGTGAATTTAGAAAGTCACGGCACCGTACGCATACCGACACTAAATTAATAACGGCAAACAAGTATAATCAAATTACAACGGAATAAGAATGTCATATTATTACGTTTATAAAATCGTTTCCAAAAATATAATTTCTATATTTCTCGAGTACCGGGAAGGTACGTTTACTTAAGGATTCGACAAAACACGGGGTACATAAAATACATTGTACGATAATAAGACAAAATAAACAGAATACTAATCCTAACCCACCCATTTTTGCCCCATCATCTTCTTCTCTGCATTTCTTCCTTCACGCCTCCTTCCCAAAATAGCAAACCTACTGCTAATCTACTCCTAAACATCAAAAGATGATCAATCCTTGTCAAACTCCTACAAAACAGAAACCTACACTTTAGACATCACATGATGGTGTAGCTATGGGAGGGGGACGAGAGCCAGAAGAAGAGAAGACCCTCCATGTGAGGCCAAGAAAGACAAAAGGCTCCATTCCTCTTCTATCTCTATAAGTAGAGACTCAATTTTCAGAGTTTTTACTCACATCCCATACAAATCACAAAAACTAGGGTTCCAAGAATCAAAGGGGTTTTCAAAATTGATAAAGGGGTTTTGTAGTTGAGGGCATAAGGAAGCTACTCCAGAAGTTAATCGTTCCAATTCACCTCGAGTCTTCTCCAAATTTGGTTTCTTTGATTTGGTGTTCATACCCATTCAACCCACCATTGGGTTCAATGTAAGAATACACTTCTTGTCATCTTTTGAAACTATTGTAGTCGTAATACTTGTCTAAATTCGAATATATATATATATATATATAGGGAAGGGTTCTTTTCAGAACCAAGAAAAGGTCGAGAACTGCGAGAACTAGCATCAACCAATCAGATTTTTTTGGATATTTACTTTTATTATTTAAATCAAAAGGGTATACTAGTAAAATTACATTTTCTAATTTTCTTTTAAATATTTTTAATAAAAAACGTTTTCCTAGTTCCTAGATTTTAGGATTTTTTTTTTTGAAATAATGTTTTTTTCAGAAATATTTTATCAGCGGAAATTTGTATTGTGCACATGTGTAGTCTTTTCAGAACTTGATAGCATACACATGTATTTACAAATGCTTGAACTTTTATATGACATATTAATGATTCAAATAATGCCAGAGGTTATATATAATCGATTCTTCCATGCATTTCAATGACTTATTTATTGATAGAATATTCATATGTGACACGCGTGTGTATGTGCACACGTGTATTTATCTAATGGATTTGTGTACATCTAAACTACAAGTTTTTGACATATCTTTTCAAATATAAAAGTTCCAATAACAATGTAGAATAGAAATAGATGATGAATCATTCTACTACTCATGGTTGAAAAGAGAAGCGTAGTAAACTTTCACTAGTGTGTGTACATGTGCACACTTTCACAATGTACATCTGCAATATCTTTTTTCTTCAACATCAACTTCAGAATTTTGTATAATGCATATTTGAACCATCATTATCTTCGACACCAACTTCACATTTAAGTCATGTACATGTGCACAGTTGCAATCTGTTCATTTTCATAGACATTATTAATTAGGTCACATTTAACAAGTATTTCACATATATAAATAAATTGAACAAAGTAAACAAAGCAAAGATTTCTATCATATTTAAATATGCCAATAAACAATAATCATATTCAAGCTTTATATAAAAATGGACATGATATATCCGGCTATGCCACCATCCGAAAATTTCATATCCTATTGAATAATACATGTGCATTCTTATCCTATTGAATAATACATGTGCATTTAATATACCATTATCTTTTTATACACTGAAAAAATTCATATCCTATTGAATAATACATGTGCATTCTTAAATTAGAACTGAACACAAAACATACGTATATCGGAACTGTACGAACACATATGCAGGCTACTATTTCATATGCAGGCATCAAATTTACCAAAAACTGTACGAACACATATGCACAAAGGCATCAAATTTACCAAAAACTGTACGAACACATATGCAGGCTACTATTTCATCAAGTAACAATTGAACCCATTCCATCAACAATAGAACCCACAATATTTCTCAAGGTTCCCCTCCTTAACAACAACTGTCATGGAAAAAGCTTCTAAACACATACGCACAATCTAAACACATACGCATACATCTTTCCTTTATTTTAAACAACCTTGAAACACATGTGCACACACCTTTAATTAATTTTATATTAACCTTAAAACACTTATGCACATACTTCTATTGATTTTACATGAACCATAAAACACATATGCACTTTTCAGTAGATCGAAAGAAATTTTGATATTATATTGTGATACAATTCAAAAAGTGCACTAAAAAGCTAATGTTCACACCTTGGTTGAGAAGAACTCTTCCCAAAAGATATACGGAGTATTTCCCAGTGTAAACAAAATACCAAAGTTATGATATGAAATTAAAACTTACATTGGGCTGTTCTTTTGTTTGTCATATGGGTATCCAACAATAAAGTCCAACAAAAAGAGTTCTTTTATCTGCACACAAATTAAGAGAATGAAGTTACAATCTATAGGCACATGATTTCAAACCAAGCGTAATTCTACTTTCTTTATATAGAGGCACATGATTCCAAACTATAAAGAAAACGAATCAAAATGATGGCCAAAATTGGTCCAGTCCTGGTCGAGTGATGGCCAAAGCTAGAAAGCTTGGTACAAGTCAAAATTGGTCAAGTCAGGTTGACCCACGCACTTTTTGTCAGAACGCTTAAAGATGGCATGTTCAGCAACTTTCAAAAAGAAATGGGACAAAACAACCACCTCCAGTGAAAATACAACAAATTTACTTTGATAATTTTGGAGCCATCGAGTCTGTACAACAAATTTACAACAGATCTGATAAAATGCAACTTCCTTCGAGTGGCAAATAATTTTGGAGCCATCGAGTCTGTACAACATTTTGGAGCCATCGAGTCTGTACAACAAATTTACAACAGATCTGATAAAATGCAACTTCCTTCGAGTGGCAAATAATTTTGGAGCCATCGAGTCTGTACAACAAATTTACAACAAATCTACCTTGATAAAGATGGCATGTTCAGCAACTTCCTTCGAGTGGCAAGGAAAACCACATCCTGACATCATCGAGTGACCATGTACAACAGATCTGATAAAATAACAACAACAAAAACAACAGATATGATAAAATAACAACAACAACAGATCAATTAAAGTAAATAACAACAACAACAACAACAGATCTGATAAAATAAAATTACGTCACCCTGTTTTCTGATTTAGATTTAAGTTTCGTGAAAACAGCATTTTTGTGGGTGAATGAATCGGGTAGAAGCCATTGATCGATTCCCGTGAGGAGATTTTATTTGGGGATTTAGGGATTTTGATTTGAATCTCTCCTCAGGGGATATCATGATTAAATGGTGGCTCATGTGAAAGAATGAGCAGATCTGTGTTTTATTCTTCTTTTGAATTTGACCTAAAATGTTGGTGAGCAGTTAATGATTTATTAAATACGAAATTCCATTACTACCCCTTTGCCATTTGTGAAAAGTTACAAGATATTCTATTTAATTACAATTATGCCACCAACATTTATAGCCATTGATTGAAAAATAGATGGCTCAGATCGGTTCTCGCAGTTCTCGACCTTTTCTTGGTTCTGAAAATAACCCTACACTATATATATATATATATATATATATATATATATATATATATATTTACACGAATTGTTAATTTTCAAAGTTGTTGTTGTTGAATCGTGTGGTAAAAATTCGAGAAGAGTACTTGAAAATATCGTGTATTGGTTTAGGATTGGCAAACGTTTCGTTAGTGGTTTCGGCCTACCTTCTAGTTTCTTTCGACACCTTATTCGGCTTGATGTTTTAGTTATTTTCTTGGCTAATCAGTGTTAGTCTCATTAAAATTTAAAACCTCCATCGATATATTTATGTGTTGTCCTGAATAGCCATCAAGGCTCATAAGGGTATGGTTGAGTCGAAACCTTCATTTGTGTCGAGAAGTTCTCGACTTCACTAGTCATTAGTCAAATGGGACTTATTATAATTACGTTACTCTAATCTAGTGTCCGCGTAAAATTCACAAGAGTCTTGCGTTTGTAGAAGTATAAGGACACTCAAAAGGGTCATCTTGATCACTTTGTGTGAACTTAAGAAACCCCGTAACCACAAGAGTAAAAAGGCCACGGGTTGTACCCGACCTTGAAATCACTAGTCTAGTAGGGCTGAGTCATTCTTGTTGTCATTCCGGTACCAAAGAAGTCTATATAGGTATGTGTTATCAAGTCTCAAAAGTATTTTGTTAGTTTGCCCGAGTCACCAAGGGTACCTTTTATTGCTTATTTCTACACGAACAAGGGCGGGTTTGTCAACTGTTTTCCAGCACCAAAAGGGTGCGTTTCGTTGCCTATTTTCAGTCCAAAAAGGTGTGTTTGCCCGCTGATTTTCCAACTCCAAATGGGTGCGTTTACCCGTTTATTTCCAGCTCCAAAAGGGTGCGTTGGCCCTGCTGATTTCCAGCTCCAAATGGGCGCGTTTGGCCGCTGATTTCCAGCTCCAAATGGTGTGTTTGGTTTACTTATCTTAAGCTTACATTTCTGCTTACTTTTGATGTCAATAAGGGTACGTACAGGTTGTTGTCTAACAGCCCAAAAGGGCATTTGGTTTTGGTTCATTTGCAACATAAGGGGGGTATTCATTCGCTGCTGGGCCACAGCCCAACTCGCGGCTTAACCGTGAGTCCAACATCTCAATTTTGAGTCGTGATAGTTTGGGCCAAGTCGAGGGGTGTCGGGTGTTCGACATAGTTCTCAATTTGTGAAGTTCTAATCCGTCGGTCACGAGTTCTAAAACGAAATACAAAATCAACAGTATACACTACTCCACTTGAACAACTATAAGTTACTATATAAGTCGACAACGGACTAAATAAAAAGTATAAGTTTTGAAATCTCTTTTGAAATTATTAAGTTATAACACCAGTTTCAACATGTCTAAAATTGTTTGACAATCTCAACTTACAAAAGCATAACGAGTTTTATAAACAATATGGAACGACTCATTAGCCGGACATATAAAATATCACATACACGGGTCATGTCAATATTCAACATAATATAATGCTAGATTATATAAAAACCAACAAGGAGGGTTTATTCATGATCACAAACTCACGAATGATTTAAATGCAAAGGTAAACATTTTGAATACTTCCATTTTAATAAATATGATATGTATAGATACATATGCATATATGTACACGACATATATATATACTCTTGGCAATAATATTACATAATCGGTTAACATCTAATATTATGTACAGTTATTTTTCATACATCGTCATTCGGCTATCATCAAACCGAAGTCTTGTTTATCCTAGATATCTTTTCTACGTGTACCCTTCCAAGAAATCTCATTTGGTCACCATTAACCAAAGTCATAATTCCTTCTTCGAGATTTCTTTCATGACATCCTTCCTAAGTCGAAATCCACTCAATTCTTTGTAAATTGTTCTAAGATAAATGATACCACATCAACAACAACAGCAACAACAACAACAAAAACATTAAAACTTATAAAGTTAGCTAAACTTTATCGAGTCTTAAACATAAAGACTAAATTGCCATATTAATTAGGTTGCGTGTCGGAGCCGTGCACTATCACTCCTTGATTTAATTCTCTTTAGACTTCATATTGCACATTGCCAAGGTGAGTTTCATAGCCCCTACTTTTAACTGCTTTATACTTGTTTTGGGGGAAGATACATGCTCATTTTACTTAAATCATTTTACTTGTGCATTCCATGCATACTATGCTCTTACATGTTTAAAGTTTTCATCATACATAGATGTTTTATAGAGCATACCAAAATGTTTGACCTAGAATATTACGCAGCTCAGCCTAAGTCCTTAGATCCCAAACTGCCCTTTTCATGAACCGTCAATTCCTGCTGGGAAGCACGAATGTTATAAATAGATCTATTGAGGGTGACACCTCTGTTCGGTTGACCCCGCTTGGGTCAAGGCGAAACATATAACATGTCGGGACCGAGTGTATTGGGATAAACACTCGCCATGGGCTCTTTATTTGTATGACTTCTTTGTGCATACAAGAACTATCGTAGTTTCGGTTGCATGAACTTAGTGCTAGCGTAATAGATTCAATATATGACATTATATTCGTTGTAATGTACATATACCCTACTCATGGTCCACTAATGAAATCTCTTTTATGAAATCCTTTTATGAATTGAAATCATAAACTTTATGACATTATGCAAGACGTAATGATCATCAAGAACCAAATTTGAAACAGTGTACTGAAATCTCTTTTTAAATAAACCTATGAACTCACCAGCGTAAGCTGACCCCTTTTAGCATGTATCTTCAGGTTTTGAGGTGATAGCTTATCTTTGGAGGCGCAAGGCAAAGGCATGGCATGGTCATAGACGACTCTGATTTATGTATTGGGACCACTTGTTTATAATGAGCCATTTTCCGCACTAATCAATAATGTAAACATTGTTTTTAAGAAATGAATAAAAGTTTATTTATAAAAATCCGTTGTTCTATGCTTATGTTGTGATACCAACTTAGTAACGCCCCAATACACGTATGCTTCCGCTGAGTCATTTTTGGGGGTGTTACAGATTGGCATCAGAGCCTAGGTTATAGAGAACTGGGTAATTTTTAAAACCTAGACTATAACCACTTTTACAAAAACTTAACCCTATGACCGACACGTGCCTGCCTGCCAAGCTGATGCCTCACTTATGATCCTGTTGAGATCATACTTGTTAAGATACATGTTTTATCACTGCTCACCTAATTTCATCATAGGTTATAATTATTTTCCCTATACGTATAATTACGTATCACTGCACTACACTTTTCCCTCACATAAAGAGAATAATTGTTCTAATCCTTCAAGACAACCTTTAAAAGTATTGTGACATATTACTAGCGTAACTAAGCTAAGTATTTCAAAATTCATTGAACCTCGGGTGAATATAGACTGATCACCTATATTCAACCAGGGACAGTGGGACATAGCCTGATCACCTATGTCCGACTCAGAGGTGAATTTTGCAGTACTTAGGATAGTTATAATAGCCTTATGTCAAGTGAGAAAATGATAAACATGTAACATTTCAATAAGTCACACATTGACGGTTACACTAAAGCCACACACTGGCGTCACACTATACCATAATCACAAGCCACTCACCGGCATACCTTAATCACAAGCCACTCACCGGCATACCTTAATCACAAGCCACTCACCGGCATACCTTAATCACAAGCCACTCACCGGCATACCTTAATCACAAGCCACTCATTGTCATCACCCTATTCCTTAGTCATAAAACACTCACTGGCATCACACTATTTCTTAATCATAAGCCACTCACTGGCGTCATACTACTTTTTAATCATAAACTTTATAATTCCATATCACAATCGGGTTATGTTATAGTCACTCCTACCACACACCTTACACTCCGTGGACAATCAAACCATTCTAGGAGCAACCTTTCAATAACACCTATGAGAAAATACAATAAACGTTTGGCAAAATCTAGAAGGGCATGATAAAGGACCTATCATCCTACAGAAACTTGAAAACTTTACGCCCTACATTGAGAATTAAAAACCTAGAAGCTCCACATACCTTTTAAGAATAACCGTGCCTACCTTGTCACTCTCCTACAAACAAAAGAGTTGTCATACAAACTATTTCCGATTATCCCTCAAACCATTATAACCAAAATACTTCATGAATCACTTCATGAATCAATCTACAAACCAAATTACCACCTTACCATTTCACCATAATATAAACTACCTTACCAAAATAAAGTGTTTCCTTAATACCTTGAAAAATATTCAAGAATCACTCTGTTAATCACTTACTTTCTTGAAAAATGTTTTAAAGTTAATACCTCATAAACAGAAATGACCAATGTTTTCCTTGGTAACTAAGCCTAACCTAGGGACGTATTCCACACCGCCGCCTAAAAACATAGATAACCATGAGGGTCATCAACTATTAAATCCCTAACCTTACCAACTTAAACAACTAAACCCTACCCGTGGCTATGGGTAAATCATATCCTGCTACGTATCCTTGCTACAATATATTTTCCAAATCTGAGGATTCCCCTTTAGAATCCAATAATAATACTTTCCAAAAATCCCTCGTTAAAATGAGACAAAATGTTGAAACACTAAAAGTTTCGCAAATATTTCCTGTACACCCCATAATTAATAACCGGTTTTACAAAATCTGTCATTTTTACACGTTAGCGATTTTAAAATCTAGTCTTAGTCAAACTTGTATAAACATTTAGTCGAAAGAGAAAATTTAAAACAAATGTTTCTTCACCCCTTTAAAGAGGAAAGCACACAAACCCATAGCGAACCTTAAGAATCAACCACTATACTTTAAAACCATTAAACACCAGAAATGGGTACGTTTTGATAAAACCATGAGAAGTTAAAGGAACTCACACTAACAACATAGTGAAACCTCGTAACATCAAAACTTTGAACCTTCACCCAATAAACCTATCCCAGAAAATCATGGCACCTCGGATAGAGGATGTGCGCCTGGCACAACACCTAAGTAACCATACCCAAAGAGGAAACCCTAGAAACAACCTAGGGACAATTCAAAACTTGTTCCAAACACCATCACCTCGTTCCCGACACCCTATCGGGTAACGTAAACTGAGATCCGGGACGGATCTCCTATAAGGTGGGTAGACTATAACAACCCGTAAAATTTCGGATTATTTTAATAATATTTATCGCGTCAGAAAATTCAAATCAATTATTTTCCGACAAAATGCCAATATCTAAAATATAAAAACGAGAGGTCATTTCGTTCCTTTAGAAATAAGACACCGCACATACAATACTTGCCCACAAAGTATCTGTGAAATTTATTATTGTCCAAGTTAAAATTAAAGCGTACAAAAGCTTAATCCATTAGTTATTCCGCATACTGCAGCGCAGTAGCATACAAAACTAAAAATAAATACTGAGATAAGAGAAAAATACATTTTTAGCAATCACTAATAATTTACGAAAGAAAAACGAGAAGTTATCTCGTGAATTTAGAAAGTCACGGCACCGTACGCATACCGACACCAAATTAATAACGGCAAACAAGTATAATCAAATTACAACGTAATAAGAATGTCATATTATTACGTTTATAAAATCGTTTCCAAAAATATAATTTCTATATTTCTCGAGTACCGGGAAGGTACGTTTACTTAAGGATTCGACAAAACACGGGGTACATAAAATACATTGTACGATAATAAGACAAAATAAACAGAATACTAATCCTAACCCACCCATTTTTGCCCCATCATCTTCTTCTCTGCATTTCTTCCTTCACGCCTCCTTCCCAAAATAGCAAACCTACTGCTAATCTACTCCTAAACATCAAAAGATGATCAATCCTTTTCAAACTCCTACAAAACAGAAACCTACACTTTAGACATCACATGATGGTGTAGCTATGGGAGGGGGACGAGAGCCAGAAGAAGAGAAGACCCTCCATGTGAGGCCAAGAAAGACAAAAGGCTCCATTCCTCTTCTATCTCTATAAGTAGAGACTCACTTTTCAGAGTTTTTACTCACATCCCATACAAATCACAAAAACTAGGGTTCCAAGAATCAAAGGGGTTTTCAAAATTGATAAAGGGGTTTTGTAGTTGAGGGCATAAGGAAGCTACTCCAGAAGTTAATCGTTCCAATTCACCTCGAGTCTTCTCCAAATTTGGTTTCTTTGATTTGGTGTTCATACCCATTCAACCCACCATTGGGTTCAATGTAAGAATACACTTCTTGTCATCTTTTGAAACTATTGTAGTTGTAATACTTGTCTAAATTCGAATATATATATATATATATATATATATATATATATATATATATATATATATATATATATATATATATATATATATATATATATTTACACGAATTTTTAATTTTCAAAGTTGTTGTTGTTGAATCGTGTGGTAAAAATTCGAGAAGAGTACTTGAAAATATCGTGTATTGGTTTAGGATTGGCAAAGGTTTCGTTAGTGGTTTCGGCCTACCTTCTAGTTTCTTTCGACACCTTATTCGGCTTGATGTTTTAGTTATTTTCTTGGCTAATCAGTGTTAGTCTCATTAAAATTTAAAACCTCCATCGATATATTTATGTGTTGTCCTGAATAGCCATCAAGGCTCATAAGGGTATGGTTGAGTCGAAACCTTCATTTGTGTCGAGAAGTTCTCGACTTCACTAGTCATTAGTCAAATGGGACTTATTATAATTACGTTACTCTAATCTAGTGTCCGCGTAAAATTCACAAGAGTCTTGCGTTTGTAGAAGTATAAGGACACTCAAAAGGGTCGTCTTGATCACTTTGTGTGAACTTAAGAAACCCCGTAACCACAAGAGTAAAAAGGCCACGGGTTGTACCCGACCTTGAAATCACTAGTCTAGTAGGGCTGAGTCATTCTTGTTGTCATTCTGGTACCAAAGAAGTCTATATAGGTATGTGTTATCAAGTCTCAAAAGTATTTTGTTAGTTTGCCCGAGTCACCAAGGGTACCTTTTATTGCTTATTTCTACACGAACAAGGGCGGGTTTGTCAGCTGTTTTCCAGCACCAAAAGGGTGCGTTTCGTTGCCTATTTTCAGTCCAAAAAGGTGTGTTTGCCCGCTGATTTTCCAACTCCAAATGGGTTTACCCGCTGATTTCCAGCTCCAAAAGGGTGCGTTGGCCCTGCTGATTTCCAGCTCTAAATGGGCGCGTTTGGCCGCTGATTTCCAGCTCCAAATGGTGTGTTTGGTTTACTTATCTTAAGCTTACATTTCTGCTTACTTTTGATGTCAATAAGGGTACGTACAGGTTGTTGTCTAACAGCCCAAAAGGGCATTTGGTTTTGGTTCATTTTGCAACATAAGGGGGTATTCATTCGCTGCTGGGCCACAGCCCAACTCGCGGCTTAACCGTGAGTCCAACATCTCAATTTCGAGTCGTGATAGTTCGGGCCAAGTCGAGGGGTGTCGGGTGTTCGACATAGTTCTCAATTTGTGAAGTTCTAATCCGTCGGTCACGAGTTCTAAAACGAAATACAAAATCAACAGTATACACTACTCCACTTGAACAACTATAAGTTACTATATAAGTCGACAACGGACTAAATAAAAAGTATAAGTTTTGAAATCTCTTTTGAAATTATTAAGTTATAACACCAATTTCAACATGTCTAAAATTGTTTGACAATCTCAACTTACAAAAGCATAACGAGTTTTATAAACAATATGGAACGACTCATTAGCCGGACATATAAAATATCACATACACGGGTCATGTCAATATTCAACATAATATAATGCTAGATTATATAAAAACCAACAAGGAGGGTTTATTCATGATCACAAACTCACGAATGATTTAAATGCAAAGGTAAACATTTTGAATACTTCCATTTTAATAAATATGATATGTATAGATACATATGCATATATGTACATGACATATATATATATATACTCTTGGCAATAATATTACATAATCGGTTAACATCTAATATTATGTACAGTTATTTTTCATACATCGTCATTCGGCTATCATCAAACCGAAGTCTTGTTTATCCTAGATATCTTTTCTACGTGTACCCTTCCAAGAAATCTCATTTGGTCACCATTAACCAAAGTCATAATTCCTTCTTCGAGATTTCTTTCATGACATCCTTCCTAAGTCGAAATCCACTCAATTCTTTGTAAATTGTTCTAAGATAAATGATACCACATCAACAACAACAGCAACAACAACAACAAAAACATTAAAACTTATAAAGTTAGCTAAACTTTATCGAGTCTTAAACATAAAGACTAAATTTCCATATTAATTAGGTTGCGTGTCGGAGCCGTGCACTATCACTCCTTGATTTAATTCTCTTTAGACTTCATATTGCACATTGCCAAGGTGAGTTTCATAGCCCCTACTTTTAACTGCTTTATACTTGTTTTGGGGGAAGATACATGCTCATTTTACTTAAATCATTTTACTTGTGCATTCCATGCATACTATGCTCTTACATGTTTAAAGTTTTCATCATACATAGATGTTTTATAGAGCATACCAAAATGTTTGACCTAGAATATTACGCAGCTCAGCCTAAGTCCTTAGATCCCAAACTGCCCTTTTCATGAACTGTCAATTCCGGCTGGGAAGCGCGAATGTTATAAATAGATCTATTGAGGGTGATACCTCTGTTCGGTTGACCCCGCTTGGGTCAAGGCGAAACATATAACATGTCGGGACCGAGTGTATTGGGATAAACACTCGCCATGGGCTCTTTATTTGTATGACTTTATTGTGCATACAAGAACTGTCGTAGTTTCGGTTGCATGAACTTAGTGCTAGCGTAATAGATTCAATATATGACATTATATTCGTTGTAATGTACATATACCCTACTCATGGTCCACTAATGAAATCTCTTTTATGAAATCCTTTTATGAATTGAAATCATAAACTTTATGACATTATGCAAGACGTAATGATCATCAAGAACCAAATTTGAAACAGTGTACTGAAATCTCTTTTTAAATAAACCTATGAACTCACCAGCGTAAGCTGACCCCTTTTAGCATGTATCTTCAGGTTTTGAGGTGATAGCTTATCTTTGGAGGCGCAAGGCAAAGGCATGGCATGGTCATAGACGACTCTGATTTATGTATTGGGACCACTTGTTTATAATGGGCCATTTTCCGCACTAATCAATAATGTAAACATTGTTTTTAAGAAATGAATAAAAGTTTATTTATAAAAATCCGTTGTTCTATGCTTATGTTGTGATACCAACTTAGTAACGCCCCAATACACGTATGCTTCCGCTGAGTCATTTTTGGGGGTGTTACAGTTAATCACGCTAAACTCTCGTTAATCCATCTAAAGTGGGGCCTACTTGTAATCCGGGATATGGGTCTAACAATTCTACCCCCTTATTTAGATTTCGTCCCCGAAATCTCTCGTCTAGTACTATCCAAAATTAATTCTCAACATATACCCGTTCTCATACTTTCAAATCCTTAGTCATTACATTGCAACGATCTAGACGATCTTGCAATTGTATTCTTACTATAATACAATCATTACTCATAATCCACTATAAACAATATTTCACATCACAGGCTTATCTAAAACTTCCCACAATGATGACTTGTCATCCGGAAACATCTACTATTTGACTTTATATAAGTCAAACTTCAATACTATTTCACGTCATTCATTAATGCACTAACATGACCTTAAGTCATAAACTGGTCAACTTCGCATTCTACTTAACACCCAACTCATTTCTATTTCAAAAATTGATAACTCATTTCAAATTTATATAAAGTACCATATAAACAGCACTTTCAAAATCTTTCTCACGCATTACTTAAGCAATCCTTCCTGTTAAATTTTGGAAATACTACTCATCATCTTCTCAACTTAATGCACAAACTCTATCTAGGCGTCTATCTTAAGGTTTCACACATGACCTTAACGCCGTTATAAGTTTCCATTCAAATCTAATCTCATTTCTTATGACGTCAAACTAGTTTTAGCTTTTACTTTCCATTCTCTACCCGTACTCATGTCATATCGGATATACATAAGCCCATTCATTTATACTTCCTCATTTACATAGAGAGGCGTCCCAATCGATGTAAACCAAGAAACATAAACTCATGGTTCGGTGATTCACAATTTCTTTATTTAAATGAAAAGGCGTCCCAATTCATCTAAATAAGGGAATTACAAATCATCCTACTTATACACTTCTGACATAACACTCGTACTTACTATACTTTTCATCTTTTCTAGCATTGGATCCAATCTCTCTAACTTTCATCCATGCCATGAAGGCAAGCTAAACAACATGCCATAAAAGGCAAGCTAACAACCATGCCGCGAAGGCAAGCTAAACAACCATGCCATGAAGGCAAGCTAACAATCATGCCGTGAAGGCAAGCTAAAAAACCATGCCATGAAGGCAAGCTAACAACCATGCCATGAAGGCAAGCTAAACAACCATGCCATGAAGGCAAGCTAACAACCATGCCGTGAAGGCAAGCTAAACAACCATGCCATAAAGGCAAGCTAACAACCATGCCGCGAAGGCAAGCTAAACAACCATGCCATGAAGGCAAGTTAACAACCATGCCACGAAGGCAAGCTAAACAACCATGCCGTGAAGGCAAGCTAACAACCATGCCACGAAGGCAAGCTAGGCCATCCTGAAGGATGCCAAAACACATGCCAAAAAAGGCAAGTTGGGCTATCCCGAAGGATACCAAAACTAGAGCATCGGATCCAAGCTATGTTTACTTTAACATCTTTACTCATTTTATCTTTCATGTACTTTTATCATTAAGTACATACTACTATCTCATTGGCTCACGCAATCTCAACTCCCACTATCACTTTTACTTTTATCAAGACAAGTTCTATATAATACTTGTCAATTATTATACTTGCATTCTCACAATGCAATCTACTAATCATCCGTCAACCTCAAGTTGACTCACACATTCACTATGAGCCATTTTTATTTTAGACAAGATCTATTTGGTTCTTGTCCATTTACAATTCACACATTTTCTTTGTGTTCTCACAACGCACTATTACTATTACCCGTCAACCCCTTGTTAACCATTTTCTCAACTTTTACGCATATAAACCTTTCATAGGTTTATTCTATAACACTCTCATTAATCTCATCATACACATTCCAATATATTAACATAATTATATTCATGTTTTACAATTCTTTCTAGCGCACTTCATATCACTATGAATTCTAGCGCAACTCTATCTCATTCACCACTTTTACTCATCGCGCTTAAACATTTATTACTAACGCATTTTACTCATCATATTTTATATGTAACATGATCTCATCACGTCTTAACTATAAACTTCAATTTTTTTCATTTTAATTAAGCGTGTAAGAAATCATGCTTCAAACATCTTATTCATTATCATATATAATCATTCATTCTAATACAACAATCGCAATCAAACTCAATCATGTCTTTCTAAGCATCAAGCTAGAAACATGCTTCACTAATCATTTCTTACTTTATCTCATACACTTCTATGCATCATGCTATCAGGAACATTTATGTTTTACTTAGACATATAATAAATTACCATAGACTTAACATCACATAAACAATAACATTTAACGCTTATCCAACAAGTGTTAAAACATTCGTAATCATAATCAATTCATATAGTTTATGGCTCACATATCACATTGCATAATCATCTATGTCTAAGCATCAACATTCTAATTAGCCGCAAATATTAGTCTACCTTATAACTAAGGCATCATAAAACTTTAATTCACTCATTAGCCCATCTTTAATACCACTTACCATTCTTACTCGCGTTCCATTACCATTACTCTATCATACATTCATATAAACACAACACAATCACCGGCACCAACCGAGGTGCACGACTAACTAATCATTCAAACACTTTAAGTCTTCTGCGAACTTACATCTCATACACATCAACACTATAACACACATTCATCACTTATCATCAATAAGCTCATCTCACAAAAGACATAATCCATCTCATACTTAACGATTACTTTCCGCATCACTAACACTTACGTTCAACGCTTCTACAAGTGGTTTAAGACTAAGAAACCTATAGTGGAAACCTAATTCACTTAAACCGAAGCTCTGATACCAAGTTTTTACGCCCCGTTAACGACACGACTTAAAAATTAAAACTTTAACGCGGAAACGACTTCACTTTAACGGACCCTTCGTTACTCTTTTGACCACTCACAAAAATCTATAAATATCTGGACCTTGAAACTATTTTTAAATGAAACTAGACTCAATTACCTTCGAAACGCCGGGTGGCGGGACCCGTGACGACTTACCATTTTAAAGATATGATTTTTCGAAAACTTACTTTGACTAGTTCTCCAAAAAGTTCTCCAACTAGTTCTCCACTAGTTCTCCAACTATTTTAACCACTTTACAAACACTTAACATATATATTGTTTTTCCAAACATTCTTGACCCGTTTGACCCAAATGGGTTAAAATAGACCTTGTCCCAAACACCCCTTTTTCTGCATAACCTTTTTGTGTACTTTTAACCCATTTTCTGGAAAACGACTTCTATAACATGACATAACACGAAAACTTCCAGAAATCATTAAAACATTATAAACATCAAATATATGCATAAACTTGGTCATAATTACCTACGGAAACATGCTTTACAAAGTAACAGGTGTTATGCCAAACAACCGTTTTGACCCCGTTTGCATACACCATTTAAACATAACCCTTTAACATGCTTTAGGACCTATAAAATGAGTGTTAAACCATTTCAAAGACTTGACATTACAAACATTTAACCCATTTAAAACTCCCGGGGAACAACTTTGACTTCGAGTTCGGTATTCTACCTAAGCTCCTATTTGCATACAAACCTTCTAACATACACTCTTCCAATCCTTAAGCCTTTTCCAATCGCTTTGCCTTCTTCACAATTGAACTTACAAAATGGTTAAACAACTAAACCATAAGCTTTCGCTTAGTAAGTAACCCGACATAAAACACATATCATACACATATTAGCACATAAGCATCATGATCACTTACATTGCTTCCAATCCATGACATTCAATATACTACATAAACCTTCATCCATTACTCAATCCATATGATAAACACTATCACAATCATAACACATATATGGATAACACACATATAACATATGTTTTAGTGCAAGTTACTTACCTTAATCCAAGCTAAAAATATCAAAGACATCATCATCATCACTATCTTCCATCAACATCATCCAAAGTTTAACACCCTTAAACACATAATCAATATACCCTTAATACATCATTCCAAAGCTATAACCATGGATTAAAACAACCATTTAACTCACCTATAAACACCTCTAATCATCATATAATTATATGTTAATCATATGATGATCCAACCCATAAATTACTTGACTTTAACCCAATATAAAATCATCTCTTGATCACTATAACTCTTAATTAGCTTAAATTCACTTTTACCCAATTATCCCAAGTTAGGGTTCATAAACCCTAACCTACCAATTAATCAATTAAACATTAATTAGAGGTTACTTACTTGTGGGAATCATGAATACTAACTTCCTTCATGATATAGAACATTAATCCTCTTCCAATTTGATCATTGGAGAACCTTGCTCTTCCCTCCTCTTCTCTCTAAACCGTACTCCCACACACACCTACACATTTATGGAACTTTTTTGATAATATGAGAAGTATCCAGACTATTGTAGGGGATGAGTTTGCCTAATTGGCACAATAGGTCCCTCAAGTCCCCTTTCATTCCATTTGGCCACAAACACTTAATAACACTTTTATAACTTTACAACATAAGTCCATGTCTATTTTCCATAATTATTACACAACAATTGTCGTCCCACAATTGTTAACTATTAGATTGACCGTTGAGTTGACTAGTCAATCACGCTAAACTCTCGATAATCCATCTAAAGCGGGGCCTACTTGTAATCCGAGATATGGGTCTAACAAGGATTCAGCTTCTCACTTGTATTCATAAGAGTACTCACTAGAGTACAATCAAAGTAGTTGAATTTCTTCAGCACCTTCTCAATATAATAAGACTGAGAGATAGAAATTCCTTTACTTCCATGTTTGATCCTTATAATAAGGATAACATCAGCCTCGCCCATGTCGTTCATGGAGAACCTTGATAACAAAAATTCATTTGTCAGGTCAACCTGAACTTGGTCAGTCCCAAAAATCAGCATGTCATCAATATATAGACAAATGATAATTCCTTTACCAGATTCATCAAAATTGCTATACACACATTTCTTAGATTGTTTAATAAGATAACCGCTAGACACAACCATATTATCAAAACTTTGATGCCATTACTTAGGTGCTTGTTTCACTCCATATAAAGGCTTAATCAGTTTGCACACCTTGTTTTCATTGCCATGCACCTAAGCAAGTTGTCTAATTCACCATTCCAGAAAGTTGTCTTTACATCCATTTGATGAATAATCAGATTGTGAATTAATGCCAAGGTAATTAGTAGTCTTATGGTACTGATATGTGCCACTGGAGCAAATGTTTCGAAATAGTTTATTCCTGACTTTTGTTTAAAGCCCTGAATGACCAGCCTAACTTTGAATTTGTTAAAATTTTCACTTACCTTCATCTTTCTTTCGAAGATCCATTTACAACCTAGAGGTTTGCAACCATGTGGCAGAGGAGCCAACACCCAATTGTTGTTGCCCATGATGGAATCCATCTCATCATTTATTGCTTTTTTCCAGAAAGCAACAACCTGAAACTTCATTGCTTCATCAAATGTTTTAGGGTCATCCTCAACATTAAAGCAATATGGGTGTTGGTTAGAGACCTCATCCCTTGTTCATTCAATTAAATATAGTTGAAATTCAGGCCCAAATGACTTTGGGGTCATGATCCTTTTGCTTTTCTAAGTTCAGGTTGCTGAACCACAACCTCCTCAGATACCTTTTCAGGGACATTTGAAACACCATCATACTCAGTTTCATTTGTACCTGAAACCATATGATAAGGTATAGGTATATATGAGAATCTATTCTCATCAAAGATAGCATCTCTTGATTCAATTATAGAGTCAATTGAAACAAGGTCATTAGGTTTAATAACATAGAACCTATAAGCATTTGAATGCTCAAGATATCCAAGAAATATGAAATCAATACCTCTATCACCCGAAGTTTTTATCTTTGGATCAGAGAGTCTTACAACAGCCCCACAACCCCAAATCCTCATATAGTTTAGGTTGGGTTTCCTTTTATTCCAAATTTCATAAGGGGTAATTTTGTTCCTTTTATTATGAACCTTATTTAATAAATAGCAAGGTGTTAACATAGCTTCACCCCAAAACCCTTGACTCAGCCCTGAATTGGACAACATGAAGTTAACCATTTCTTTCAGTACCATGTTTTTCCTTTCAGATATATCATTTTGTTGTGGGGTATATGGAGCAGTCGTTTCAGGGATTATACCAACATACTGAAAATATGAAGTATCCATATATTCGCATCCCCTATCAGTCCTGAATCTTTTGATTAGGGCTCCTTGTTGTAATTCTACTTCAGTTTTAAACACTTTAACTTTATCTAATACTTCATCTTTAGAATGTAACAAATACACATAACAAAACCTAAAAGCATTATCAATAAATATCACATAATATTTCTTATTATCCAATGAGAGAGAAGCATGAAAATCACATAAATCACTATGAATTAACTCCAAAATTTCAGTTTCACGATTAACATTTTGGAAAGGTTGCTTAGTGATTTTAGTCAGCATACAAGTTTTACACTTTTCATTGTTTAATTCAAAGGCATGTATTAAACCATCTTTAGACATATCTTGTATCCGTTTAAAGTGTACATGACCAAGTCTATCATGCCATAAGGTTGAATCATTTAGTTTAGAGGTTGACATAAAGGCTAAATTAGCAAAATCATTAGCAATATTAAGACTAAACATCTAATTACACAAGTAGCCAAAACCAATAAAGACAACATGTTTAGACAAAACAAACTTATCTGATTCAATCACTTAATTATGACCCCAATTACTAAAAGCACTACTAGAAACCAAATTCTTTCTAATTTGTGGTACCTGCAAACATTAAACAAAAAAAATAACTTTTTCAAAACTAAATCTTAAATCCACACTTCCTCTTCCATGCACCAGAGTTGTTGACTCATTTCTCATATGAAGAATAGATTCATCATTCAGCGACTCATAGGTCTTGAACCAACATCTATCTTAACATGCATGGATTTTAGCACCAGAGTCAACCCACTACGCGACATCATCAATCTACATAAAGTGTGCTTTAGATATATATGTAACATAATAAATTTGGAAAGACTTACTAACCATAATCTGACCTTTCAGAGGGTTGCATGAACCACTCCCTGAACCACTTGTGCCTAAACCATTGGTTTTGTTACCAGCTTTAACACACTTGCAATCCTTTTTCAAGTGTCTTGGTGTCTCGCACTTCAAGTCACTTTAGACTTCTTGTTAGGATCAGCTTTAGTGTTACCTGATGCTTACGTTTGCCCCTGTTGTCATTATACCTGGTGGAGTTGTTATGCTCCACCATATTGATAGCTGAAGAACCATCAACATGTTGCTCTTCGGCTTGTCACTATCTTGCACCCTGAGGGATTCCTCAATACACAGATGACTGCCTTGTTTCAAGGTATGCTTGAAATCTTTTCAAGAAGGGGAAAGTTTATCAATGACACAAGAGACTGAAATAGCCTCATCCATGTTCATCTTATGTTGTGTGAATCTACCAAGTATACTAAGAAGTTCATAGTATTCTTCCATGACATGTCTAGAATCGACCCTTTTGTAATTTGTAAAATTATTCACATGGATCTTCTTGCTAGAGGCATTCTCAGCCATATACTTAGCCTCTAAAGAATCCCATAGTTCTTTTGCAGATTCAATATTTTGACAAATATTAAAGAGAGGGTCAAACATACCATTGAGGATCAAACCTTTGCAAATATTGTCATCATTCTCCCATTTGCTCATTTCCTTATATCTTCCACAGTTTCATCATCCCCATCATCTAGTATTGAAGTGCTTAGAACCTACACCACACTCATGCTTGAAAACAAGAAATGCATCTTCTTTTGCCATCTTCTAAAATCAACCCCTTCAAACTTATACAGGTTGGAGAAGTTAGGAGCCATATGCTTCATAGCAGCAACCATTAATTATCACAAATTAGTTTTCTTTGATTGTTGGTTTTTAATTTGGTATTCCCAGTTGGGTATAGAACATAAATGAGTACCAGATATCACTTAAAATCGTGTAATCACATATTAAATAAAATTATTCGACCCTATGTCTGACTTGCACGAATATCTTCTCGGGATAAGACCAAGTGTTTGTTCTTGTTTTAGGCATAAAACAAGAACTTCTTCGCTTCTAAGTGTTTAGGTTTTGTGTCTGTTTTCCATGCATGTATGTGTTCCTATTTATAGGAAAGTAAAACTCTTAGTTAATGGAATTATGATAATTAATCTCCTCATAATACTCCTTCATGATTGCAATAGTGGTTAATGTTAGCGTAAGTTATGGGCTTGGCCCGATTAGTTGTTTAGTTTGGCTTGTGTAGCCATGTAGCATGTTATATATACATCATATTGTAATCATTAAGTGATTGCTACTATATATTATGTATTAAGATTTGTGTGTTCGCAATTTATTATTTTTTATGGCGTTAATGGTGGGACGATGTCTTGATTCAGACATCGTTAGTGTTAAGTGTTAATTTCTTTTGTACGCTTTTCATATGTTATTCCCTTTTGGCGGGATGATGTTCTTATTTAACCTTACTAATTAGCTACATATCAAGCTATGTGCATTGGTTTACGACTTATATCCATTTTTGTAACAGGATGATGTCATGATGGACTTTGTCGTTTAGCTATGTATCAAACTTTTTAAGTTAGATACTTATAGCTTCATAGCCCCTAAAATAGTGGGATGATGTCGTTGCCCCAAATTGAACACTTTGTACTGTACGTACTATTTAGCTATTTGTATCTATCATATAATCCCTTTAATGACGGGATTAGTGTCACTTGGAATATAATGGTCGTGATGCTTTAATTTGTGCGATGGGGTTTCGCATTTTTATCCGAACTTGTCACTTGGGTGATGAATTTCGCGTGTTCGGAGTGGTTGTGCCGATGATGCACGATTATTTTCGTGTCTTTGGAGTAGATATGACGCTTTGTGCATTATGTTTTGCATCTTTATAATGATTAACATTGTGTTATGGGTCTTTTGAAGTATCCACACCTGATTATGTGATTTTCTTGTTGGAGCCTTGTAGGTGAACCCTATGCTAATGCGGTGTATCCCTAAATAAAATAACCAATTTTGCTTCTCATTGCTTGTTAGATACACAAGCATAAAAATAATCAAAACACCACTTTTAAGCATTGAAATAAAGGCCTTTGAATCACAACTTAAAACTTGTTAGTATAGAAGTGGAAAGAAAATATGCAGTCTTGATCACCAGATCAGATGGTTGTAAGCGCTGCCATCACAAAGATTGGATAATGAAAAATGATATCCATCCTGCTATCTTTCCATGATTATCCTTGTTATCTTTCCGTGATTATCCTGCTTTGAATCATGTATGCTTATCTGAGTTGCATATATACTATATAATGAATCATAAGAGTTACCAACATATTTCTCCTTGCCCATCCTTTCAACCGTGTCATGAGAGATCCATGATGGTCTCATGGGTGCCTGAGGATTTGATCAAACTTTTATCTATTCTATTTTTATGCTTTCATAATTTTCTAGAAAGTGACCACCGGGTCATGCATGATATTTTCTCTGTTTGACTGATACTAATGCATAAATCACCTGAGTTCTTGTTGCATGTTTCTTATTAGAACACAACATCTAAAAATAATTTTAATAGCCAATGGTCTACATGTGGAATCGTGATACATGTGGTAAATAAGTTTTCATATATGGGTAGTGTATGATATCGTACACTATGATTTTCGTATAATCCCATTACATCAATTTGAGGAATGTCCAGGGACGGAGCCACCTTAATGGTGGGATGAGCAATGGGTAACCCAAACTTCATACCAGTTAATAGTAACCTGGGTAATGTATTTACTATACTAAATTGTATTAGATTCATCCAAAATAAAATATGGCCCACCCGACTTAAAAATCCTAGCTCCGTCAGTGGGAATGTCATCAATCGATTTAAATGGTTGTCATAGATATGATTTGCATAATGGTTCTGTATATTCTTGGACAACTCAATTGAAAATCACCTATATCCTGGATACCACGATCTGATTTCTTACGAAGCTAGGTGTCTTTTAGTATTATCGTGCATGGTGTGTTGTGTGACATGTGAGTATATTTTTTACTTTAGTAAGGTGTCGACTATCCAAAGACACATATGGAGCACAACGGGGAGATGTAGAACTGAGTGAAGCATCATTTTCTATGTTTTACTACTCTTAGGGAGGGTGGGGCCCAAATGGCATGTTATGAGTGAAGGGGTGTTTTGATGTGTGAGTGTTAAAAGGGAGGATGCTGAGTTGGCGCTGAGTTGGCACTGAAAAAGTAAATTTGGCATGCCATGATACCCCATGGTCTTATGTTGTAACCAATTATATGGTGCAGCAGCATATCAACTTTTGTTTCTGTTTACTTGTTTTCTATTTTTTTCTTTTCAGTTTGAAAGACTCGGGGCATGAGTACCATTTTTGTCTAAAACTGTCGCGCAGATAGTTAATGATTAATAGAGTAACAAACACTGTGTAAAAGTTAGCCCCGTTTCATAAAAGATAATAAGTTATTTAACACTTTTGGTTCATTGAATAATAGCAATTGAATTATATCATTAACTAGCAAAGCATTATGAACTTGTACCCATGCTTTTGCAGGTGGTATGCATGTATATTTGAGATGGGTTATATATGAAAATATATTTAAGAGTAAAATACACTGTTGGTCCCTAATCTTGTACACAAACATCACGTTGAACCAAAACTTGGTATTTTCATCGCCGGTAGTCCAAAACAGTGTTTTTATAGTCTAAACAAGTCCTTTGACTAGGATTGCCAAAGTCAACGTAACTTTTCTGGTTGTACATCGAGGGTATAATAGAACATTCACAATTATAACATGCCTTAGTTAAATCTAACCCAACCAAACAAAATATAAGGTCATATAAATGCGAAGATATATTCCAATCATCTTTTGACACCCTTTTTTCATGAACTTCTGTTGACAGTGTCTTTAATAATTTGATTAAATCATGTGGACCTTTTTGCAGATCTCCATCTTGAAAACATACTCATAGATAAACCTTAGACAACAAGAAGAACCAAGAACAGGGTGCCATATGATACAAGTGCCACCCTGACTTCTTAGCTGCACAAATTGGAAGTTGCAAGTGCCATATTTTGCCTTTTCATTTCAGCAAAAAGAATGTAGCCACAACTCAAATTTTCAGACTTTCTGATCCGTTTGCAAGGCGCACAATCAAATGGTGAGTTCTCTCTACTTAAGCAAGACTGCAAATCCAGAATTTAGCAGCTCCTATGTACTTCCTGATTCCTGGGACGAGACGATATACTGAGTCAATAAGTTTATTTATCTCATGCCTTGCTGAGGGCTTCAATGCAAATTACAAACTCTATCCTTACATAAAGATTAAATAAATAAATAAAAATTTTGTAGGAGAAGGTGCAACTTATAAGTGGCAATTTCAACCCATATACTTACAAATGAGTTGATTTGGTTTATGTTAATTTACTAATTGGTGAAAGGGGTATAATATTAATATTACAACTTCTACGAAAACTAGACATATGGTTGAACTAGTTAAAAGTTGTTCCAAGTATAAATTTATTGAATACTTCTCAAACCGAGTTATTAACAAAATCAGATTATTCTAAGAGTGTAGCTTTTAGTACTTAACACATTACTTTCATTTTTTTCAAAGGAAAAATGATGTTTCAGGTCAACTCAACCTGATCCATTTTAATCAGTTATCCAACTCATACCATTTTGGCACCTCAGGTTGAACCGCTCTTTATTAGCCAGACTTAAGTAATGATGACCATCTACAACTCTAGGTATTTATCGATTAATCGTGAGGTTCTCTAATATGGTACTCCTGTTTGATGGCCACATGTCTTGCGACTAGATCCTATCGTTTTAAATTTTTGGAAAAATAACACAAACTTCCATATTTTTTATACCAAGTCTCTGTTCAAAAGATGGTTCTATGGTAATCGAGTTCTTATTGGAAACTACAAAGTGCATAACTGCATATCAATTATGAAGCAAATTACCTCTAACACAGCTTTAGCTTCATGGTCAAATGTTTTACAAAGAATCTCATAGCTCTTCTCCTCTCCTTATGACTCCCATCTGCAAGATTATGGCATATGTCAAGTAATATGAAGCAGCTTAAAAAAGAACACATATTGCACTTAATTAGCTTAAAATAAGTAAAAAAGAGAACAAAGAAACGCAAATAAACATTAGTACTAAATGATATCTTTGTAACTGAGAAAACTTTACATACCAACTGATAAACTTTGGATGGAGAAATGGCTGATATATTGTACCTGCACATCAAAGTTTCAGAAACAAATTTGGCAGCAAAATTATGCAGTCACCAAATTCTATATAGTTTATAGATTAATCTGCAAGAGGTTCTAAAGAAGCCTACATATAGGTACAGAATACTTTAAATGATTAACAAACTCTATTTTTATCACTAATACTAGTATGGATCTTGACAAATATATATATATATATATATATATATATATATATATATATATATATATATATATATATATATATATATATATATATATATGTTTGTATCCACATCCGATACAAGTGGATCCAGGTATGGACATGATCACATCCAATTCATTTACAGTTTTACAACCTTAAACTTGATATTACAAAAAGGTCCACATGATTTAATCAAATTATTAAAGACACTGTCAACACATGTTCATGAAAAAAAGGTGTCAAAACATTTGATTGGAATATATCTTCGCATTTATATGACCTTATATTTTGTTTCGTTGGGTTAGATTTAACAAAGGCATGTTATAATTGTGAATGGTCTATTACACCCTCGATGTACAACCAGAAAAGTTACGTTGACTTTAGCAATCCTGGTCAAGAGACTTGTTTAGACTATAAAAACACTGTTTTGAACTACCGGCGATGAAAATGTCAAGTTTTGGTTCAACATGATGTTTGTGTACAAGATTAGGGACCAACAATGTATTTTACTCTATATTTAAGTATGCTTTCATGTTGTAAATTAGGTTAATATCTATGCATTGTATGTTAACCCATAAAGATGGTATGCTCGCAACCAGGAGACCATTAATAGACCAAATGGACAAAGTCAACAAAAAGTGATAGATGATTACCTCTGTGGCATGCTAGACTCGACGAATATTGAATCGTCACCAAGATAAACATGATTACCTCTAGGCTGTGAATGAACTGAACGTTCAATGAATATTTTGTGAATCGGTCAGAAAAAATTCGTTTATGTTCGTTTATTTATTAAATGACCAAATCAATATGTTACGTTCGTTTAGTTAAATGAACGAACATGAACAAACTCTGCGTCCGTTTATTTATGTACGTGAACGTCTTATTATGCGTTTATTAACGTTAGCTTATGTTCATTTATTTGTTTATGTTCGTATATCATATTTTTAATTTGTATACTTATAAAACTGATTTGATTAAACAAAATAACACTCATAAAACAAAGAGTTAATTACATGAATAGTCTATGTGGTTTGTCAGGTTTTACGGATTTAGCCCATAAACTTTATTTTTTGCGAATCTCCTCCCTATGGTTTTGACCCGTTACGGGTTTGGTCCATTGACCACTTTTTCTGTTAGTTTGACCGTCAAGTGGGTGTTTCAATGACTGAATTGACAGAAATACCCTCCTATTGTATGGTCTTTGTGGTTTGTACTATATCACGAATTTGGTCCTTACTTTTTTTATTTATTATTTATTCAACTATTTAGTTAACATTATTAATAATTTTTTTATTTCAAAAACTTTTTTGTTCGAATTTTTTTTTTTATAATTTTTTTACGAGATTTTTTTAGATATTATTAATAATTTTTACGAGATTATTTTATTAATTTTTTTATGAGATTTTTTATAAATTTTTTTACGAGATTTTTTATGATATTATTAATAATTTTTTTATTTCAAAAATTCTTTTGTCCGATTTTTTTAAGTAAGTTTTTTAAATATTTTTTTTAACTGTTTTGACAGATATTTTAAAATCTTTTTGAACTTTTTACGAGATTTTTTTTTTATAAAATTTTCACAAATAGCTTTTTAAAAAATTTGGTTATTATTAATTTTTATGGGATTTTTTTATAAAATTTTTTACGAGATTTTTTTTATAAATTGTTTTTTACGATATTTTTTATGATATTAAGGATAATTTTTACGAGATTTTTTTGTAAATTTTTTTACGATATTTTTTTTATAAAATTTATTTTACGAGATTTTTTTATGATATATTTATAATTTTTACGAGATGTTTTTATAAATTTTTTTGACTAAAAAAGTTGACATAATTTCTGTAATAGTTTTGACATAATCCGTCAATAATTTAATTTTTTTTAATTAAAATAAATATTGTTCAATATTATAAAATTTTTAATCTGTTAAAAAATTTAAAAGACAAATTAAAATAATAAATTTAAAAAAATTGTTAAAATATTATATTTTTAATTTGTTAACAAATATTGTTTTTAAAATTTTGACATAATCTATTTAAAAAAATTAAAAGTTTTTAAAGTTTTAAAGGTTTGACATAGTTTTTAAAATTTAAGAAAATATTGTGTTATTATATTTTTAAAGTTTTAAAGGTTTGACATAGGGTTGTATTTTGTTTTTTTGTTTTTAAAGGGAAAAAGTTAAGAAAATTTTGACTAAATATGTGATAAAAAATAAAAATAAAAGTTTACAAAAAAATGTATTAAAATTTTAATAATGTTTATTAAATAGTTACAAAAAAAAATGGACTAAATGTGTTATACGAGACAAACCACATGGACCATATGCTAAGACAAAAGAGGGTATAAGTGTCATTTTAACCATTCTTGACGGTCAAACTAACAGAAAAAGTGGTCAAGGGACCAAAACCGTAACGGGTCAAAACCATAGGGAGGAGATCCGCAAAAAAAAGGTTTAGGGACTAAATTCGTAAAACCCGACAAACCACAGGGACCATTTATGTAATTAACTCTAAAACAAAATATTATGCATAATTTAGTATAGTATATGTTTGTTTTACTATTGTAGGATCAGTCTTTCTATGTTGTTTGATAATTCGGGTGGTCTAGGATGATGATAATACAAGTATGCCATCTTAGAGAGAGAAAGAGTAGAGAGTGTTAATACCAATAAGCCGTAAAAACGTTTATTTATATTTTACGATCTTCTAATGTTTTGACGATAACAAACGTAAAATCATTTTAACGAAACAAATAAAATACGTAAATGGTTTGAGCCAATAGTTTTCTAACACACTTAAGTTTTCACATAAAACACTAAAACAAGTATAAGTGATTTTATGATTTAGTAATACATATGTACAACAACTAGTGTTTACATATTGGGCAAATATATACATAACTAGTATGTATTATAATGGGTAAAAACTACAACCCATGGAACATATCCATAACCCATGGTATTGACCCATACCCATTTGACTAGATGCATTGCATCTATTAGGTACATTGTATCTAATGAAATACCCATGGATCAACCCATAACCCATGGCCCATGACCCAAAACCCATGGGCAAAGGGGAGCGTCCCACGGATCCCCAGTATTGCACTGGACGGATCCCTCAAGTGAGGGATCCGTGGGATCCGTGGAACAGTAGATATTTTTTCTCTATAAATAGTGAGCCATTTCTTCATTGTTGCTCACCCCTTTCTCACATACTTTCTCTTTGAGTTAAAAACTCTCTAACCCCAGATCCAAGTGATCTATGTATGTAGTTTTGTTTTTGTGTGATCCTCTAGGTTCCTCTTAAAGGCGAGATCACCACCTTTGAAGTCAAGCAATCTCAAGTCCATGAGTTGCCATGCTTCCTCATCATCAAGACTACTGAAGTTCTCTTATTGATGGTTCTTTTCTTTCTCTTAAGAAGTGTAGTGTTGAAGACATTTGTGAAAGATGTCTCAAGTGTCAAGACGAAGACATTAGTGAAGGATGTCGATCGTCCATATTATAAGCACTTGTGAAGAGTGCTTAGAAGTCAAAGACTAGAGGCATTAGTGAAGGGTACCTAGAAGTCAAGACACAAGACATTAGTGAAAGGTGTCTTGAAGATCGAGTCGAAGGCATTAGTGAAAGGTGCCTAAGATGTACATTCGATATGGTGTGATTCGATGTACAAGATAGATTAGTATTGGGTCAAAGGATATTGTTATCCTTATTGATATTATTATAAGGAGTAGATCTTCTTTGGGGTTAGGTGATTGGTGTAGTGTTGGGTATTAGTTCCTTCATTGTAATGGAACTCGGTATCTAGCCGAGTACCGGATAAAGGGTAGGCGACGTTGTGATAGGATTGGATCTCCTTGGTGAAAAGGACCCGGTATCTAGCCTTGTACCGGATAAAGTGTAGGCAACATTGTGAAGGTTTCTCCACCATAAGGAGTCGGTGTTGTGTAGTGATTACGAACTCTCGAGTAGGTGACTCGGGGAGTAGAGTAGGGCAAAGAAGGTGTCCTTGTAGCCGAACCACTATAAATACTCGCGTTGTGGTTTTGTGCTTCTTACTCTTTATCTTTTCATTACATATTTATATTTCTATATGTTTGTTTATCAAGATCCAACACACAACAAAATAGATTGACATAAGCCGATCTATATAGTTTAAAATGAGTTTTAATTGGTAAAACTATTCAACCCCCCCCCCCCTTTAGTTTTCCACAATTGGTATCAGAGCTTCGTTACCAAGTTTTTTAAAGTATATTGTACGTTAAAAACTTGATACGATCCGTGGTTAATTGAAAACTACAAAGAAGGTTTTTCATAAAAACAAACACCATGTCTTTTAAAACTCTTTGTTTGGATGTTGATTAGATGACAACATTTTTTTATTTACTATTATTTTAATTGGACTAATCTTCTTTTTCATATTGCTTAGTTAAAGCTCATACCTACCAAGCCATAGGAATCGCTTGGTAACAAGAATACCTTCCCTAAGAAGGTATCTTAAACACAAAGGAGCCGGAATTGTCTACTGACATTTGTTGTGTCATTTGTAAAGACATTCCTAAGTGCATTAGAGGTATGACTTTCCGCTTATCTCTAAATAACATTAGCTTGATAAATAAGTATGCTTACATAGGTATTTATATGATTATCTTTTGTGCATATTCATGTATTACATGTAGCTTCATTAGGAAGCCTTTCTCACACACGTGTTACCTTTTCGTCTAAAGTCGTGGTTTATAAAATCTGTGTTTTATTTCATTTAATCCAAAAAAAAAATTATATCTTTCTAAAAATAAAACAAAACACAAATCTCAAAAATTCCTTCTTCCCCATAAAAACCCCTCCGTCGTCCACTCTATCAAATCCCCACTTTTTCAAATCTTCCACTTTCAAAAATTACCTCTCATTCAAAACTTCATCTTCCTCTTCATCTCATCTCATCTCAAACCAAGAAGTTTCGTCATCAACATGGTTTACATCGCCCTCGTGCTCATTGCCTTAACGCTCATCACTCTAGTGTTCCCTATGATGAAGTTCTCATACGGAGACATATACTTTGTATTGTTAATCTACATTGGGGTTATATACCCAATCCTTTGTATCATTCTTAGCATTGAAATAAAATATTACTAATATTCTAGTTTATCTAGTTTATTATCTTAATGTGTTTTTTCATTTCCTTTGATTTATATCTTTCGTATCTTTTCGTGATACATTAGAAACCATTAATGCATGATAAAAGAAAATGTAGGCTAATACACATATCTTGGTACAAAACTATAAAAATTATGTTTTTATCATAAATCTGCTTCTGTTACTACAGATCCACGGATCCCTGTAGGTATACTAGCCAGATCCCTGATAGAAGGGAACCGTGGGAACCGTCCTTCTGGATAACAGATTTTCCATGCAAAATAAAAATCACTTTCTTCCTAAAAAGAAATGTTCTACTAGAATGTCAAACATTAAGTGAGTTAAATGTCATTGTTAATAAACATCTTGTAAAAACGTTAGGTAATCATTGTTTTACCCGTAATACGTCACATCCTATTAACTTCTCTTTCCTATAGGTTTCGCTATGTCGCATGAATATGAGTTTGATTTTTCACTCACTAGCGTCTACACTCCTAACATCTCCCTTGAGCCCAACACACCTGGCAATCATGTCCGTGGGTTCAATAATCTCGAAACCCGTCACTTCCACGAAGGACGTATTGTCGACACCCCTCTACAATTCGAAGAAGGTATCAATACTTCCTTCCGAGCCATAGGACTAGAATGTCTTCTTGAAATTAATGAGAAAATATGCCCAAGGTTTGTATTGGAATTATTCCATCAAGTTGAACTCGTTTGTAACGAGGATCGCTCTCTATCTCTTTGGTTTTGGATCAAAAACCAAAAGTTTGTTTTAACCCTTGGGCAATTTGCTCATATCCTCCGGATTCCAAATCATGGACAATGTGCCTTCACTGAAGATTGGTGTTTTGATTCTCTCTTCAACTTTCGTGAAGAAAATAGCCCATATTGTTCACACATACCTTCCCCGGAAGACTTGAATCGCATAATATGCAAACCCCATTACTCCGATCCAAACATTATCCATACACGGGATATCCGAGAAGAGTACAATCCCATTGCACTCATCCTACATGAAAATTTTTGGAGCCTTAGGGGAAGTCGAGAAATCCTTCCCGCTTATTGTGCTCACATAATGTATTGTTTGCTAACACAACAACCATACAATCTCGCCTACTTCTTAGCAAGGCGAATTGTAAATCTTCAAGGCTCCAAGAATAAACTAATCCCTTATGGAATGTTCTTGACACGCCTTTATCATAACATCATGTACTTTCATCCTCAATTTCAAAGTCCGTTGTACGTACTTGTGAACAAGATGATGGAACCTCTAAACGCATCTCTCATGAAGACTTTCTTCATTCCTGAATCGGCAAACACTCATCAACCATTTGATGATCCATCTAGCGAAAACGCTCAAGGAACTTAGCCTTCTCTCTAAATAGGATCAATCCTTAGTATCCATGCTTTATCAATGTAATCTAATTTCCTTCATGAAATAAAACATCTTACATTTGATATCTTAGTGTTAGAACCTCTTAGAAAAACTAACTTTGAAATATGATTCATTGTCAAAATCCTTGCATACCTTTTGTAAAGGTTCTGCTTAGCAGAGAAACGGATCCCAAAGTTTGTGCTAGATGGATCCCTACTCTTAGGGAACCGTGGGATCCGGCAAACAGAAAATGTAATTGCAATCATTGTATTTCAAACATGTCTTTAGATCACTTCACACTAAGCTAGACATAGTGCCTTAAGGCAAATTGAGTCCCTATCAAAGTTGAGTAAATTTTTCGTACTCACACATAACTCATTTAGATCACACTCGAAACACCCATAGATTTATCATCTCACCAAAACTCATTACTCTTCCGCTCTTATACTCATACATGATCCTTCTCATGTTAAAACATCTAGCTTTGGAAATCTCTCAAAACTAATTATAATCATCCTTACCTCAAAATTGGTCGAAATTGATCAAATTCTAGTTTTCCATTTTAAACTCTTAGGATATCCTCCAAGACATTATACTAAGTTACTATCTGATCTCTAGGATCATTTAGTTCCACTTGACACTCTCAAAATCCTTAGTGTCATCTTTGGTCACTCATTGTTACTCTTAAAAGTTCCAACTTCTTCCATAAAAAGGCAATAATTAGCTACATCACTCATTACCCTTAAGTATTTAAGTACCTCTTCATTTAAGACACTTAGATGGACTGAAACACTCAAGAAGAAATAGGCATTAGATCTTACAAACATCATTGTTATCCTTTCTTAGCTGCTGAGAGACGGATCCCTAGGATTAGCCTAGACGGATCCCTCCTTGAAGGGAACCGTGGGATCCGTATGACAAATTTATGTCAACTCTAGCTAAAACAATCATTTCAAGCTCATCTTGCTAACTTGAACACTCCATCTCATCTTAAATAAGTTCATAGATCAGTACAACTCTGAAGTTGACTCTTGTGCATGCTAATCATCACATTCCAAAGAAGTTTAGTGGCTTAAGTCTTGAATGCACTTGCCAAATCCCTTGCTTTTTAAACCACATTTTTAGGACTCCTAAATTCATCATCTTCATCCTCATTTTCAGTTCTTAGAAACATTTACAAACCTCTTTGAATCATCTCATCATGAGGAAAGCTCCAAGTGGTAACTCATCTACCAAAGGACCACCCAAGAAAATTGCTCGTATTATACACGAAATTTCTTCAACCGAATCATCTCCGGTCATATCCACAAATGCAAGGATTTCTCCTCCACCAACTCAACTAATCAAACCAATCCCTAAAAGGATAGTTCCCACAAAACTACCTATGCCAAGCACCACCATACCTCCTAAACCAAACAATCCCATTTCCACTAAACCATCACCATTGGTGCCTAGAGCTATCTCATTCACGACTCCACTCTCATCACCACACCTCTATAATCTAGAGGATTTACCTCCTAGGCCGTCTCATCCTCCTCCACCAGCAACATTCTCCTCATTAGGAGGAATAATGGTACAAAATCAAGGTGTTGAGTCAACACTAGCTCCGGCTTCCTTTTCGCCGTCACCATCAAATAATCCCATTTGGATTATGAGAAATTATCAAAGTCAACCACCCGACCACATGGAAGTTGACACTTCTCTACCACCACCATCATTCTTGGTCGAGCCATCTTTAAATTCGACTCCACCAATCCCTCCGTCGTTTGAGGCTCCCCAATCCGCTTCACTTGATCCTTTGCACCAAGCAATTTCATTTCTTCCACCACCACTACCTAGCCATGACAAAGATTGTTATCATTGTCAACATGTTGAAAGTTTGATACATGAAGTACGGGAAGATCAACGTTTCATGTTCTATCACCTCCTCGAACGTTTCGACGAGATTAAACCTAAACAAACTTGAGCTAGAGGATTTTAGTGGTGTCCTAGTATCAAGCGTTAATTAGATAAGTCTAGTAATTCCAAGTCATGTATCGTTCATTTTCTTAGTTTTTAGAGTCATGTATATCATATCTCTAGTTTTATTAAATGAAATTACATGATACTTGATATATTTATGAGTATATGATTATGTTGTACAATACATATCTCACTTTGATGTTAACATTATTTGTTATATCACCATTGCTGAATTTAGTCATCAGCCAGACGGATCCCTGATATTTGCCTAAACGGTTCCCCCCAAGGAGGGAACCGTGGGATCCGTGCAACAAAAAACTAGTTTTCTACTAACTTGAGTCATATTTGCAGGAAATTATGCATTATATACTTGTTTTTCTAACCTTTGTTTTGTAGTTGTTCAATTTACACATGAAGACTTTGACACTCTAAACTAGGGGGAGCTTTGTGTCAAAGCAATACATTGCAAAATCACTTGCAATTTTAGGATTACATTTCATGACGTCCCTTTGCAAAGTTGCAATCATCAAGGGGGAGCATATTCGTCGCATAGACGGAATCTTTTGCAAACTTAGTTGCAAATGAACTAGCTTAGTATTATTTTTTTTCTTGACGCCCTCACATAGAGATGGACTCGTCAAGGGGGAGTTAAGACGAGATCTTTTCCCGTTACTAGCTCTTTATTTTCTTTCTTTTCCTCTTTTCAAATGTTTTTCTTAAAACAATGTGTTAGTTTATTTTCAAAGCTCTTTTTGTTTCGACAAAAAGGGGGAGAAGAAAGTAAAAACTACGAATTTAAACTTTTACGAATTTAAGTTTTTCCTTAAAATAATTCTATGTTTTGTCATCAACAAAAAGGGGGAGATTGTTAATACAAATAAGCCGTAAAAACGTTTATTTATATTTTACGATCTTCAAATGTTTTGTCGATAACAAACGTAAAATCATTTTAACGAAACAAATAAAATACATAAATGGTTTGAGCCAATAGTTTTCTAACACACTTAAGTTTTCACATAAAACACTAAAACAAGTATAAGTGATTTTATGATTTAGTAATACATATGTACAACAACTAGTGTTTACATATTGGGCAAATATATACATAACTAGTATGTATTATAATGGGTAAAAACTACAACCCATTGAGCATATCCATAACCCATGGTATTGACCCATACCCATTTGACTAGATGCATGCATTGCATCTATTAGGTACATTGCATCCCACGGATCCCCAGTATTGCACTAGACGGATCCCTCAAGTGAGGGATCCGTGGGATCCGTGGAACAGTAGACATTTTCTCTCTATAAATAGTGAGCCATTTCTTCATTGTTGCTCACCCCTTTCTCACATACTTTCTCTTTGAGTTAAAAACTCTCTAACCCTAGACCCAAGTGATCTATGTATGTAGTTTTGTTTTTGTGTGATCCTCTAGGTTCCTCTTAAAGGCGAGATCACCACCTTTAAAGTCAAGAAAGCTCAAGTCCATGAGTTTCCATGCTTCCTCATCATCAAGACTACTGAAGTTCTCTTGTTGATGGTTCTTTTCTTTCTCCTAAGAAGTGTAGTGTTGAAGACATTTGTGAAAGATGTCTCAAGTGTCAAGACGAAGACATTAGTGAAGGGTGTCGATCGTCTATATTATACGCACTTGTGAAGAGTGCTTAGAAGTCAAAGACTAGAGGCATTAGTGAAGGGTACCTAGAAGTCAAGATACAAGACATTAGTGAAAGGTGTCTTGAAGATCGAGTCGAAGGCATTAGTGAAAGGTGCCTAAGATGTACATTCGATATGGTGTGATTCGATGTACAAGATAGATTAGTATTGGGTCAAAGGATATTGTTATCCTTATTGATATTATTATAAGGAGTAGATCTCCTTTGGGGTTAGGTGATTGGTGTAGTGTTGGGTAGTAGTTCCTCTATTGTAATGGAACTCGGTATCTAGCCGAGTACCAGATAAAGGGTAGGCGACGTTGTGATAGGATTGGTTCTCCTTGGTGAAAAGCACCCGGTATCTAGCCTTGTACCGGATAAAGTGTAGGCAACGTTGTGAAGGTTTCTCCACCATAAGGAGTCAGTGTTGTGTCGTGATTACGAACTCTCGAGTAGGTGACTCGGGGAGTGGAGTAGGGCAAGGAAGGTGTCCTTGTAGCCGAACCACTATAAATACTCGCGTTGTGGTTTTGTGCTTCTTACTCTTTATCTTTTCATTACATATTTATATTTCTATATGTTTGTATATCAACATCCAACACACAACAAATAGATTGACATAAGCCAATCTAAATAGTTTAAAACGAGTTTTAATTGGTAAAACTATTCAACCCCCCTTCTAGTTTTCCACAGAGAGGGTGTTTTCTAGAGAGAAAGAGAGTTAATCAAAAGAAGAGGTTTGATTAAATGAAAAGTACCACCTCTTCCCAAGTGGGAAGAGGTATTTATAGTTACAAACAAAACGTCCTTCTTCGGACTGTGGATCAGGCATACAGTGGGTAAAGACGCGTCTGTCCCCCACAGTGTTGCTTAAACTAAGCTAACTAACTAAATAACTAGTAAATAATGTAATGTCTACGAGCTAAGATATGCTAGACTATAATTGGGGTGACCGACTCTTCAACATGGATTTTCCAAATCCCAACAATCTCCCCCTAAGGGAGGTCACCCCATGAATTACATTCCGTATCCTAGCATTCTATTTAAACTTCAGTCTTGAGCTCATAGACTTCAATTCTTCACTTTCACAATCTTTGTGCTTTAGCAGTGATTCTTCAAATTCGAATACCTTGTACTTTTAGTGGTGGTCTTTGAACTGATCCACATCTTGATGATCTTTGAGCTTTCTTTAAGATCATCAGCCACATCCAATCTCTGGATCACCCTTTGATGTGTTGCCTTCATGTGATGTTTGTGACTTTTGAACTGACATGCTCACACTTTCTGGATCATGACATCTTTTTATCAGAGTAGCGGAAGCATCGTTGTATGTCTTTGATTGTCATGATTTTCTTCAATTAAGTATGTGTGCTGTGAGCATGCGGTTATGAATTGACTTCTCAATATCGATCAGCTGCAACCGTCAAATGTTCATGCAAACAACAGTTAGCAATAAAACACACGAAAAGGTCTTTGTTCACTTTCGTTGAATACAGTTGCAAGAACCACGGTTCCCCGTTGATCAGTATAAATACTGCCTGTGATCAGGTAGAATTCCGAAGAATCTCCTTGACAGGGTTTCGCAGCTTGATCTAGCCGTTCTCAAACCGGAGCGTCCTAAAGTAGACAACACGGAGTGAGTGAACCAGCGAATTAAGATTCACTGATTGATGAAAAATTAATTTGAAAACAATCGTGTATTGCTTAAGAGAAAGAGTTTTGCAATACGACGAAAGTTTTATGAGAAAGATCAATTTTCAATCATAAATAATTTTTGTATTTGAAAATGAATACACATTCGATGTGCTAGAGAAAAGAAGAGTATTGCACATCGAATGGTTTTTCAAAAGTATTCGTCAATTCATTTCCTGGACCAAGGTTGATTCAAGAGTGAATCGCCCCATCGTTTCTATCCAGTTGTCACAAGTTTGATCTTTAGAAAAGATCTCACATGTCACCCACCAAGAGCTTGTTTGATGTTGGCTCTAGAAGGATTTCCATCTTCATCGTGAATATTTTACATATCACTCGGATGTTTTGGCAATACCACAAGGATAATGCGTAGGACTCTCAATATATATACTTACTTTCCACATTGTATGAAACAACAAGTCTTCATTAATTTTATGTCTTAATGAGATTTTGTGGATGATCTCTTGGCTCTAGACTCAATTGTGCACTTTGGTTTCCTATATCGGAGACTAGGGAGAGGGTCTCCTTCTTTAATATCAACAATCTCTAAGAGAGAGTCGATAGATTATGTAGGTTCCCCGTGAGAATGAAAAAAGTTATTTTAAGAGAACTTGAGTGGCTTGGGAAGTTTAATGCAGTGCGTCACTAGGTCCATGACGTCTTGTCTTCAATACCAGCGTTACCTTAGTAACCACCAGTAGCATATGAATTGAACCTGGTTTCTGCCCTAAGGTTGAATTATTGGAGGGCTATTTCTTTTCACCCTTTTCACATTCATTTCTTTTTCATTCTTCAACCCCTTCAGTGCTTACCAAGACTTCATTACTAGAACCTTGTTGGGTTTATTCCACTTCTACACTATCTAGTGGATTGGCTCTGGGTAGATCCCTCCGGTTCTGGCGGGATCGTGAGAACTTATACCTAACATTACCATCCTTATAACTCCAATGCATAAAGTAAAATGGTCGATCTTTTGGTAAAGTTCTTTCCTTCTTTGAAACCAATTGAATCATTTAGAAAATTAATCAAGGTACTTGTGATATAATATCAAAGCATTTTGTACCTTAATTGTTTTTGATCATTTTGAAATGCTCCCCCTCAACATGTGCTTTGTGATTTTGAAATTGTTTAGCACATGGAGGCAAGAGGACTGATCACAATTTCCATAGAAAAAGCATTTTGATTTTCTTGGTAAATTCTCCCCCTCAATGTGTGCGTTAGTTATTTGAAATCATTTAACACATAGAGGAAGGAGGTCTTTGAAGTACTTCCACGATCACACTTGTTATAAAGAAACCATTAGAAAATCAATCAAGGTACTTATGTTAAAACATAGAAGCCTTTGTACCTTGATAGTTTATTTTCTTTTGAAATGCTCCCCCTCAATATGTGCATCAATTACTGAAAACGTTTAGCACATATGGGAGAGCAACGTGCACTTTTGAATCAAAACAATCACCTTTTATCAGATTTCATATTTAAATCATAAATTCTCCCACGATCAAAAATCAAACCCTTTGAGATTTTGGATCTCAAGTGATTTAATTAGGTTTAGAAAACATGGGAGAAAAATTTGGTCAGATTAATTTCATGAACTGATAAGGACCAATTTTTGTCATTAAATATTGTTAGTGTCAGGTATGATAATTTTAAGAGATCTTTAGGTAAAATAAAAAATTTCACATCAAACAAGAACAGAAAAAATTTCATTTTGAAAGGTCTTTGAGTTTAACGAAAAAGAATCATATCCTGACATAACATTAAATCTTTAGATCACCACTACATAACGTACAAACGGACTTGTTAGATGAAATATCGTTTGAAAATATTTAATTTGAAATCACTTAAGATTTGACAAAATAAAGTCCGGTTGATTTTCAAAACTTTGAGTCCGATTTATTTTCAAGCAATATTTTTCCATTTTGAGAAGTTCAAAACTGGTATCATCCACTACTTTTCCTGCACAAAGATACGTTAGGTGGTTGATAATCACAAGCTGCTTATGTTGTTGCTGAGAGGATGGAAGAAAACCATCTGCTAATGCAGTGAGACCTCTGAAATTGTCTATTTCATGCAAAGAGATCTGATTAAGTTCCGTTTCTTCTTTTATTGACCCAAGATATGGTTGCCCTTTCCTATCGGCATCCAATCATCTAATTTTGTGGGATCCGGAGCGGGAAAACTCTTACAGACCATGTTATCTGCATACGTTAGTCAACACAAACAGATATATGGTGGTCGACAACACCCAAACAGCAATCGACTAATAAAAGTTAATCCAACATATCAATCAGATCAAATAAAGGCATGTGAATTATGTGTTCATCAAACTCTGATCATCTAATTGTAGCAATCATATCCTAGGCTTCTAGTCCTTCAATGTAGGCAAACATCTTTTTCTGTTAAGTATGTAGGATGATTAAATAAGCCCATTAGATGATATAAATTTGAAACATTCTCCCCCTCAATCAATGACTTATTTTATGAGAGTTTAAAAACGCTGAAGTCATTGATTGAGTTTCCAAATTTTCATGAAAACTCCAAGTCTGATTGATTTTCAAGTAACTCATTTTCCACCATTTTTGAAAGCATAAATATTTTTTTAAAGAATTTTGAGAAAGAAAAACATTTGCGTAGGAACAACAGTCCTTTAGTCGACATGCTTTCCTCATTTTGTTTTAGGATAAGTGCTCAATATTTATGAAAATTGGTTTAGCGCAGCACTTTCCCTTTTAAAAAAAACGGGTTGCATATATGATGTAATAGCAAACCATTGTTTAAGCGCGGGTTACAGTCATAAGTAACTGCAAGCCATAGTTTGAGACATGTTTCAAAAAAATATTTACCCTCCTGCTCGAACTTCATCTAAAGTCCCGTGCTATTATTGAATGACATTTCTAAGACCGTAGATGTTATCGATATCAGAAGACATGTCTTGAGAAAAACAATATTTTTTGTATTTTTCAAATTTTCTGATTTTTATGGATTTTTGTTGGTTTTATATTTTTCTATTTTCTTTTTTTTGGTTTTATATTGTTGTATTTTGGTTTTTGATAAGTATTTACAAAGAAGATGATATAGTTTAAGAAGATGATGATACGAGTACCAAGATAAGGATATCGAACAGCCCCGTTGAAGAAGATAGAACTCATCATCTCTTTGACTTTCACCACCAAAGCTTTCGAGGCTCCTGAATCGTCGTGAGAACTTGAACCTTTTAAAAGTGAGACTTTGGTAGCTTCCCCCCAAACCGAAAATATTCTTGTTGAGCAGATTCGAAGCTCTATATCAAGCTTGCCTTAGGCAGTGCACAGAGGAGCACACCTTATCATCGATCTTGCTGCTCTTTTTAAGAATGATCATCGTGATTCTTCGTTCGGGGTTATATCATCAGATAGAACAGCAACGTATCAACCCACGTTTGAATAAGTCTTCTCATATTTCTTTTCCACTGAATTCTGAAGCGATGCATACCAAAAGGTGTCAAGAGACCACTTCCCCCAAGTAGTTGAAGTGATGCAGCCAATCTCTTTAAATAGAGCTCACGAACCCGAAGTACACATATACCCGAAGAGAGAATAGCCGATAGCACCGAAGTAGCAGATTGAATCACTGATCATCTCTGCGGATATCATCTCCGGAATAAATAATTAAGTCCGATCACGTGAATCTGTTGAACATCCCTGAAATAAATTTCTCTCCCCTGATGATAGTGTATGAAGCTCAAGAACCCGAAGTACCCGAATGCCCAAAGAAAGAATAACCGATAACATTGAAGTAGCAGGTTGAATCACTGATTATCTCTGCGGATGTCAACTCCGGAATAAGTGATTAAGCTTTCATGTGAAACAGCTTTTCATCCCCAATGTACACATTTCTCTCCCCTGATGATTGCGATATCATCGAAATCATCACACACTTGTGTACCTCTTTTATCTTCAGAAACTGACTCTTACATCTCTTCCCCCACGTAGTTGGAATAAGAACACTAAACGCCATGAGTTAAACATTGAGTTTCTCTGCGGTCATGACATTTGTCTTCCCGGAATATCTTCAATCACTTAGAAGTATTAAGTTCATCAAGTTTACTCGCTTTGCGTTTAGATGCGTGTCTTCAGAATCAACAACACATTATAAGCCCAGATACTTGAAATCTTTTGAGAAGAACACTTGAAATCTTGTGAGAATCAACTTGCTGACGAACAGTGTGAGCCAATCTAATTAGGGATTAAATCAGACTTTTCACTCTCCCCCAATTAGTGCTCTCCCCTAAACTGACAATCCTTTTGATGAATGCCCGAATTAAGAAGAAGTATTTTAATAATCAAATGCAACTCGTCTTTAGTCTTCTAACATGCAGCAGGAAATGTACAACAAACTGTAGACTCGACCTTCTTCAAGATTGTCCGTTTGAGGAATAGAATGTTAACATCTTCTTCTCACCAAATGCGTTTCAGTTAACTTACATGTAGCAAATCCCCTTAACTAAAATCCCTCACAATCAAACAAGAACATAAAGATTTTCATCAAGGAAATCATCCCCGCAACTGGAAGCCCTTTGTCATTAATCATATCAGCCCATGAGAAGATGTCAACCAACGACTCTTAGAAGAAACTCCATGTGAAGATGACCCGATAAGAAGAAGCTCGGTTCTTACATGAGTTTGGAGCCATATGACCATTTATTCTCAGATGTCAATCAACATGCAGTATTTTCACACTTCTCCCCTTCAATAATTGCTTACGAAGTTGCCATTCTTGCATAAACAAGTGAAATCATCACGATGTAGTTTATTCACCCTTCTCCCCCGCAAAACTTGCAAATGAAGTCGCCATTTCCAATTTTGACTGAGCAAGTGAAATAAGAATACAGTCAATGGTAAATAGATCCACTTTGAACAAGTGAAATCATCACGATGTAGTTTATTCACACTTCTCCCCCGCAAAAATTGCATTTGATGTCGTCATTGCCAATTTTGATTGAGCTGTTGAAATAAGAATACAATCAATGGTAAGTAGATCCACTTGATAACTGAGCGAGCATGGAAAAAGCATGAAGCTTGTTGATGAGAACGGTCATAAACGAGAAGATCTATCTTCTTCTAAAGATAAAGCACACTGAAGCGTACACTTTTCTTTTCTTTAAGGAACGACGTTTGAACTGAAGTATTCAAACGTCATCTCTCTCTTTTCTGCATCTCTTGGCTAACTTGTTATCAACCCCATTATCATTCAGTAGGCCTTTGTCGTGACAGTTGATGGAGAAAACACAATATGATGAATCTGACACTGAAGTAAACTAACCTGAACTTGTGACTTAAACTTGCACAAATGTGTGACTAAGAGCGGTGCAGAGAGTTCATGCTACTTTGAATCCCTAAGTACTCTATACTCTTCACCCAACAAACCATCAAGTATAAGACGTACATTACCTCTTGAAAATCCACAATTTAATGTGACACTGAGCACTACAATGTAACTCCTTAAAGTGATAGTTATTTTGTGGTAGTAAAAAGGAAAAGAAAAAGTTACCCAAAAATAACTAGATTTCGAAGTCTTCGTTACTGAAAATGTTAAAAGCTCGAACAAGGATCTCGAAGAATCTTCATCCAACCATCCCCGATACCTTCAGATACTAAGTACACTTGCCCATGAAATTTCACTTCAACCTCAAATAAATAATACTGAATTAACGCCATCGTCATATTTTGTTGTTTAAAAACCTAGATCTAGCCCCCTTTGACGTTTTAAATGAACTTTGATAATGGCTTCATCCCGACCTTAGTCAAATGCACATAACCCTGTAAAACCTTGTAATAACCAAACTGCCATGAAGAATATCCAAACAATCATCTAATTCATAAAGTACTGTAGGATCGTATATTTTATGTTGTTTAGATGATTCGGGTGGTCTAGGATTATGATTAAACAAGTATGCCATTGTTAGAGAGATAAAGAGAGGAGAGGGTGTTCTAGAGAGAGAAATAATCAAAAGGAAAGGTTAGATTAATGAAGAAGCACCACCCCTTCCATGGATGGAAGGGGTATTTATAGTTACAACTACTACGTACTCCTGTCGGACTGTGGATCATGCATACAGTGGGTAAAGACCCGTCCTTCCTCCACGGTGTTACTCTAAACTAAACTAAGATAATAACTAAACTAATAAACACGTAAATAACGATATGCCTACGAGCTAACTTATGCTAGATTATATTTGGGGTGACCGACACTTCACTATGGAATTTCCAATTCCTAACAATCTCCCCCTAAGGGAGGTCACCCCATGTTTTACATTTCGAATCCTAGCATTTTATTTAATCTTCAGTCTTGAGCTCGTAGACTTTAATTCTTCAACATCTGCATCTTTGTGCTTTAGCAGTGATTCTTCAAAGTCCGATTACTTTGTAATTTAAGTGGAGGTATTTGATCTGATCCACATCTTGATGATCTTCGAGCTTTCTTTGAGATCATCAGCCACAGTAAATCTCTGGATCACCCTTTTTTGTGTTGCCATCATGTGATGTTGTGACTTTTGGACCGACATGCTCACACTTTCAGGATCATGACATCTTTCCATCAGAGTAGCGGAAGCTTTACTGGTTCATGATATTTGCAGCAGCGTAGCAGAAGCATAGTATAAAAATATCAGAGCCAGGTTATGTAGATATGCACAAGTCATGATTTCTTCAATTAAGTGTGGATTCTGTGAGCATGCGGCTTTGGATTGACTTCTCAATTCTGATCAGCTACAACCGTCTAAATGTACCTGCAAACAACAATTAGCAATAAAACACACGAAAGTGTCTTTGATCACTTTCGTTGAATTGAGGTACACGGCCCACGGTTCCCCGTTGATTAGTAGAAGTACTGCCTATGATCAAGTAGGATTCCTAAGAATCTCCTTGACAGGGTTTCACAGCTGTTCTAGCTGTTCTCAAACCGGAACGTCTCAAAGAAGACAACACGGAGTGGGTGAACCAGCGAATTGAGATTCACTGATTGATGAAAAATTGATTTGAAAAACAATCGTGTATTGCTTAGAAGAAAGAGTTTTGCAATACGACGAAGGTTTTATAAGAAAGATCAATTTTCAATCAGAAATACTTTTTGAATTTGAAAATGAATACACATTCGATATGCTAGAGAAAAGAAGATTTGTACATCAAACGGTTTTTCCAAAAGTATTCGTCTGATTCAAGAATCAATCGCCCCATTGTTTCTATCCAGTTGTCACAAGCTTGATCTTTAGAAAAGATTTCACATGTCACCCACCAAGAGCTTGTTTGATGTTAGCTCTAGAAGGATTTCCATCTTCATCGTGAGTATTTAACATATCACTCGGATGTTCTGGCAATACCACAAGGATAATGTGTAGGACTCTTAATATATTCTTACTTTCCACGTTGTGTGAAACAACAAGTCTTCATTAATTTTGTGTCCTAATGAGATATTGTGGATGATCTCTTGGCTCTAGACTCAATTGTGCACTTTGTTTTCCTATGCCGGAGACTAGGGAGAGGGTCTCCTTCTTCAATATCAACAATCTCTAAGAGAAAGTCGATAGATTTTGTAGGTTCCCCGTGATAATGAAACAAGTACTTTTAAGACGAACTTGAGTAGTTTGGGAAGTTAGGTGCAGTGCGTCACTGGGTCTATGACGTCTTGTCTTTAATACCAGTGTTACCTTAGTAGACACCAGTAGCATATGTATTTCATTTCACCCTTTTCACATTCAATTCTTTTTCATTCTTCAACCCCTTCAGTGCTTACTGAGACTTCATTACTAGAACCTTGTTGGGTTTCTTCGAGTTCTAGCTCTATCTCAGTCGGCACTCTTCCCTTATTCTCACTTTTCTCCTTTTTTCATCATACCTAAGGACTTCTACACTATCTAGTGGATTGTCCTTGGGTAGATCCCTTCGGCTTTAGCGGGATCGTGGGAACGAATACCTAACCTAACCATCCTTATAACACCATGCATAAAGTAAATTGGTCGGTCTTTTAGTATTTGTTCTTTCCTTCTTGAAACCAATTGAAAAATCATTTGGAAAATCAATCAAGGTACTTGTGATACGAGATCAAAGCAATTTGTACCTTAATTATTTTGATCATTTAGAAATGCTCCCCTTCAACATGTGCATATGATTTCAAATTGTTTAGCACATGGAGGCAAGAGTTCTTTGAAATAATTTCTTGATCACAATTTCTGTGGAAAAGGCCATTTGATTTTCTTGGTAAATTCTCCCCCTCAAAATGTGCGTTGCTAGTGAAATCATTTAACACATTGAGGAAGGAGGTTTTTGAAGTACTTCCACGATTGCCACTAGTAACCATTCGCTCCCCCTCAAGATGTGCATCGATATACGAAATAGTTTAGCACATATTAGAGAGAGCCTGCACTTTGAGTTAAATGATCACCATTTATCAGATTTCATAAATAAATCACAAATTCTCCCCCGATAAAAAATATCAAACCCTTTGAGATTTTGGATCCCAAGTGATTTAATAAGGTTTAGAAAACATGGGAGAGCTTGTGGCCAGGTTTAAATACTCATCTTATTTTTGGATAAATGCTCCTCCTCAATCATGTGCATTATGTATAAGAAATCTTTGGCACATGGAGGCAGGAGTGCCTTTAAAGGACTAAAACAGATTTGAGATTTAAATCACGATCTCTCCCCCGATCAAAAATTTCAAACCTTTTAAGATTTTTTATCCCAATTGATTTAAATCATTTAAAAGATTTTGGGGAAAGACGTGGTATGATTTAATTTTGAAATAGACTGATAAGGATCAATTTTAGACAATAAAAATTGTTAGTGTCAGGTATGATAGTTTTTAAGAGATCTTTAAGTAAAATAAAACAATTTCACAATCAAACAAGAACAGAAAAAATTTCATTTTGAAAGATCTTTGAGTTTTAAAGAAAATCATACCATGACATAACATTAAATCTTTAGATCACCACTTTATTTTGTACAAACGGACTTTTATGAAGAAATATCGTTTGAAAATACTTAAGTTTGAAATCACTCTCCCCCTCAATCAATGACCGTAGTCGTTGATTGAGTGACTTATGTTTAAAAATGAAGTCCGGTTGATTTCCAAAGTTTGAGTTCAATTTATTTTCAAAACGATAATTTTCCATTTTCAAAACAATATTTTCAAAATTGTTTAAAAATGGTATTATTCACTACTTTTTCTGCACAAGATACGTTAGGTGGTTGAGCTGCTTCTGTTGTTGCTGTAAGGCTTGAAGAAAACCATCTGTAAATGCAATGAGACCTCTGAAGTTGCATCTATTGTGCCAACTATCCATAGAGAGATCTAATTAAGCTCCGTTTCTTCTTTTGTCGACCCAAGATATAGTTGCCCTTTCCTTTCGGCATCCAATCATCAATTGTCGGATCCGGATCGGGAACATTCTTATAATCCATGATATCTGCATACGTTAGTAGACATACAAACAGATATATGGTGGTCGACAACACCCAAACAACAATCGACTAATAAAAGTCAATTCAACATATCAATCAGTTCATATAAGGCATGGGAATTATGTGTTCATCAAACTTTAATCATCTAATCCTAACAATCATATCCTAGGCACCTAGTCCTTCAACGTAGGTTAACATCATTTTTCAGTTAAGCATATAGGATAATTAGATAAGCCCGATAGATGATATAAATTTGAAAAACATTCTCCCCCTCAATCAATGACCCTTTTTATGAAAAGTTTTAAATAAGCCGAAGTCATTGATTGGGTTTTGCAAATTTATGAAAATTCTGATTCTGATTGATTTACAAGCAACTCATTTACCACCATTTTTGAAGACAACAAATATTTTTCTGAAGAGTTATAGAAGGAAAAACATTTGTGTAGGAACAGCAGTCCTTCGACATACTTTATTCAATTTGTTTTTAGGATAAGTGCACGAATTTTGTGAAAATCGTTTAAGCGTAGCACTTTCCTTTTTTGAAAAACGGGTTGCTATCTGAAATAATAGCAAGCCATGATTTAAGCACGGGTTACAGTCTGACGTAATTGTAAGCCATTTGATTTGTGACATGTTTTGAAAAAAATATTTACACCTTCTGCTCGAACTTCATCTATGGTCCCGTGCCATTGTTGAATGACATTTCTAAGACCGCATATGTTATCGATACCAGAAGACATGTCTTGATAAAAGCAATATTTTTGTTCTTTTTCAAATTTTTTGATTTTTATGGGTTTTTGTTGATTTTATATTTTTCTATTTTATTTTTGTTGGTTTTATATTTTTGTATTTTGCTTTTTGATAAATATATACACAGATAGAGTAGATGATATAGTGTAAGAAGATGATGATACGAGTACCGAGATAAGGATATCGAGCAACCCCGTTGTAGAAGATAGAAGACATCATCTCTTAAACATTCACCACCAAAGCTTTCGAGGCTCCTGAATTGAGAGAACTTGAACCATCTGAAAGTGAGACTTTGGTAGCTTCCCCTCAAATCGTAAATCCTTTTGTTGAGGAGATTTGAAGCTCTATTTCAAGCTTGCCTTAGCCAGGTGCACAAAGAAGCACACCATTATCATCGATCTTGCTGCTCTTTTAAAGAATAATCTTTGTGATTTTTTGTTCGAGGTTATATCATCCAATAGAAGAACAGCAACGTATCATCCCACGTTTAAATAATCTTCTCAAATTCCTTTTCCACGGAAGTCTGAAGCGATCCATACCAAAAAGTTGTCAAGAGACCACTTCCCCCAAGTAGATAAATTGATGCAGTCATTCTCTTAGACTAGAGCTCACGAACCCGAATACACATATACCCGAAGACATAGAAACTTATACCATCGAAGTAGTAGATTAAGTCCAATAGCCAAAGAATAACCCCGATGTATACTTTTCTCTCCCCTAAAGAAAGTGTATGAAGCTCAAGAACCCGAAGTACCGGAATGACTGAGTATTTTGACATGGATTCGTGAAGAGTCATAGATTGAGTATGTTTATGATCTTGTTATGTATATGTATATGATGTGGATAGAAACGTGACATGCGTTTGATTTGGACTGGGTTGATTCTTGTGATAGAATCTTGTGATGTAGAAAGTTGTGATTTAATCATGTGGTTGTTTGTGATGCTTATGTAGTGATTGTGATATTGATAGTCTTGAATGATGATGGAAGAGTCATGTTAGATTGATGTAGTTTTTTTGCTGTAGCAGTTGTATGATGATGTTTATGATAATGTTAGATTGATGTAGTCTTGATGAATCTTGATGTTAGTGATGATGTTATTCAAACCGCAGCAGATTATAAGGATCAAAACGCATTCCATCTTAACCAAACCGCTTTTGACCGAGTCAACAAACCGCAGTTGACCATTTGACCTTTTAATGACAAACCGCTATTGACTAAAAAGTCAAATCGCATCATATCAGTTTACACAAACCGCATGTAAGAAGTCACTCAAACCGCATACCAGGATACATTGAATCTGGACAGATAGGACAAATCGCACTTTTTGTTAAACCGCACATTGGACAATGAATCTGGACATTTTTAACAGCAAACCGCACAGATGCATATCATCAAACCGCATTCAAAACTACAAACCGCACTGACGAATTTGACCACAAACCGCATCCAAGAATCACATTCTATCAACAACAAATCGGCTTAAGGACCAGTTTCAATATCAAAGAGTTAAAACCATTATCAAAGCAATTTACCACTACTTAACAACTCTTGAAAAACTGTTAGACAAATCAGTAGCACTCATCAGTTTTACAAACAGTAATAAAACTTGTAACTAAAACAGTTTTGACCATGTCCATAAAACCAGATTCAATCAAGAATATAACACAATATCATCATCACATCAACGTGCATCAAACATCTCTACAACCACTACAAACCGCAAGCAAAGCACGCACACATAAACCATATCAAAAACCGCATAAGACCATGAAACAAACCATGAGAATCAACACAAACAACAAAACCTTGGCTCTGGTACCATTTGTAGGATCGTATATTTTATGTTGTTTAGATGATTCGGGTGGTCTAGGATTATGATTAAACAAGTATGCCATTGTTAGAGAGATGAAGAGAGGAGAGGGTGTTCTAGAGAGAGAAATAATCAAACTGTGGATCAGGCATACAGTGGGTAAAGACCCGTCCTTCCTCCACGGTGTTACTCTAAACTAAACTAAGCTAATAACTAAACTAATAAACACGTAAATAACGATATGTCTACGAGCTAACTTATGCTAGATTATATTTGGGGTGACCGACACTTCACTATGGAATTTCCAATTCCTAACAAGTACAACCTTTATCCCTTCTTCGAAGTAGAAACCGCAGCACCAGCATCAGAACAGATCCAGAAATACGCTTTCCTTTCTCCAGGATGGTTCCATCATCACGGGATTTTACAATTCTATGGTTTAAACCGAGAAATAGTTTCTTTCGCAGGATTTTACAAAACCAAGAATAAACCGAGAGATAGATCCAGAAATGTACTTTTCTTTCACTAGGATGTTTCCATTGTCACGGGATTTTACAAATCTATGATTTAAACCGAGAAATAGATTGTTAGGAATTAGAAAATTCCTTAGTGAAGATTCGGTCACCCCTAATATTATCTAGCATAAGTTAGCTCGTAGACATATCTTTATTTACGTTATTTAGTTGTTTTATTAGTTAGGTATTAGTCTAGTTTAGCATAGTGCAACACCGTGGAGGAAGGACGGGTCTTTACCCACTGTATCCCTGATCCACAGGCCGATAGGAGGTCGTATTTCTTGTAACTATAAATACCCCTTTCATCCATGGAAGGGGTGGTGCTACTTCATTAATCTAATATTTCATACTTTGAGTAAACCTCTAGCAAGAACACTCTCTCTCTCTAACTTTCTCTCTCTAAAATGGCAAACATGTATTTTGATCTCCCAAGACCACCCGAATCATCAACACAATAAATATTGGATCCTAACAATTGGTACCAGAGCCAAGGTTATGTTGTTCTTGATGATTCATACGGTGTTTGAGTGGTTTTTTGATGCACGTTGTACTCGTCATATGTGTGGTTTGTGATGTTTGGCTACGGTTTTGGTGTTGTTTATCTCGTATGGTATTTTTATGTGATTTGATATGGTTTCTATGGGTCGATGAAGCTGATTTGATATGGATACGATTTTATTTTGTGGTTAAGCAGATTTGAATATGGGTTTTTATGGGTTGATAAAACTGTTTTATTAAAATGATTTCTTGTCTTGAATAGTTTTATACTCGCAATGAGATCATTTGCAGTTTTACATGTACTGGTTCTGTTGTGGTTTCTTAATCTGCTTCTGATGTTTTTGATGTTCTTGGTAGAGACTTGGTCATGTTCTTGGTAGAGACTTGTCCTCACTTATGTCCAGATTCATTGTATGGTCAAAAAGTCAATGGCAACTTGTCTATTATTTCTGTAGCAACTTGGATATTCGCTGACTTTTTTGAAGGTCAATGGCGAGTTGGACAGACAATAGCGACTTGGACCAGTCAATGGCGACTTGTTAAAAGGAGTTTTGGTAGCGAGTTGTGTGATAATTTTGACCTAGCGACTTATTATTCAATAAGTCACAGCGAGTTGGTTTTTATAAAAGGTAGCGAATTGCTACAATGCCTAGCGACTTGCTTTGTATAAAAGGTTAGCGACTTGTGAGTTTTGACTTACTAGCGACTTAGATCTATAATGCTAGCGACTTGGTTTGATAAATTGGGTGGCGACTTGGTTTGTATAAATGAGTAGCGACTTGGCTTATGACTCTGTTAGGACATAGACAGAAATGAAGAAGAAGATTGATCACTTGACCACGACCACAACAATTACCAAACATCTAGACTCGACAACAAGACTCATTGACTGCTAAACATCACCTACACTCATCCTATCCATCAACAACCACTCATTGCATCTTGACTCAATCAAACGTATGTAAAACAAATAATCATAATTGATCTCAGTTTGTTCGTGTTATCTATTGCTTCATAATGACCACGAGGGTCTACCACACAAACACATCATCATTGATCTAGTTTTTGAAGATTACCTTCTGTTACTCTTCGAACCATTAAAAGGGCAAGACGAAACCATTAAGATTTTGTCTCACTTTGGGTTCGGTATTAACTAAAGCTAAACGTACAATCAATATTCAAAACAAGATCTCAGAAGTTTTTTCGTGTCTCATTGAAATATTAAGACTCCAAGGTCTATGACACGAAGGTTTTATTCCATCATCGATCCACACATACACGCTAATATTCTATCCGAATGGTCAAGACTCAAAAAGTAAAACAAATCATACAACTCATGGGATCTCAGATGGGTTCGAACTCGTGTTAAAAATATATAACACGCTGATTGTTGAAACCCTTATCATCATTGATCTAATGGATAATTAAAAGGATCTCAGTCTTTTTCTCATGATTCACAAATATTTCATCAAACCACAAGGGTCTTACACATGGGAACAAAGACTTTTCATCGATCCAATTGTTGAAGCTTCACTTCAATTTTTATCCGAACTTCAAAGAAAAAGGGTTAATAACAATCATGTTATCCCCCTATTTCTGGTTCGTTTGATTAATTTTAAACATTCTTGATTTTCTTTCAGTGGAAATAAAAACACGAATCAAAATACCTACCTTGATGTGTCCAAGAAAAGGATCTACCGTGTTCATATGGTGTGATCCCGTGGCCAATACCACTCCTTATGCCATCCCTGTGGCTAGGATTTAAGAGATTTGGAGCTTGGTAAGAATAGATGAGTGGTAAATGAATGTTGGGGAACCGATTCATGAAGGAGGCGGATGAATTTGAATGAAGATGTTTTAGGGTTTGTGTGAAGGATTAAATCAAGATGTGGTGGATTGCTTTTAGGGTTTGAGAGTTGACTGAGTTTGAGTGAAAGGAGGAAGAGGCGGAGTTTATGAGAGATGTGTGTTAGGGTTATCAAGGTCTAACCCATTTTTAGGGTTAAAGAGTGTTTATGACTTGTATTATATACCGGTTCCTCAAATGTGTATGAAACATGGGCTTTGGCTTCACAAGTGTGAGTTGGGCTTCATTTTTACAACCGGTTATGTATTTCTGGATTGGATAGGCGCTTGATATGGATTGGATCTTGGACTACACTGAGTTATCAAATATAGTGGATTGGTTCCGTGTGCTGTTTTTTGGACTTAGCATATATTCATTTGGGCTGAAACTAGTTATCAAATGTAGAATTTGATTTGTTTAGTTTTGTCATAGGCTGCAATGTTATAAAACTTAAGTATGGTATATTTTCACGGAAAGATACCTAAGATCACGGCTTGCGCTTAGTTTTGAGATAAAGATGGCGTCGGGATTTTTTTTGTACGGATATTGATTACGGGACTCTTGTGTTTATATTTTACTTGGGATTAAAATTAATTTATCTGGACTGAATATAAATCAAGTGGGCAGATGTTAGATTTGGATTGGATTGGGCTTAATGGATTTTTGATTGGATGATTATTGGTGATAATGTGATTCGATGATGAGATTCGGTATGATGATGAGTTTTGTTTTGTTATGAGATTTGATACTTTGGTTAAAACATTTTCACAGAGTATATTTTGTCTCGGCTTGAATTGATGGTTCAACAAAGTTGACTACGGGGTTGTTTATACGGTATTTCTTATTTGGATTTGAAGTGTGGTTCTCCAGACGCGTTTACTTATTTTCGTCTTCTTTCTACCATTTCGCGAAGATGACTTGTTTGGGCATTTATAGAGTGTGATAAAGACTTGGCTATTTAGGTACGGTTGTGATTCGTTCTCGGTTAACCTACAATGTAACTTTCACTTCGGTGTCTCACGCAGTTGAGGATATGTCAAGAGGTTTTGTACATTGGGTACACCGTTTCTTCTTCACAAGGATTAGTACAAGGTTAAGTAACAAATCTGGGAATTTCTACTTCATGATCAAGTTTGGTATATCGTGTTTACTTCTCCATGTGGTCATTACAATAGCCGACAGATTGTATGATTGATGTGTTTTCCAAAGTGTTGATTGGATGGTTGATGATGTTGATGATGTTGGTAAATGAACCGTTGATGAACAACTGCATGTTCCCCTAAAACAGATATTCACCGAAACCAATATCGTCATAACACATTCAAGCTGACATTGTTTACGGTTTTGTCTTGATTTTGTAAAATCCCGCGAAAGAACCTATTTCTCGGTTTAAATCATAGACTTGTAAAATCCCGTGACAATGGAAACATCCTGGTATTAGTAAAGTGCATTTCCGAATCTATCTTACGGTTTATTCTTGGTTTTGTAAAATCCTGCGAAAGAAACTATTTCTCGGTTTAAACCATAGAGTTGTAAAATCCCGTAATGATGGAACCATCTTGGAGAAGAGAAAGTGTAATTTTGGATCTTACTTGATGCTGATGCTACGGTTTCTGCTTCGAAGAAGGGATAAAAGGGTGTACTTCATGAATTGGATGTGTGTTTGGATATTCGTCATGGCAGTTTGGTTATTACATGGTTTTACGGGGTTATGTGTTTTTGACCATGGTCGGGATGAAACCATTATCAAAGTTCATTTAAATATCAAAGAAGGCTAGATTTGAGCAGTTCAGAAGATGTGACAACGGCGTTAATTCAGTATTATTTATTTGAGGTTGAAGTGAAACATCACGGGCGAGTGTACTTAGTATCTGAAGGTATCGGGGATGGATGGATGAAGATTCTTCATGATCCTTGTTCGAGCTTATTATCAAAAAAATGAAGACTTGGAAATCTAGTTATTGTTGGGTGACTTTTACCTTTTCTTTTACCACTTGGGGGAATTGGGCTCTTATCACCACAAAATAACTATCACTTAAAGGAGTTACGTTGTAGTGCTCAGTGTCACATTCAATTGTGGATTTTCAAGAGGTGATATACGTCTTATACTCGATGGTTGGTTGGTTGAAGAGTATAGAGTACTTAGAGATTCAAATGGGCATGAAGTCTCGGCACCGCTCTTTGTTACATATGTGCAAGTTTAAGTCACGAGTTCGGGATAGTTTACTTCAGGGTCAAATTCATCATATTTGGTTTTCTCCATCAGCTGTCACAACAAAGAGCCTACTGAATGATAATGGGGTGATTACATGTTTTGCAAAGAGATGATGAAAAGAGAGAGATTTATGACGTATGAACACTTCAGTTCATGCCTCGTTCTTAAAGAAAAGAAAAGTGTACGTGTCAGTGCGCTTTATCTTCTGAAGAAGAGAAATCTTCTCTATTATGACCATTCTCATCAACATGCTTCATACTTTTTCCATGCGCTTCAGTCATTAAGTGAACCGGGCTACTGTTGATTGTTTTCTGATTCCACTTTCTCAACTATAATGACGATGACGACATCCTGTGCTGATTTTGCGGGGGAGAAGTGTGAATAGACTACATTTGGATAATGTTCACTTATTTTTTCAAGAATGGCATCTCCGTATGCAATTCTTGAGGGGGAGAAGAAGTGTGAATTTTTTTTGCATTGTTGATTAATATTTGAGAATATATGGTCAAACGGCTCCTAACTCATGTAAGAACCGAGCTTCTTCTTATCGGATCATCTTTACATGGAGTTTCTTCTAAGAGTCGTTGGTTGACATCTTCACTCGGATTGATGGGTTTATCGACAAAGTGCTCCCGGTTAATGCTTCACGTATACAGCAACATGATGATTCCGAACAATCTCTCTGTTCTTGTTTGATGTGATTGGTAGTTTGGTGTTACCATCTTGTGTGTTCGTTGCGGCCTGATTGCTGATTTCCTTGATGAACATCTTTCTGTTCTTGTTTGATTGGGAGGGATTTTAGTTAAGGGGATTTGCAAGATATAAGTTAATTGGGATGCTTTTTGGTGGGATGCTTTTTTGGTGTGAGTTGAAGATGTTAACTATCTATTCCCCAACTGGACAATCTAGAAGAAGGTCGAGTCTACAGTCGGTTCTACATTTTCTGGTGTATGATTAGAAGACTAAAAGACGAGTTGCATGTGATTATCAAAAGACTTCTTCTTATTCTGGGCATTTATCAAACAAATTGTCAGTTTAGGGGAGAGCACTAATTGGGGGAGTTTGAAATGCCAAATTTAATCCCTAAATTAGACTTGCTCACGTTATTCTTCAGCAAGTTGACTCTCACAGATACATCTGAGCTAATGATGTTCTTCTCAAAATATTTCTAGTATACGGACTTACAAAGAGTTGCTGATTCAGAAGTGTCAAAAACCAGCAAGGCGTAAGGAGACTCACATATAAACACAAAGCGAGTAAACTTGATGAACTTAACTCTTCTAAGTAACTGAAGACATCCCGGGAAGACAAATGTTAGTACCGCAGAGAAACTCAAGGTTTGACTCATGACGAGTAAACTTGATGAGCTTAATACTTCTAAGTGATTGAAGATATCCCGGGAAAACAATTGTCATGACCGCAGAGAAACTCAAGGTTTTACTCATCAAGGCTTTTTGTGTTTGTATTTCATCTACGTGGGGGAAGTGATGTTAGAGAAAGTTTCTGAAGATAAAAGAGGTACACTAGTATGTGGTGATTTCGATGGTATCTCAATGATCAGGGGAGAGAGAATGTGTACATTGGGGATGCTCAGCTGTTTCACTTGAGTGCTTAATCAGTGATTTAGAGATATAATCACTTATTCCGGTGTTGACATCCGCAGAGATTGTCACCCGCAGAGATAATCAGTGACTTGGCTTGCTTCTTCAATGTTATCAGTTATTCATTCCTTGTGTATTGGTATACTTCGGATACTTGAGCTTCATACACATTCATCAGGGACGAAAGATGTGAACATAGGGGAGGTGTTCTACATTACCCTCTTGATGTGTATTCGGGAGAGTTCTTGGATATTGGTGTACTTCGGGTTCTTGAGCTCCATACACGTTCATCAGGGAAGAAAAATGTGAACATGGGAAGGTGTTCTTCATTCCCCTCATGAAGTGTATTTGGGAGAGTTCTAGAGCATTATACAAAGAGGCTGACTGCAACAATTCAACTACTTGGGGGAATTGCTCTCTTGACACCTTTTTGGAATGGATCGCTTCAGACTTCAGTGGAAAAGAAATTTGAGAAGAAATTTAAAGAGTGGGATGATACGTTGCTGTTCTTGTTGATGATATAACCCCGAATGGAGATCCTCGATTATCGTTCTTAAATGGAGCAGCGGGATTTATAATAATGGTGTGCTTCCTTGTGCACCTGGCTAATGCAAGCTTGAAATAGAGCTTCAAATCTGCTCATCTTAAGGATTTTCGGTTTGGGGGGAAGCTGCCAGAGTCTCACTTTCAGATGGTTCAATTCCTTTCTTTAATTCAGGAGCCTCGAAAGCTTTGGTGGTGAATGTTTAAGAGATGATGAATTCTATCTTCTACAACGGGGCTGTTCGATATCCTTATCTCGGTACTCGTATCATCATCCTCTTTAACTATATCATCTACTCTATCCTTGTATATATTTATCAGAAAACAAAATAGAAAAATATAAAACCATCAAAACAAAATAGAAAATATATAAAACCTTCAAAAACCCATAAAAATCAGAAAATTTTAAAAATACCAAAAATATGTTTTCCTTGACATGTCTTCTGGTATCGATAACATCTGCGGTCTTAGAAATGTCATTCAATAATGGCACGGGACCATAGATGAAGTTCGAGCAGGAGGTGTAAATATTCTTTTCCAAAACATGTCTCAAACTATGGCTTACAGTTATTTCAGACTGTAACCCGAGCTTCAAAATATGGCTTGCAGTTACTTCAGACTGTGACCCGTGCTTAAACTATGGCTTGTTATTATTTCAGATAGCAACCCGTTTTTTAAAGAAGGAAAGTGCTACGCTTAAACTATTTTCAAAATATTTCGTGCACTTATCCTAAAAACAAAACAAGGAAAGTATGTCGAAGGACTGCTGTTCCTACACAAATGTTTTTCCGTCTAAAATTCTTCAGAAAAATATTTGTTGTATTTCAAAATGGTGGTAAATGAGTTGCTTGTAAATCTATCAGATTCAGAGTTTTTGTGAAAATTGAAAACTCAATCAATGACTTCAGCGCTTTTAATCTTTTCAGAAAATAAGTCATTGATTGAGGGGGAGAATGTTTTCAAATTTATATCATCTAACGGACTTTCTTAATTATCCTACGTGCTTATCTGAAAAAATATAATTGCCTATGTTGAAGGACTAGGTTTCTAGGATATGATTGTTAGGTTTAGATGATTAGAGTTTGAGAAACGTATTATTCCCATACACTTATATGATCTGATTGATATGTTGGATTGACTTTTATTAGTCGATTGCTATTTGGGTGTTGTCGACCACCATATATTTGTATGTGTGTTCACTAACGTATGCAGGTATATTGGTATATAAGAATGTTCCCGATCCGGATCCCACAAATGACATGATTGGATGCCGCAAGGAAAGGGTAACGATATCTTGGGTTGACAAATGAAGAAACGGAGCTTAATTGGACTTCTATGGAGAGTTGGCATAAATGCAACGTAAGAGGTCTCACTGCATCAGCAGATGGTTTTCTTCCAAGTGATTGAAGAAACGGAGCTTAATTGGACCTCAGTTGGCATTCAAAATGCAACATAAGAAGAAGTCTCACTGCATATGCAGACAGTTTTAAATTGGATACCATTTTTAAACAATTTTTGAGTAAATTGAATTAAATTGTTTTGAAAATGGAAAAATGTTGTTTTGAAAATATATTGGACTAAATTTTGAAAATCACCGGACTTCATTTTATCAAAACTTGAGTCACTCAATTATCGACTACGGTCATCGATTGAGGGGGAGAGTGATTTAAAATAAATTATTTTCAAACAATATTGCTTCATAAAAGTCCGGATTGTACAAAATAAGTGGTGATCTAAAGATTTAATGTTATGTCATGGTATGATTTTTTCTTTAGAATCAAGGTCTTTCAAAATGAAATCTTTTCTGTTCTTGTTTGATTGTGAAATTGTTTTGTTTTAATTAAAAGATCTCTTAAAAACTATCATACCTGACACTAACAATCTTTAATGTCTTAAAATGGTCCGTATCTGTCATCTTTCAAAATTGAATCTTGCCACGTCTTTCCCCAAATTTTTCTAAATGATTTAAATCAGTTGGGATCACAAATCTCAAATGGTTTGATATTTCTGATCGGGGTAGAGATCGTGTTTTAAATCTCAAATCTGTTTTAAATGGAATTGGTTTTAGTCCTTTAAAGGCACTCCTGCCTCCATGTGCCAAACGATTTCAATATACATAATGCACATGTTGAGGAGGAGGATTTATCCAAAAACCAGATGAGTATTTAAACAAGGCCACATTTTCTCCCATGTTTTCTAAACCTAATTAAATCACTTGGGATCCAAAATCTCAAAGGATTTGATATTTTTGATCGGGGGAGAATTTGTGATTTAATAATGAAATTTGATAAAAGTTGATCGTTTTAATTCAGTTGTGCAGGCTGCTCTCTCATATGTGCTAAACGCTTTCGAATCTCGAAGCACATATTGAGGGGGAGCAAAACCATCGAGGTACAAAAGTTTTTTTAAAAGAGATTATAAAGTACCTTGATTGAGTTTTAAATGGTTTCTTAATAGATTATGTGATCGTGGATGTGCTTCAAAAGAACTCTTGCCTCTATGTGATAAAAAATGATTTCAAAAATCCTATGCACATATTGAGGGGGAGAATTTTACCATGAAAATCAAATGGCTTTTTCATATGAAAATTGTGATCAAAGAAAATATTTCAAAGTCCTCTTGCCTCCTTGTGCTAAACAATTTCTAAATCATACGCACATGTTGAGGGGGAGGTTTTCTTAATGATCAAAACTATTAAGGTACAAAATGCTTTGATCTCGTATCACAAGTACCTTGATTGTTTTTCCAAATGATTTTTCAATTGGTTGTAAGGAAGAATGAACTGTACCAAAAGACCGACCAATTTACTTTATGCATGGAGTTATAAGGATGGTTAGGTTAGGTATTCGTTCCCACGATCCGCCAGAACCGGAGGGATCTACCCAGGGACAATCCACTAGATAGTGTAGAGTCCTTAGGTATATTGAAAAAAGGAGAAAAGTGAGGAATGGGAAGAGTGCAGACTGAGACTGAGCTAGTACTGGAATAAACCCAACAAGGTTCTAGTTATGAAGTCTCGGTAAGCACTGAAGGGGTTGAAGAATGAAAAAGAAATGAATGATAAAAGGGTGAAAAGAAATAGCCCTCCATCAATTCAACCTTAGGGCAGAAACCGGGTTCAATTCATATGCTACTGGTGGTTACTAAGGTAACACTGGTATTGAAGACAAGACATCATGGACCCAGTGATGCACTGCACTAAACTTCCCAAACCACTCAAGTTCCTCTTAAAAGGGCTTGTTTCATTCTCACGGGGAAACGACATAATCTATCGACTTTCTCTTAGAGATGGTTGATATTGAAGTAGGAGACCCTCTCCCTAGTCTCCGGCACAGGAACCAAATGTGCACTATTGAGTCTAGAGCCAAGAGATCATCCACAATATCTCATTAGGACACAAAATTAATGAAAACTCACTGTTTCACACAATGTGGAAAGTAAGTATATATTTAGAGTCCTACGCATTATCCTTGTGGTATTGCCAGAACATCCGAGTGATATGTAAAAATATTCACAATGAAGATGGAAATCCTTCTAGAGCCAACATCAAACGAGCTCTTGGTGGGTGACATGTGAGATTTTGCAAAAGATCAAGCGTGTGACAACTGGATAGAAACAATGGGGAGATTCACTCGTGAATCAACCTTGGTCCAGGAATGGATTTGACGAATACTTTTGGAAAAACCGTTCGATGTGCAAACCTTCTTTTCTCTAGCACGTCGAATGTGTACTTATGTTTTCAAATTCAAAAAGTATCTCTGATTGAAAAATACTTTTAGAAAAACTGTTCGATGTGCGAATCTCTTCTTTTCGCTAGCACGTCAAATGTGTACTCATTCTCTAATACAAAAAGTATTTTGTTTGAAAATTGATCTTTCTCATAAAACCTTCGTTGTATTGCAAAACTCTTTCTTCAAGCAATACACGATTGTTTTCAAATCATTTTTCATCAATCAGTGAATCTCAATTCGCTGGTTCACTCACTCCGTGTTGTCTTCTTTGAGACGTTCCGGTTTGAGAACAGCTAGAATAGCTGCGAAACCCTGTCAAGGAGATTCTTAGGAATCCTACCTGATCACAGGCAGTACTTGTACTGATCAACGGGGAACCGTGGGCCGTGTACCTCAATTCAACGAAAGTGATCAAAGACACTTTCGTGCGCTTTATTGCTAACTGTCTTATGCAGGTACACCCCGACGATTGCAGCTGATCAGAATTGAGGAGTCAATCCAAAGCCGCATGTTCACAGCAACCACACTTAATTGAAGAAATCATGACTGGTGCATATCTACATAACCTGGTTCTGATATTTTTATACTATGCTTTTGCTACGCTGCTGCAAATATCATGAACCAGTAAGGCTTCCGCTACTCTGATGGAAAGATGTCATGATTCAAAAGTGTGAGCATGTCGGTCCGAATGTCACAACTTCACATGATGGCAACACATTAAAGGGTGATCCAGAGATTTACTGTGGCTGATGATCTCAAAGAAAGCTCGAAGATCATCAAGATGTGGATCAGTTAAAGGCCTCCACTAAATGTACAAATCTATGCGGACTTTGAAGAATCGCTACTAAAGCACAAAGATTGTTGAAATGAAGAATTGAAGTCTACGAGCTCAAGAACAAAGACAAGAATAGAATGCTAGGATTCGAAATGTATAATATGGGGTGACCTCCCTAAGGGGGAGATTGTTAGGAATTAGAAAATTCCTTAGTGAAGATTCGGTCACCCCTAATATTATCTAGCATAAGTTAGCTCGTAGACATATCTTTATTTACGTTATTTAGTTGTTTTATTAGTTAGGTATTAGTCTAGTTTAGCATAGTGCAACACCGTGGAGGAAGGACGGGTCTTTACCCACTGTATCCCTGATCCACAGGCCGATAGGAGGTCGTATTTCTTGTAACTATAAATACCCCTTCCATCCATGGAAGGGGTGGTGCTTCTTCATTAATCTAATATTTCATACTTTGAGTAAACCTCTAGCAAGAACACTCTCTCTCTCTCTAACTTTCTCTCTCTAAAATGGCAAACATGTATTTTGATCTCCCAAGACCACCCGAATCATCAACACAATAAATATTGGATCCTAACATAGATTCTTTCGTGGGTTTTAAAAAATCAAGACTAAACCGTAAACAATGTCAGTTTGAATGTGAAATGACAAATTTGGTTTCGGTGAGTTTCTGTTTTAGGGGAACATGCAACAGATCATCAACAATTCTTCTCCATCATCAACAATTCTTCTCACATATGTAGAATACTTCACAAACCATACTAAGTAGAGTAGTATACACTACTTCCCCCTGGAGGCTGATCTTATAGCATCAAACTACACGTTTCTCCCCCATGATGGTTTCGAACTTTTGGAAGCATCATTAACGTGTACGACCATTTGCACGAGAAGTTCTTGTCATAAGCAAACATCTTGAAAAATCATGAATGACACTGAAATTTCTTGAAAGCTTTTGCTTAGACTGTGAAGTATCATTGACATTCTGTAGCGTCAAATATCCCATGAGAATTGCTGATCACATCTCAACCTTTAATCACTTTGGCTAACATATCATTCACGTATTATGTCGGCTATTGTTGTGACCACTAGGTGAAGTAAACCCGATATACCAAACTTAAACATGAAGTAGAATTCCCCAGATTTGTTACTTAAGCTTGTACGAATCCTTGTGAAAAAGAAACGGTATACCCAATGTACAAAACCTCTTGACGTATCCTCAACTGCGTGAGACACCGAAAGTGTAGCTACTTTGTGGGTTAAGCGAGAAAGAATCACAAAAGTAGCTAGATAGCCAAGTCTTTATCACATTTAATAAACGCCCAAACAAGTCATCTTCGCGGAAGGGAAGAAAGAAAGAAGAAGAAATAAGTACACGCGCCCGAAAAACCTTACTTCAATTCCAAATAAGAAATACCCAACAAACAACCCCGTAGTCAACTTTGTACAAACATCAATTCAAGCCGTGACATAATATCCTTAGTGAAAATGTTTGAACCAAAGTACCAATCCACATAACACACCAATCTCATCATCAAGTCTCATAACACCAAATCTCATTATCAAATCTCATAACCAATCAAATCTCATCATCAAATCTTATCATCAAATCTCATGATCAATCATTAATTCGCACGTCTCAAATCTCATCATCAAATAGCATCATCATCTTATAACTCGTAGTCAAGTATATCCGATCCAAATCATGGTCACAACTCACGGCCCATCATAAAAACATACGAATTTCAAGTAGTTTGATTAGTGGCCCATGAAACCAAATTAACACCCGATCCAAAACTCTTCAAAATGAACCAAAATGCATTAGGATCCATACAAAATGCACCAAGACTAATATCTTCAAAACTCGGACCAATTTCATCTAAATATCATCAAAACACTGCCCAATATCTATTATACATGTCCAATATCCACATCCAGTCCATTACAAGTGAAAGTATGGTCCAATGTAAAAGTAGTGGTATCCGGTCCAACCCCAAATAAGCTCCACTAAAAATCATACCCTAATAACAGGGTATTTAACACCTCACATATTCACATATCAACCCTAAAATCCCTCACACTAACAAACCCTAATAATACTCTCCACAAAATTAATCCACCTCCTTTTCATTCTCATTTCTCTCACCTATCACATCTCACCCAATACATATCTAAACTAGATCTAATCTTCACACATAATCAATATCACTTTTAACAACAAAATCCCATCTCATCTTCAATCGATCTCAATCCGGATCAAAGAAACTCACGATTTGATATATCTCTTACCATTATACGAGAACCTTCTTGCTCGCCACAGGGATGGCTTGAGCTTCATCTTCAAGGTCTCGGTATGTATGACATTAGCTGATTTGTTTTTCTTGATAGTTTACCTTTGAGCTTTGAGATTGTTTTCTTTTTGAGAACAAACGAACCAAGGGAAAGAACATAACAAGGTTGTTATATTTCTTTGACATTATTGTTTCGGATATAACAGGGACTTTGTTCCCTTGATCATAGGTCGATAATGAACTTTTCTTGCTTTCGTTTGCAAGACCTTTAAGAAGGCTTGATTGTTACCATGATAACACGAAAGAAGAAATTCTAAGATCAAAATTATTTCTTTTCATTCAACGAAAGAAGAAATTCTAGATAAGATAAGTAGTCATTGATTGATGATGATTTGATGTTGAGAAGACCTTAAACGGTTTTATGTTTGGAGTTTGAGAACACACAACAAAAATCTGAGATCCATTTTTATTTTTTAACTTTCAGTATGAGTCTTGTTGTAGTCTTGATATAGATGTGATAAAGTAGAACTTTGACCAATGATGGTTGTTGGTAACTGAGGTCGTGAGTCTTGGTTTAACAAGACTGAGTCTTGAATCTTGGTTGAGTAGTTTCATATTAGAGAAGAGGTTTGAGGTTCGTTGAGTCTGATGTAGTGACTGATGATGGTTGTGTTGTGACTGAGGTTGATGAATTTTGATTTCCTGGTTTTGTTAGTAGTGTTGACTGATGAATTTTGGTCGAGGTCTGAAGAGTCCATTTGTAGAGTTGACTGATGATGGTGTGGGCCTGAGGTTCTTGAGTATTTTGGTTTTGAGGTCAGGTCAACAAACCGCAGTCATATTCTTCTTCTCCCTTTCTGTAGTGTCAAGTCAAAACGCACCAAGTTGTTGGGTCAAAACGCAGCAGGCTGTGTTAATACAAATAAGCCGTAAAAACGTTTATTTATATTTTACGATCTTCTAATGTTTTGTCGATAACAAACGTAAAATCATTTTAACGAAACAAATAAAATACGTAAATGGTTTGAGCCAATAGTTTACTAACACACTAACAAAACACTAAACAAATAATAATGCTTTCATGATTTAGTAATGCATATGTACAACAACTAGTGTTTACATATTGGGTAGATATATACATACTTAGTATGTATTATAATGGGTAATAGAATGGGTAGAAGTTTAAGTATTTAACCCATTGACTTAATACATTGAATATAGTTGGGTAAAACCCGAAGTCCATGACCCATGACCCGTTGCATGACATCATGCATAAGTCATAATGGGTATTATCCATGACCCATGGAGCTAACCTATAACCCATGGACTAGATGCATTGCATCTTCTAGATACATTGTATCTACTTGGATACCCATGGTCCAAAGTCTAGGACCCATGACCCATAATGAGGAGCGTCTCACGGATCCCTCAGAATACACTAGACGGATCCCTCCAATAAGGGATCCGTGGAACAGTAGCATATTTTGTCTATAAATAGTGAGCCATTTCTTCATTGTAACTAGGGCTGAACATGAAAGGTTCAAAACCGAACCGGACCGACAAAACCGACCAAACCGACAAAAACCGAACCGACCCGACAACCCTTCGGTTCGGTCGGTCCGACCCAAAACCGACAAAAACATGCACAAACACACGTAAACCAGACCGAACCGACGGACCCGACATTAAACCGAACCGAACCGACCATATTTGGTTTGGTTTCGGTTTAGGCTATTTATGGTTTTTGGTTTTCGGTTTTGTCGGTTCGGGTCGGTTCGGTTCGGTTTTGGACCGACGCTCAGCCCTAATTGTAACTCAACCTTTCACACACAATTTTATCTTAGTATTGTAAACTCTCTAACCTCAGATCCAAGGGATCTTTCTATGTAGTTTTGTGTTTGTGTGATTCTCTAGGTTTCTCTTAAAGGCGATATCACCACTTCTTGAAGTCGAGCAAGCTCAAGTCCATGGGTTGCCAAGCTTCGTCATCATCAAGATTACTGATGGTATCTTGTTGATAGTTCTTCTCTTTCTCATTGGAAGTGTTGTGTCGAAGACATCGGTGAAAGATGTCTAAAGGGTCAAGACGAAGACATTAGTGAAAGGTGTCGAAGAGTCGTATCAAAGGCATTAGTGAAAGGTGTCGAAGATCCGTGTCAAAGGCATTAGTGAAGGGTGCCGAAAGTCCGTGTTAAAGGCATTAGTGAAGGGTTCCTAGAAGTCGAGTCAAAGGCATTAGTGAAAGGTGCCTAGGGTGTACATTCGATATGGTGTGTCGATGTACAAGATAGATTAGTATTGGGTCAAAGGATATTGATATCCTTGTTGATGTTGTCATAAGGAGTGGGTATCCTTTAGGATAAGTGTTGTGTAGTGTTAGGTAGTAGTTCCTCCTTTGTAATGGAACTCGGTATCTAGCCTTGTACCGGATAAATTGTAGGCGACGTTGTGATAGGTTTGGTTCTACCTCGTGGAAGAACCCGGTGTCTAGCCTTGTACCGGATAAAGAGTAGGCGGCGTTGTGAAGGCTTCTCCGCCACAAGGAGTTTGTGTTGTGTAGAGATTACGAACTCTCGAGTAAGTGACTCGGGGAGTGGAGTAGGGCAAGGAAGGTGTGCTTATAGCCGAACCACTATAAATATTCGCGTTATGGTTTTGTGCTTCTTACTCTTTATCTTTTCTTTATTTATTTATATGCTTATCTATCAACATCCAACACACATGTTTAAATAGATTGACATAAGTTGATCTAAATAGTTTTATACCAAGTTTTAATCGGTAAAAGTATTAAACCCCCCCCCTTTTCTAGTTTTCCACAATTGGTATCAGAGCTTCGTTACCAATTTTTTAAAGTATATTGTACCTTTAAAACTTGACACGATCCGTGTATAATTGAAAACTACAAAGAAGGTCTTTTACAAAAATAAACACCATGTCTTAAAAACTCTTTTGTAGGATGTTGATTAGATGACAACACTATATTTTTTTTTCTTACTTTATCTTACTAAATTTCACTAACCTTTCTTGCCATTTTGCTTAGTTAAAGGTCATTTTTATCAAGCCATAGGAATTCATTGGTAACAAGATTACCTTTTCTAAGAAGGTATCTTAATTACCATCTAGATCACGAAGGAACCGGAGTTGTCTATTGACATTTTTCTTGTCAAAAGAAAAAGACACTCATAATTACATTAAAGGTATGACTTTCTACTTATTTCTAAATAACATTAGCTTAAGAATAAGTATACTTGCATAGGGACTTATATGATTATTGTTTTTTCACATACTCATGTACTACACATAGCTTCATTAGGAAACTTTTCTTGCATAGGTGCTACTCTTCCGTCTATAGTCTAGGTTTATAAACATGTGCTTTTTTTTACTTAATCAAAAAAATAAATCTTTCTAATAATAAAACAAAACACAAATCTCAAAAATTCATCATTCCCCATAAAATCTCCCTCCGCTCGTCAACTCCACCAAACCATCATTTTTCAAATCTTCCACTTTCAAAAATTACCTCTCATTCAAACTTCATCTTCCCTCTCATCTCATCTCATCTCAAATCAAAACCAAGGAAGAAGTTCATCATCATGGTTTATATCGCCTTCGTGATCATCGTCTTAACACTCATCGCTCTCGTGTATCCCATGATCAAGTTTTCTCATGGAGACATGTACTTTGTGTTGTTAATCTACATTTGTATCATATATCCAATCCTTTGTATCGATCTTAGCGTTGAAATGAAATATTACTAATATCTTAGTTTTTCTCATTTTTTTTTATTATGTGTTTATCATTTTCTTCTCATTCGTATCTTTCACCTTCACATACTTTCGAAACCTACAATGCCTGCTTAACTAGTAAATATTGGCTAGAACACACCTTCCTTTTATAAACCTAAAAGTTGCAAAAATCTATTTTACGTCAAGACTTTTTTTTGTTACTGCAGATCCACGGATCCCTAAAAGTTTAACTAGCCGGATCCCTCTTGAAAGGGAACCGTGGAACTGAGAAACAGAATCTCATGCAGCATAAAAACCATTTCATAAAAATCTACCATAAAAGGAAATATCCTACTTAAATGTTAAGTACTAAGTATGTTAATGGTCATTGTTAATAGAAATCTAGTAAAAACGTTAGGAGATCATTTTTCATCTATCAAATGTCCTTTCCTCTGATCCATCTCTTCATATTAACTTGTCACTTCCATAGGTCCCGTCATGACTCATGAGTATGAATTTGACTTTCAACTCACTCATGTCTACATTCCTAATATCTCCCTTGAGCCCAACACACCTGGCAATCATGTCTGTGGGTTCAATAATCTCGAAACTTGTCACTTCCATGAAGGACGTATTGTTGACACACCTCTACTATACGAAGAAGGTATCAATACCTCTTTCTGAACCATTGGACTACAAGGCCTTCTCGGAATTAACGAGTAAATATGTCCTCGGTTTGTATTGGAATTCTTCCATCAAGTTGAACTCGTTCGTAACGAGGATCGATCTTTATCACTTTGGTTTTGGATCCAAAACCAAAAGTTTGTCTTAACACTTGAGTAAATTGCTAACATTCTCCGAATTCCAAATCATGGACACTGTGCCTTCACTGAAGATTGGTCTCTTGATTCTCTCTTCAACCATCGTGAATAAAATAGTCTATATTGTTCACACATACCTTTTCCTAAAGAATTAACTCGCATGTTATGCAAACCTCGACCCTACTACTCTGATCCAAACATAATCTATACACTTGATATCCGAGATGATCTTAAACCTCTCGCAGTCATTCTACGTGAAAATGTTTGGAGTCTTAAGGGAAATCGAGAAATCCTTCCCGCTTATTGTGCTCACATAATGTATTGTTTGCTAACCCAACAACCATACAATCTCGCCTACTTCTTCGCAAGACGAATTGTAAACCTTCAAGGCAACAAGAACAAGCTAATCCCTTATGGAATGTTTCTGACACGCCTTTATCATCATATCATGTACTTCCATCCTCAATTTCAAAGTCCGTTTTACGTACTTGTGAATAAGATGATGGAACCTCTAAACACATCTCACATCAAGTCTTTCTTCATCCCTGAATCGGCAAATACTTATCATCCATTTGACGATCCATCTAGCAAAAACGCTCAAGAGACTTAGTTTCCTTTCCAAATATGTTCAATCCTTAGATTTCATCTTTTATCATTGTAATATGATCATTCTCATGAAACAAAACATTTAACGTTTGATGTCTGGCTTATATAGTTGTTCAAATTCCTTAGAAAACACTGGCTTTGAAATACGATACCTTGTGCAAATTTTGCATACCTTCTGTGAAGGTACTTTTTAGCAGGAGACGGATCCCTCACTTTGTACTAGACGGATCCCTCCACTTAGGGAACCGTATAATACGGGCAAACATAAATGCAGTTGAAGATCTCCATACATCAAACCATTACCTTAGACCACTTCATGCTAGCTAAACATAATGTCTTAGGACCACTCAAGTCTTCCTCAAGCTCAGTAGGTATCACACTCACTCTTAGTTAATCTAAGATCACACTCAAGGTGCTTGTTGATTGATCATTTCACCAAAACTCATCATCCTTCCATTCCAATACTCACACATCATTTCTCACATGTCAACACATCTAGTTTTATAATTCTCCCAATTTTAGCAAATTGATTTTAGTCATCCTTACCTCAAAATGGGTCAAAAACTAGTTTTTCATTTCTTATAATTTTTAAGGAATTTTCCAAAATTATCTTAAGTTACTATCTAATCTCTAGGATCATTTAGCACCTCTTAACACTCTTTAATTTCATAGTGTCATCTTTGATCATTCATTGGTACTCATAAAGTTCCATCTTCTTCAATAAAAGGCAATCATTAGCTACCATCACTCATTGCCCTTGATCATTTAAGTCCCTTTTCATTTAAGACAGTTAAAAAGACTGAAACACTCAAGAGTATAGATACTAGACCTTACAAACATCATTTTTCCTCTTTTCTTGGCTACTGAGAGCCGGATCCCTAGGATTAGCCTAGACGGATCCCTCATTGGAGGGAACCGTGGGAACCGGCTGACAATTTCAGCTAATTCTAGCTAAAACAATCATTTCAAGCTCTCTTTGCTAACTTAAACACTCAATCTTGTCTTAATTAGCCTCCTTGATCAGTGCAACTCTGAAGTTGACTATTGTGCATGCAAATCATTGCATTACAAAAGGATCTTAGTGGTTTAAGCCTTGAATACACTTGTCAAATCCTTCTTTTTATAAGCCACCTTGTTAGGACTTCTTAGTCACCATCCACAACTTAATTCTCAGCAACTAGAAACTTCTATCTCACTAACCTTTTTGTTATCTCATCAAGAGGAAAGCTCCTAGTGGTAACTCATCCACCAAAGGACCACCCAAGAAACTTGCTCGTGTTATTTACGAAATTTCTTCAACCAAATCATCTCCCGTTAAATCCATGAATGCTAGGATCTCCCATCCACCTTTCAAACCAATTCCCAAAAGGATTGTTCCCACAAAACTACCAATGCCAAACACCACCATACCTCCTAAACCAAACACTCCTATTTCCACTAAACCATCACCCTTAGTACCTAGAGCCATATCATTCACCACTCCACTCTCATCACCATACCTCTACAATCTAGAGGACTTGCCTCCTAGGCCATCTCATCCTCCACCATTACCAACATTCTCCTCAATTGAAAGAATAGCGCAACAAAATCAAGGTGTTGAATCAACACTAGCCCCGACATTGTTTTCTCCGTCACCCTCAAATAGTCCCTTTTGGATTATGAGGAATCATCAAAGTCAACCACCTGATCACATGGAAGTAGATACCTCTCTACCACCATCCTCATCACATATTCCAATACCACTGCCCTTGGTTGAACCACCTCCACAAATTCCTCTTTCCTTTGGGAATCCTCAACCTTTCTCACTTAACCTTCCTCCTTTTGTGGAACCTCAACCAAACCTTCCATCTCAAGCTATTCCATTTCTACCACCACCATTTCCTAGCCATGACAAAGATTGTTATCATTGTCAACATGTTGAAGGCTTGATACATGAAGTACGTGAAGAGTAACGTTTCATGTTTTATCACCTCCTCGAACGTTTCGACGAGGTCAACAAACCTAAACAACCTTGAACTTAAGGATCCAAGTGGTGTCCTAGTCTTAAGCTAAACTTAGATAGTTTAGGAATCATATTTCATGTTTAAGTCATTCTCTTAGCTTTAGAGATATGTAGATCATTTCTCGTATTTTTATTGAATGAAATTACATGTTATATGCCATATTGTTTTGAGAATATGTTTGGTGCCTTAATACATATCTCATTTTGATGTTAACATCACTTTTTACATCACCATTGCTGTATTAAACTTACAGACAGACGGATCCCTCAGTTTAGCTTAGACAGATCCCTCTAAAAAGGGAACCGTAGGATCCGTGCAACAGAAGACTTGTTTATTACTAACTTGAGTCTTATTTGAAGGAAATTATGCTCTATATACTTGTTTTCTAACCTTTGTTTTGTAGATTTTCAATATACACATGAAGACTTTGACACCCTTAGCTAGAGGAGTTTCTTGTCAAAGCAAAACATTGCAAAATCATTTGCAATATTAATCACATAGGATCACATTACAAGACGTCCTCCTTGAAAAGGTGCAATCATCAAAGGGGAGCATATTCGTCACAAAGATGAAACCATTTGCAAACATAATTGCAATGCACTAGTTTAGTATTTCTACTTACTTGACGCCCTCACAAAGGGATGGACTCGTCAAGGGAGAGCTAAGACGAGAACACTTCTCGTCACTTACTCTCTATTTTTTCATATTTTCTTTCTTTTCACATGTTTTTCTTAAAAAATGTGTTAGTTTCTTTTCGACGCTCTTTTTGTTTCGACAAAAATTGGGAGAAGAGAGTAAAAACTCCAATTCAAACATTTATGAATTTTAGTTTTTCCTTAAAATAATCTTATGGTTTGTCATCAAAAAAAAGGGGGAGATTGTTAATACAAATCAGCCGTAAAAACATTTATTTATATTTTACGATCTTCTAATGTTTTGTCGATAACAAACGTAAAATCATTTTAATGAAACAAATAAAATACGTAAATGGTTTCAGCCAATATTTTGCTAACACACTTACAAAACATTAAACAAGTAATAGTGCTTTCATGATTTAGTAATGCATATGTACAACAACTAGTGTTTACATATTGGGTAGATATATTGATTGAGTCCAAACCGTCAAGTTTTATCACACAAATCAACCACTTGTGAATGGTCAACCGTAATAAAAGTCAAAACAGTCTGAAACAAATGCAATTAAGTCCAGGAGAGTATAGTGTATCCCCAGGTCGTTAAGTCCCAACGAGGTGTGAACACTGTAATAAGACGAATCTGTGATCGAGTGATATTGAATGGGAAAGGGGTTTGAAGATTTGGAATATTTATACCTAAAGAAAAAGTTTTTAAATTACAGGGGTTTAAATGCAAATTAAAGAAAATTAAAATGATAAATTATATTAAATAAACGCTATCACTATTTTTAAAATTGATTAACGTTTAAAATCTAAAATGTACGTTTAAATTAAAAACTACGTAACGTACGAAATAAAACGTGAGAATAAAGAAGGAAAATACCTACGGATATGAAAAATACATTTTTACAATCCTAATTATACTAGAAAATTATTGGAAAAAGAAAATTATTTTTATGACTATTTATTTAATTTTTATTAATTAAAAACTATTTTTACCTATTTAATAATACCCTAAAATATAATAAAATATGAAATAAAGCTAGAAAAGTGAAATTATGACTTAGAAAAATCTAAAATAACTAAAGAGAATTGTCAAAACTAATTTTGTATTTTTCTGATTATTTTTCTATTTTCTATGAATTAAAAACTATTTAAAACTAATTAAATTGCTAAAAATTACAAATTAAACTATGAAAAATCTGCAAAAATTATTTTTTTGCTTTTTATATTTATCTTAACCTAGGAAAAATGAAAACTTATTTTTTTGAAGTTTTTCTGATTTAATTGCAATAAAGGTTAATTAAAAAGTCCTAAAAACTGATTTAAATAGGGAAAAATAGCAAACAGTGATGAAAAATTATGAAAAATTCAGGAAAAGTCTAAAATAATATTCTAAATTTATGAAAATTATAAAAACTAGGGCTTATGTGTGAGAATATGAAGCTGTAGTGAAATGTGCTTGTAAATAAGCACTTGTAATAAGCTAAATGTACCAAATGAGCACCAAATTATCACAGAAGCTAGAGTATGTAAGATCTACTTAATACTAACCTATTTCAACTAGTCTAAACCTCTGAAATGCAAACTACAATGATTTGATGATTTAAAAGATTAAGTGCCAAAACAGTTTTCTCCTAACTTCTAGCTTAAGCACAAGCTTATTAATAAGCTCAAAGGGAAAACCAGAACTTGTAACCTTGACTAGACCTAGCAAAGAACCTATGGAACAAAACTGAGCCTGAGATGAGCTCAAATGAGCTTTTGACAAGCTCTGCAAGTTGCTGAGAAAACTCCTTTGGTGACTATGCCCTGTCACAGGGCATATGAGCTGAATTGACAAGCTTATTTGAAGCCTAAGGAGCTTTTGGAAAATTTCACAAAAATCAATTATAGAAACTAGACCAGCTGAACTTGTTAAGTCCAAAGTTTCAATAACTCTTGATCAATGTTGAGGGTATGAAACATCCACAAAGGTTTAGAAAAACTGTTTGAACCAATTTTTGACTTTTGAAACAGGGTCAAGAACTTTGACTAAAATGAATTTTGATTCTGATTTACCAACTGAAAATGATGAAATGAGTTATCATAAAGCTTGATTAAGCTGCTCCTATGAATTATGAACACAATGCAAGCTTTTGATTTTCTCTATCCTATCTGCTATGCAAATCAAGACAGATTTTCTGTGATTTTGACTTATGATGAACTAGAGTGCAAGTAACTGACTAAGTTGACTATAATGAACCCAAATTGGACTCAAGAAACTGGTCTTGACCTCTGAACAAACCTTGAACACAGATGAAAGCTTTTGCCAAACAGTACTTAAGGAAATTGAAATACAAGCTACTTAATCAAGAACTCAATGCTAATCTATAACAGTTTAAATATCTGATCTAGCAATTAAATGAGGACCTCTAGATGCAATAATGATGATCATATCAAACAAATTAGAGCTAAACAACCTATGCAATGAAACAGTTATGTAGCGAGAATTCAAGAGCAGGTTTAAGACACTTACAAGTTCCCAGCTTATTTGCAGCTTATACCATAACCAAACTACCACTATTCTAATCAAATCCAATCCCAAATCCAGCTCTGCATCAACCAATACCTATTTCCATATCTGTTTAACCCAAAGTTCCCCACAGTTGACTTTCGTTGACCATAGGCAATTATGCTTAAAAATGAATTATAAGCTTACTAAAAGCTATGGACAGCTTAAGTAAGCTTATTTGAGTTGTAATAAAGCTTATTGAAGCCTGGCTTAAGATAATTAAGACTGAATAAAAAGACGAAAATTTAAAAATAAGAAACTTTAACCAAACTTTAAATAAGAACTTGAAATGAGTTACAACTGATACAATAACTTGAGTTCAATACAGGAAAGATTAAAGTTACAATCTAGAACTTAATTAAGACTTAAACAATAAAAACGACATACATGAAAACTGAAAACTAAAAACTACTCTTTCCCCTCTCTCTTCTTCCTCTATTTATATGCAAAAGTGCTCCCACTTGTACTCTGAGCAAATCCCACTTGTTTTCTGGACCATTGGATCACTGGAGTGGTTTTTAACCATTGATGGCTTTTTGGCGGGAAAATGATATATTGCAACTGGGACAGGTTGAGTGCAAGGAGGGGAAGCTTTAAATGCATTTTGGATTGTTGGGTGAGGTGGAGGGATAAGGGTGTGGGAGTTGAGCTGGAGGTGAGGTGAAGGTCTGATGTTGCAGACATTGGTTGAAGAAGGAGGAAAAAGGAGGGAAAGGGTTGAGGGTTGACTGGGTTTGACCGGGTTGTATTATTAGACAAAAGGGGTTCAAAACAGGGGGGTCAAATGTGTATGGCAGGGGTCATGGTCCAAGCAAGGGAGGGTCAAAGTTCAAAGGTGTTTATATAACAAGGACCAAACTTGCATTTTCTGATATTTGAGGGACCAAAACTGCCAAATTTTCAAAGTTATTCCAAGGGACCAATTATGACAAGTTTCAATAGTACAAGGACCATTAAAGATATTTTTAAACTTCCAAGGACTATTTTTGCCAATTTTGAAACTTGAAGGACCAAACTTGTAAATTCTCAAAACTTTTGAAATTTTTCACCAAAGGACTAATTATGACAACTTATGATTTCAAAAGGACCTTTGGTGACTTTTCTTTTAAAATAAGTGCTCAGGGACTGATTTTGACAAGATTTGAAAGTCGGGGGACTGAAACTGCCAATTATGCAAACTTAGCTCGTTTTTCATCTGATTTTAAACATTTTGCATCTGAAACATATAAAATGCAATTTTGAGATATTTTCAGTATTTTGATGCATTTCTGAGTATTTTTAAATGTTTTGCAGTTCAGATTTGACCCAAAAATGATGAGTATTTACACACTCATCAATCCCCCACACTAAACTATTGCTAGTCCCTAGCAATCTTTTGAGAAAAATTAATGGATTTGAATCTCTTTACCAAAAGCCATTACTTCTGGAGTAGCCAAATGTTTCAGTTCAAGTAAGAACCTTGGTACAATGATAACCAAATGATTTTGAGCAAATCACCAGCTTTCAACGGTTTTGATTTGTCTTTACCAGAAGCCGTTTGCTTCTGGACTAGCCAACTCTTAGATAATATATACTATCTTTGGTAAGTCGATTACCAATTATGGTTTTCCAACTGCCTTTACCACAAGCCATAAACTTGCGGGCTAGCCAACTCTTCACTAATTAAAGATATGGTGAGCTGAACACCATACAATTTTGGGCAAATTGCAAGCCGTCAACGGATTTGAGATATCTTTACCAAGAGCCGTTTGCTCCTGGATTAGCTAATCCTTTTGTTTATTAGACATGGCGGACTGATAACCATAAGCTGAGTAAGTGCAAAACACTTACTCAAAAAAAAAATTTTTGGCCAAAAATGGGGGAATTAGGTGGTATAATTACATGATAAAATTCGTGAGAATTCCCCCCACACTAGAAATGAATATTGCCCTCAATATTCAAAGTACCGGCGGTTATGCCGAAACATAGAACGTAAAAGGGAAATACTACGGCCATTTTTTTTTAACAACAGCGGGGGGCAACTCCCCCACACTAGGGTGGTACACGCGGGTGAAAACCCATGTTTAACTACTGTTTTTGATTACCGAGTCGCTAGCTTGACTCGATCCAGAATTCATTGGTTCATGGGGAAGCAAAGTGGAAGAAACATTCTCCATTGGACTTTCATTCAAGATGTTTGGACAAACATTTGAAGCGCGTGAAAGTTCCACACCGATGAGATATATTCCCGGCTCAAGATAATGGTACATGGAGATGCCGGGATCAAAGATAATGTCTTCATTCCCGAAGGAGTGAAGAACAGGAGAAGTGACAGAATATATGAAGAAAAGAAAGAAAATCATGATAAAAATCATGACTAACTCTTCATCCTCAATAGGAGAATTCATAGTTTCATGAATCTCATCAGTTAAGCTCGCTTGATCAAGACATATTATGGGTGTGTATAGATCAAAGTAGAAATTATCATACTCCGGCGGAGATATGATATGAGTGAGTTCATCTGAGAACTCCTTGAAGGTGAATGAATCATATTCAGAATTGATATGAGTGGGTTCACTGGTGAACTCCTCCAATGTAAATGATTCATAATCGGGGAGAGAATTATGAGAATGAAAAGTGGTACTGCCACTAATCTTCTCTCCCATATTATCAAAACAGAAGGCTTTCATTTCCGGATTAGAATCATCGGAAAGAATGTCACTACCCTTAATGGGGATAGGAGATGAAATAGGTTTCTCTTTGAAAGCCTCGATTTTAGAAATGAGAAGACTGTCATTCAGTAATGTTGCACGAAGTGCTTCATCTTTGATTTCAGTGTCAGTAACTTCATCATTCTCTTCTTCTAAGCTAACAAGCTCAGAAGGTAAATCTTCCACATAAACGATGTCTCCACAAGATAACGAATCATCATCATTAGAATCGGAGAACATCTCAACATGATCTTTTGGGAAGACAAGAGGGGTAGGGATATCACACAAATGCTCGAGAATTCCCTGTGACTCTCTTGGGATTGGGACAAGGTTCTCGACACTAGACTTTATGAATTCGTCCGGTTCCTTTTCAGGAACAGTGTCAAGATGCTCATCCCCCATAATAAGAGAGTGAGTGTGAATCTCGGGTGTGATAACAACAGACTGAGGGAGTTGAGAAATATTATCTTTAAAAGGATAAAAACTCTCCTCGTCATCATCATACATAGCTGCCTTAAGAAATTGGGAACGCCTTAGAGCTGCATGCTCTAAGACCAATAATTCTTCCCTAGAATTGCGAGCCTCTCGTTCTTCGGCTAGCAATTCTCCAATGGTCTTTTCATTACTCACTTGATTCTTAAAGTTACGAATCATATCATCAAGTGTTTTCATTGCGGTTCCAAAATCTTGGGAAATTTCTTGAGACAACGGCTCAGGTGGAGTTTGAACCGTATGGTGCTGTGGAGGTTGGAAATTGTCAAAACCGGAAGTATAGTAATTTTGATTCCACGGTTGACATTGAAGATTATCGTGAGGACCTCCACAATTCTCACAACAGTAAAACTGTTGAGTCTGGACTGGTGAATTATATGGATATTGGTCATAACCAAAGTTCTGAGCATCACCGGAAAACTGTTCATAGACAAACGTGTTTCCGGATTGACACTCAAATCCTTGGTGAGGACCTCCACAAAATTCACAGCAGTTATGTTGATTATATGAAGATAAGTCGGGCTGTGGTGGGTAATTGGAAAAGTTTGAGGGGTCGTTAAATGAGTTCGGATTAGGATCATAATTAAATGAATTCCTCGAACCACAAAACAAACAACTCCCGTTCCGAATATCATTACCACACTGTACACACGTACACCAGCGACATGGTAAACCAAAAAGAGGCTCACCACAACCGACACAAGGAATAAACGATTCCATTTGAGAGTTATGAGAAGGAATCGGTTCATTCAAAGAATCAACAAAACCAACATGGTGATCCGAATGACTATCAAGTCTCGAAGAACTTTTTGAAAAATCCGGAGGTGGGACAAGTGGTGTGCTCTGAGAGCTAGCAATTTCCACCACTTCCATTATGGTCTCCGGTTCTGGTTTTTGAGAAACGTGAAGTTTAGGCAAGTCATTCTTTCTAGTCACCGGTCTAAATTCTGCATGATTGCTTTTAACCGTAAATTGTGAAAGTTTAGGATCAATTTTAGACGGCTTAGGAGCAATTGAGGGGTTAGATCTTTGGATAACCGTAGGTTGGACGTATTTAGCACTTCCATTATCAGAGGGAAGTACCTGGTCCTTTGTCCCCCCGGTTTCTCGTTCCATTTCCCTACGCAGAATTAATGGATCATCACGAACAACACGAATTCTTGACATTTGTGATAAAGTATGAAGTTTTTCAACTTCGTTCCAGAATTCGTCGTAGTCGAGAGATTCCATGAGAAGAAGTTAGAATCAAATGGATAGAGGGTAAAGGGATAAAGAATCAAAAAGGGTAAGAGGGTAAAGATGAATATTTTTGGGTTTTTGGATAAACATTTTGTAAAAATAAGAAAGAAAATCTTTTTGGGTTTTTGATTTTTAAGATGTTTTTGGATTTTTGGATTTTTATAAGAAAATATAAACATATATAGATGGTATGAACAAGGAGTGAATATTCAAATCACTAATCTGCTAAACGTAAGATTATTAGCACAGCTCCCCGGCAGCGGCGCCAAAATTTGATTGAGTCCAAACCGTCAAGTTTTATCACACAAATCAACCACTTGTGAATGGTCAACCATAATAAAAGTCAAAACAGTCTGAAACAAATGCAATTAAGTCCAGGAGAGTATAGTGTATCCCCAGGTCGTTAAGTCCCAACGAGGTGTTAACACTGTAATAAGACGAATCTGTGATCGAGTGATATTGAATGGGAAAGGGGTTTGAAGATTTGGAATATTTATACCTAAAGAAAAAGTTTGTAAATTACAGGGGCTTAAATGCAAATTAAAGAAAATTAAAATGATAAATTATATTAAATAAACGCTATCACTATTTTTAAAATTGATTAACGTTTAAAACCTAAAATGTACGTTTAAATTAAAAACTACGTAACGTACGAAATAAAACATGAGAATAAAGAAGGAAAATACCTACGGATATGAAAAATACATTTTTACAATCCTAATTATACTAGAAAATTATTGGAAAAAGAAAATTATTTTTATTACTATTTATTAATTAAAAACTATTTTTACCTATTTAATAATACCCTAAAATATAAGAAAATATGAAATATAGCTAGAAAAGTGAAATTATGACTTAGAAAAATCTAAAATAACTAAAGAGAATTTTCAAAACTAATTTTGTATTTTTCTGATTATTTTTCTATTTTCTATGAATTAAAAACTATTTAAAACTAATTAAATTGCTAAAAATTACAAATTAAACTATGAAAAATCTGGAAAAATTATTTTTTTGCTTTTTATATTTATCTTAACCTAGGAAAAATGAAAACTTATTTTTTTGAAGTTTTTCTGATTTAATTGCAATAAAGGTTAATTAAAAAGTCCTAAAAACTGATTTAAATAGGGAAAAATAGCAAACAGTGATGAAAAATTATGAAAAATTCAGGAAAAGTCTAAAATAATATTCTAAATTTATGAAAATTATAAAAACTAGGGCTTTTGTGTGAGAATATGAAGCTGTAGTAAAATGTGCTTGTAAATAAGCACTTGTAATAAGCTAAATGTACCAAATGAGCACCAAATTATCACAGAAGCTAGAGTATGTAAGATCTACTTAATACTAACCTATTTCAACTAGTCTAAACCTCTGAAATGCAAACTACAATGATTTGATGATTTAAAAGATTAAGTGCCAAAACAGTTTTCTCCTAACTTCTAGCTTAAGCACAAGCTTATTAATAAGCTCAAAGGGAAAACCAGAACTTGTAACCTTGACTAGACCTAGCAAAGAACCTATGGACCAAAACTGAGCCTGAGATGAGCTCAAATGAGCTTTTGACAAGCTCTGCAAGTTGCTGAGAAAACTCCTTTGGTGACTATGCCCTGTCACAGGGCATATGAGCTGAATTGACAAGCTTATTTGAAGCCTAAGGAGCTTTTGGAAAATTTCACAAAAATCAATTATAGAAACTAGACCAGCTGAACTTGTTAAGTCTAAAGTTTCAATAACTCTTGATCAATGTTGAGGGTATGAAACATCCACAAAGGTTTAGAAAAATTGTGTTGAACCAATTTTTGACTTTTGAAACAGGGTCAAGAACTTTGACTAAAATGAATTTTGATTCTGATTTACCAACTGAAAATGATGAAATGAGCTATCATAAAGCTTGATTAAGCTGCTCCTATGAATTATGAACACAATGCAAGCTTTTGATTTTCTCTATCCTATCTGCTATGCAAATCAAGACAAATTTTCTGTGATTTTGACTTATGATGAACTAGAGTGCAAGTAACTGACTAAGTTGACTATAATGAACCCAAATTGGACTCAAGAAACTGGTCTTAACCTCTGAACAAACCTTGAACACAGATGAAAGCTTTTGCCAAACAGTACTTAAGGAAATTGAAATACAAGCTACTTAATCAAGAACTCAATGCTAATCTATAACAGTTTAAATATCTGATCTAGCAATTAAATGAGGACCTCTAGATGCAATAATGATGATCATATCAAACAAATTAGAGCTAAACAACCTATGCAATGAAACAGTTATGTAGCGAGAATTCAAGAGCAGGTTTAAGACACTTACAAGTTCCCAGCTTATTTGCAGCTTATACCATAACCAAACTACCACTATTCTAATCAAATCCAATCCCAAATCCAGCTCTGCATCAACCAATACCCATTTCCATATCTGTTTAACCCAAAGTTCCCCACAGTTGACTTTCGTTGACCATAGGCAATTATGCTTAAAAATGAATTATAAGCTTACTAAAAGCTATGGACAGCTTAAGTAAGCTTATTTGAGTTGTAATAAAGCTTATTGAAGCCTGGCTTAAGATAATTAAGACTGAATAAAAAGACGAAAATTTAAAAATAAGAAACTTTAACCAAACTTTAAATAAGAACTTGAAATGAGTTACAACTGATACAATAACTTGAGTTCAATACAGGAAAGATTAAAGTTACAATCTAGAACTTAATTAAGACTTAAACAATAAAAACGACATACATGAAAACTGAAAACTAAAAACTACTCTTTCCCCTCTCTCTTCTTCCTCTATTTATATGCAAAAGTGCTCCCACTTGTACTCTGAGCAAATCCCACTTGTTTTCTTGACCATTGGATCACTGGAGTGGTTTTTAGCCATTGATGGCTTTTTGGCGGGAAAATGATATATTGCAACTGGGACAGGTTGAGTGCAAGGAGGGGAAGCTTTAAATGCATTTTGGATTGTTGGGTGAGGTGGAGGGATAATGGTGTGGGAGTTGAGCTGGAGGTGAGGTGAAGGTCTGATGTTGCAGACATTGGTTGAAGAAGGAGGAAAAAGGAGGGAAAGGGTTGAGGGTTGACTGAGGTTTGACCGGGTTGTATTATTAGACAAAAGGGGTTCAAAACAGGGGGGTCAAATGTGTATGGCAGGGGTCATGGTCCAAGCAAGGGAGGGTCAAGGTTCAAAGGTGTTTATATAACAAGGACCAAACTTGCATTTTCTGATATTTGAGGGACCAAAACTGCCAAATTTTCAAAGTTATTCCAAGGGACCAATTATGACAAGTTTCAATAGTGCAAGGACCATTAAAGATATTTTTAAACTTCCAAGGACTATTTTTGCCAATTTTGAAACTTGAAGGACCAAACTTGTAAATTCTCAAAACTTTTGAAATTTTTCACCAAAGGACTAATTATGACAACTTATGATTTCAAAAGGACCTTTGGTGACTTTTCTTTTAAAATAAGTGCTCAGGGACAGATTTTGACAAGATTTGAAAGTCGGGGGACTGAAACTGCCAATTATGCAAACTTAGCTCGTTTTTCATCTGATTTTAAACATTTTGCATCTGAAACATATAAAATGCAATTTTGAGATATTTTCAGTATTTTGATGCATTTCTGAGTATTTTTAAATGTTTTGCAGTTCAGATTTGACCCAAAAATCATGAGTATTTACACACTCATCATATATACATACTTAGTATGTATTATAATGGGTAATAGAATGAGTAGAAGTTTAAGTATTTAACCCATTGACTTAATACATTTAATATAGTTGGGTAAAACCCAAAGTCCATGACCCATGACCCATTGCATGACATCATGCATAAGTCATAATGGGTATTATCCATGACCCATGGAACTAACCCATAACCCATGGACTAGATGCATTGCATCTTCTAGATACATTGTATCTACTTGGATACCCATGGTCCAAAGTCTAGGACCCATGACCCATAACCCATGACCCATGACCCATAACCCTTGGGTAATGAGGAGCGTCTCACGGATCCCTCAGAATACACTAGACGGATCCCTCCAACAAGGGATCTGTGGAACAGTAGCATATTTTGTCTATAAATAGTAAGCCATTTCTTCATTGTAACTCAACCTTTCACACACATTTTTCTCTTAGTATTGTAAACTCTCTAGCCTCAGATCCATGGGATCTTTCTATGTAGTTTTGTGTTTGTGTGATTCTCTAGGTTTCTCTTAAAGGCGAGATCACCACTTCTTGAAGTCGAGCAAGCTCAAGTCCATGGGTTGCCAAGCTTCGTCATCATCAAGACTACTGATGGTATCTTGTTGATAGTTCTTCTCTTTCTCATTAGAAGTGTTGTGTCGAAGACATAGGTGAAAGATGTCTAAAGGGTCAAGACGAAGACATTAGTGAAAGGTGTCGAAGAGTCGTATCAAAGGCATTAGTGAAAGGTGTCGAAGATCCGTGTCAAAGGCATTAGTGAAGGGTGCCGAAAGTCCGTGTTAAAGGCATTAGTGAAGGGTTCCTAGAAGTCGAGTCAAAGGCATTAGTGAAAGGTGCCTAGGGTGTATATTCGATATGGTGTGTTGATGTACAAGATAGATTAGTATTGGGTCAAATGATATTGATATCCTTGTTGATGTTGTTATAAGGAGTGGGTCTCCTTTGGGATAGGTGTTATGTAGTGTTGGTAGTAGTTCCTCCTTTGTAATGGAACTCGGTATCTATCCTTGTACCGGATAAAGTGTAGGCAACGTTGTGATAGGTTTGGTTCTACCTCGTGGAAGAACCCGGTGTCTAGCCTTGTACCGGATAAAGAGTAGGCGACGTTGTGAAGGCTTCTCCGCCACAAGGAGTTTGTGTTGTGTTGTGCTTACGAACTCTCGAGTAGGTGACTCGGGGAGTGGAGTAGGGCAAGGAAGGTGTCCTTGTAGCCGAACCACTATAAATACTCGCGTTATGGTTTTGTGCTTCTTACTCTTTATCTTTGCTTTATTTATTTATATGCTTATCTATCAACATCCAACACACATGTTTAAATAGATTGACATAAGTTGATCTAAATAGTTTAATACCAAGTTTTAATCGGTAAAACTATTCAACCCCCCCTTCTAGTTTTCCACAGGCTGTTCAAACCGCAGTCTCTGTTTGTTTTCAAAAACGCAGTCTAAAGAGAGTCAAGTCGCAATCATTCTTTTATCAAACTGCATGATAATTTTACTTCAAAACACATTTGTTTTATCAAACCGCATCATGCAAATCAAACCGCAACAATTTTTTCAAACCGCTTCTATCTTTGTCACCAAATCGCAACACCCTTTATGACAAACCGCAACGAAGCCAAACCACATGGAAGTAAACTTTTAAATCGCATAATATTGTCAAACCGCAGAACCCAACTCGCATTAGTACCAAAACACATAAATAGACCAAACCGCATTTTGAACTTTGAATCTGGACCTTTTTATATCAAACCTCATCGAAGAAGAAACTCAAACCTCACCTAAGAACCATATGCAAACCGCATAGAAGAACAGACCAGCAGCAAACCAGAACTCATTATCAGACCCAGAAAACTTAACGACCCATCAGAAACATAAAAACTACTTTAAAATCATGTTCAGTACCAGTAAACACAACTTAAAACCAATTCAAAACTGTTTAAACTTGTTAAAATTCTGTTTGATCACGTTCATTTTAAAAACCTCTAATGAAACTGTTAAAATACATATGCAACGATATCAAACTTAAAATCATATCAACAAGCTTCAAACAATATCAACAACCTCAAATAATATCAACACTCCATCAAACCGCATCAAACTCGAGTACAACCCGCATAAAAACCGCTTAAAAACATGAATTTGACCACAAGAATCCATACAAACAACAAAGCCTTGGCTCTGATACCATTTGTAGGATCATTCTTTCTATGTTGTTTGATGATTTGGGTGGTCTAGGATGATGATAATACAAGTATGCCATCTTAGAGAGAGAAAGAGTAGAGATGGTGTTTTCTAGAGAGAGAGAGTAAATCAAAAGAAGAGGTTTGATTAAATGAAAAGCACCGCCTCTTCCCAAGTGGGAAGAGGTATTTATAGTTACAAACAAAACGTCCTCCTTCGGACTGTGGATCAGGCATACAGTGGGTAAAGACTCGTCCGTCCTCCACGGTGTTGCTCTAAACTAAGCTAACTAACTAAATAACTAGTAAATAACGTAATATTACGAGCTAAGATATGCTAGACTATAATTAGGGTGACTGACTCTTCAACATGGATTTTCCAAATCCCAACAACTATGTTCATGTATGTTTGATCGTTTATGTTTGTTTAAGGTTCATTTAGTGTCTTAATGAACGACTATGAATAACTCATTTTCTTAATAAATGAACATGAACAAGAAAATTTGTCCATTTAAGCGTTCGTATCTCTTTATTGTCCGGTTAAAATTAAACGCACAAACATGAACAAGGCTCTGTTCATGTTGTCTAGTTCGTTTATAGCCCTAATTATCTCTACTTTTTAAGTGGATAGGCTCATAAATACCTCACAAAGACGAGGTCTTCAGTTCTACTCGTTCTTGTTGTTTCTTTAAGACTGAAATGAACGGGTTGTGAACGAGTTGTGTCATGTGTTCAACATACTCCACAATTTATTTATTTTTTGGGTAGGTCATGTCAGGTTTTCTGAGTAGGTATGTCATATTCCAAGGGGCGTGCCTTAGCGTTGATTGACCTGGACACATCTTGTTCATTAGAACAATAGTTGGACATTTAAGGATGCCATGTGAGCTTTCACCACTGATACAAATACATTTGTACACAATTGCATATATTTTAGAAAATAGAGGTGAATTAATGGTTGTAATTTTTCCCTTCTACAAGGGTGTATCTCGCTACCCCGAACTAGCCAACTCAAATAAGGTGAGTCGTAGATTGAGAAACTCGACTTCTTACACCTTAGCGGATACAAGAAAATGATATCCAGATGGTTGTGTTAATTCGCTGTAACGTATTTTTTCTTCCCCAAATTGGTAGTTCTCTTGTTGTTCGTCCTGAGTTCATTGTCTTTGTAAAAAAAAATGACCCAAACCATGATTCCCTCATGGATCCTCACAGATTCAAATGGTGGATTGAGCTCAACAAAAAGCATGTTCATTCATAATCACAAAAAATGCCATTTAATCTTTTGGCATTATCATTACTCTATTGGCTTTGCAAATATAAATATATTGCATAAAGCATAAACCAGTGACCACAACTGGTAGGTTATGATATTATGGGTACTACCATAAGTCTTTGCAATATTTCTAAGATCCAAAACTAGTTTTAACAAGGATAAGAGATCATGTGACTATATTTTCCCTATCTATTGGATCAAGTCACAACAAAATTTCTGTGTACCCAATAAGGCATCCTAACAAAATTATTTTGTCACTATAACCCATCCTTTATAATCTTTCTTTAGGAAATCATTGTGATAAACTTTCTTAGAAATTGGTTGTAAGTTGGGATTTCAATGTATTGGCATGATAGGAATACATGTTGCTAGTTGATTTCTAACACAAAGCACTAGCGGAAATCCATTTTATATTGTTCTGGTGACTATCTCATTTGAATCCCATTATAAAGAAAATGGCTTGTACCTTGGATCTGAAAAGGCCTTTCAATTATCTATCTTTCAGTGAATATGTAAAGATGTAGTTGCATAGTTATTAGAGGATATGTTTAATTGAAGGTACTAGTAAGATTCATAAGGAAGTTTCCAACTATGGTGGCTGGAGTGTCTAATCGGATATTTGGTTAAGCATTAGTATGATGCTCTAAATGTTCTCAGTGGATGGTTTTTGGTGGAATGCCAGCCTGATGATGCCATTTTAGTTGTCTGGTTTTTTATCTTGATGAATCCATGATACAAGAGCCTCTATGGTTCATGGGTGAACACGGGCATGGTGTTTGTATAAAAAGGAAATGTATTCAAGTTAGAGGTTTCTCCATGGAGTCTAATCATATAACCAACACTATCAATTCAACAGTCAATTTTGTAGTCAATGGAACTAGTGCAGCAGCCCAATGCAAAAGAGATCAAGACAGCAAAGGCATTGATCAAGAACAGAGGACTTACACTTCACCACATTGTACCAAGCACCAAAGATATTTATCTCAATGTAATAAAATGTAGCCTAATCATAGTAGTCCTAGCATTGTGTTCGTAGTTCAGTTAACTTTGTATCAAGTAGTATAAATAGCAGACTATATACCACATTTCATTATGATTCAATAAAATCCATTTTCCACTTTATCATTTCTCTCATTTCTGCAATATGGTATCAGAACCATCACCACCACAAACTGTGGTGAAGACCTAATTCCGACAATCATAACTAACTTCCACCACCATAACAAAAATTCCCGCAAAAAATCCTTCAAACACAACCACCACTAAATCAGTCATACACCATCATTCTTTTATCAAAACCCACCATAATATACCATAACCAACCATCATAACTGTTTGTTGACCATCATAACCAACTTTGACCACAACAATAACTAATTTTTCCTCCAAAATTCTTCCACCATTAACAGTCATTAAAACCTTCAAATCTCTATCCATATCACTCAAATCACCACCAAGATTCATCATACTTAATACATAATCCCTTAAAACACATCAATAATCAAGATTCATAACCACAATCAGTCCAAACAACTGAAACCATGGTATCAACAACTGCTGAATCAAGCACTATCAACAATGACACAAACTCAATGAATCACCCACTCTTCCTTCACCAAAATGATCACCCTGGCCTTATCCTAATCTCAAAGAAACTCACTGGTTCTGAAAACTATAGATCATGGAAAAGATCCATGATGATTGCTTTGAATGTAAAGAACAAACTCAAAATTGTTACTAATGAATATCCAGAACCAAACACTTATTCACCAGAAAGAGCACTATGGAAAAGGAATAATGATATGATTATAGCATGGATCTTGAATACAGTGACAGATTAGATAAGCAACAACTTAAGCTTTGTTCACTCAGCATCAGCCTTATGGAATGAATTACAAGAACACTACTCTCAATTGGATAGGCACAGGATATATCAGTTAACAAATGAGATCACTCAATTAAAGCAAGTTAACTGTTCAATTAAAGTACACTATCAGAAACTTAAAGGCCTATGGGATGAATAGATGCATTAGAGGCACCCTACATGTGTACATGTAACTGTGTTTGTGCCAATGGCAGACTCAATGGAGCAAGGGAGAGTAGAAAGAGGTTGTTGCAGTTTCTTATGGGGTTAGATGAAAGTTACTCTAATGTGAGGGGTCAGATCTTACTGATGCAGCCTATGCCAAATGCACTTAAGGCATATGCCATGATGAGACAAGAGGAGAAACAAAGGGAATCCAACACACCCAAGTCCCTAACACCTACAGTCATGAATACTTTCACAAACTCCAAAACATCATATACCAACACCTCAGTTCCAAACACTAGGCAAACCAGAACCAACACTACTCCAAACACTAAGAGAAGTACTTTCAAACCAGGGGTTATTTGTGGTAACTGTCAAAAAGAAGGGCACTACAAACATGAATGTTATCAGCTGGTTGGGTATCCTATTAGTTATCCATTACATGGGAAGTTTAAGCCAGGCAACAATGGACTAAATAGAACAACCAATTTCAGGTAAAACAGGATAGTCAACATGGTTTCCAGACAAATGGCTACTCATGGGTCTGATGGAGCATCAACAAGTGAGAAAACTACAAGTGGAGTACAAATGGATGAGGTAGTCTCAACTAAAATGGATCTCTTACAGAATCAGTTAAACCAAGTAATGATGATGCTTCAAAACTCACAAGGTAAGTGTGATCCAAAACTCTTAGCTTCAGGTAGATACTTATTCATTTCTTCTTGTGTATCATTGTTTAAAGATGCTTGGGTAGTAGATAGTGGTGCTACTGACCATATTTGCATCACCTTAACCCTCATGTTTAATGTCATCAAGTGCACAATCCCAATCATAGTCACCTTACCTGATGGTTATACTGTCACAGTCACCATGGTTGGTTCAGTAAGGGTAAAACAAGACCTAATCCTACACAATGTCTTATACATTCCCTTATTTGCCTACAACCTACTCTCAGTTAGCCAAATCACCAAAACCACCAATTACTTTATTCTTTTTAACCACTCAACTTGTATCTTTCAGGGCAACAATCAGAGGATTGCCCATGGAGTCCAATCTGATGGACTCTACATCATCAAGCAAGACAACAATCTCCATTCACCTGCTGCAACACATCACTCACTCCTATTTTACTTTCACACACCAGCAATTTATATTTGTAGCATGCTAGGCTAGGACATTCTTCCACTTCTGTACTCAAACAAATAAAACGGTTACCAACTTTTAGTACTGATGTATCAAAGTTAGATTGTACCATTTGTCCTATTGCTAAAAAAACTTAATTACCTTTTCCTTCAAGTACATCTCATGCTCATGGTCTGTTTGATTTAATTCATAATGATATATGGGGTCCATACAGACACACAACCTTAAATAGCTGTAAATATTTCTTAACATTGGTTGATGATCACTCTAGAACAACATGGACCTATCTCATTCTTACCAAACAACATGTAACCTCAACAATAAAAAAAATCACTATTATGTCAGAACACAGTTTAATACAACAATCAAAATATTTAGAAGTGACAATGGTACAGAATTCACAAACAAAACACTCACTACTTTCTTTCAAAACAAAGGAATTGTTCATCAAGCATCCTGTCCAAACACCCTTCAGCAAAATGGAAGAGCTAAAAGAAAACACAAACACTTACTTGAAGTTGCAAGGTCAATTCATTTCCAGGCCAAATTTCCTACTCACCTTTGGGGCTATTTTCTTATGGCACCTACCTATCTTATAAATAGACTTTCAACAAAAGTATTAAACAACGAATCTCCTTATTAAGTACTATACCAAACACCCCCTGACCTTCAACACCTTAAAGTTATTGGTTGTCAAGCCTATGCCACTACCCACACACCAGACAAATTTGACAAAAGAGAAATCCCATCCATTCTACTTGGCTACCCTCAAAATCAAAAAGGCTACCTACTCTTAGCACAAGACACCAAGAAAATTTTTGTAAGCAGGCATGTAACCTTTCATGAACATATATTTCCCTTTCACACTGCCACACCTTACTTTGCACCACAACCTCACACCCTTTGTAGGATATAGGATTTCACAAACACATTAAACAATAATCACAAGTGGCGTTCAAGATGTTTAGAGAGAGAAAGGGAAGAGAGTTGGGAACTATGTGAAACAAAGAAAAATGGTATTGAAGCTCCAACCCTCTACCTTGGGAGGTAGAGGGTATTTATAGTGTCTTACAAAAAAAGGCCACCTACGGGCTGTGGATCAGGCATACAGTGGGTAAAGACCCGTCCGTCCTCCACGGTGTTACTTAACAAACTACTTACTAACTTAACACGACTACGACTACGAGCTTTCTATCGAATACATATACTTGAGGTGACCGACTCTTTAACGACTGAATTTTCTAATTCCTAACAATCTCCCCGTAAGGGAGGTCACCTCAATTTACAATGAATACAAACAGATATTACATTAGATTGTTCTAGGATTCTTGATTAAGTTCTTTGCTCAGTAGCTTGTAGTCTTTGATTCTTCATGTTCCGCATGTTTGGATAGTTTCAAGTGGAGGTCTTTAACTGATCCACGTGATGATGAGTTTTGAGCCAGCATTGAAATCATCAGCTAATCATAAATCTCTGACTCATCCATTGTTGTGTTGGTATTCAGTGATGTTGTGACATTTGGACCGACATGCTCACATTCTGGATCATGATATATTCTCATCAGAGTAGCTGAAGCTTTTACTGATTCATGATATTTGCAGCAGCATAGCAGAAGCATGGAGTGAAAGTATCAGAGTTGTTGAAGCACTTATCATGATTTCTTTAGAGATGAATGTGTAGTGTGAGCATGCGGCTATGGATTGAACGCTTCATTCTGATCAGCTGCAAACGTCGGGCGTACCTGCATACAACAGTTAGCAATAAAGTGCACGAAAGTGTCTTTGATCACTTTTGTTGAATTGAGGTACACGGCCCACGGTTCCCCGTTGATCAGTACAAGTACTGCCTGTGATCAGGTATAATTCCGAAGAATTTCCTTGACAGGGTTTCGCAGCTGCTCTAGCTGTTCTCAAACCGAAACTTCTCAAAGAAGACAACACGGAGTGAGTGAACCAGCGAATTGAGATTCACTGATTGATGAAAAGAGATTTGAAAAACAATCGTGTACCGCTCAATAGAAATTGTTTTTGCAATACAACGAATGTTTTAATGAAAATAAATTATCAATCATAACCACCTTTTATTTTGAAATATTAGTACACAGTCGATGTGCTAACGAAAAGATTTTTTAAGCACAATGACCGGTTTTTCAAAGGTATCCGTCAATCCATAACTTGAACCAGGATTGATTCAAAAGATTGAATCGCCCCATTGTTTCTGTTCAGTTGTCACATGGTTGATCTATTGGATAGATCTCACATGCCACCCACCAGGAGCTTGTTTGATGTTAGCTCCAGAAGGCTTTCCATCTTCATTGTGAATATGTTTGCATATTACTCAGATGTTCTGGCAATATCACAAGGATAATGTGTATGACTCATAAATATAATCTCTCTTTCCACATTGTGTGAAACAGAGAGTCTTCATTGACAGTGTCCTAAAGAGATTTATTTGACGATCTCGTGGCTCTAGACTCAATTGTGCATATTTTGGTTCCTATGCCGGAGACTAGGGAGAGGGTCTCCTTCTTCAATATCAATAATCTCTAAGAGAAAGTCGATAGATAGTGTCGGTTCCCCATGAGAATGAAACAAGCCCTTTTAAGAGGAACTTGAGTGGTTTGGGAAGTTGAAGTGCAGTGCGTCACTGGGTCCATGACGTCTTGTCTTCAATACCGATGTTACCTTGGTAACCACCAGTAGCATATGAATTGAACCCTGTTTCTGCCCTAAGGTTGAATAAATGGAGGGCTATTTCTTTTCACCCTTTTTCACATTAAATTCTTTTTCATTCTTCAACCCCTTCAGTGCTTACCGAGACTTCATAACTAGAACCTTGTTGGGTTTATTCCAGTACTAGCTCAGTCTCAGTCCGCACTCTTCCCATATCTCACTTTTCTCCTTCTTTTTTTTTCATCATACCTAAGGACTTCTACACTAACTAGTGGACTGTCCCTGGGTAGATCCCTCCGGTTCTGGTGGATCATGGGAACAAATATCTAACCTTATCATCCTTATACCACCGTACATAAAGTAATTTTGGTCGGTCTATTTGGTATTGTTCATCTGCAATTGGAACCAGTTAAAAACCATTTGAAAATCAATCCAGATACTTGTGATATATTATCAAAGCATTTTGTACCTGAATGGTTTTTGATATTTTTAGAAAAAGAGCTCCCCCTAAATATGTGCCTCATGTATTTGAAATCGTTTTAGCACACGGAGGCAAGAGGAAGAATTAACTTCTTTGATTACCATTTTCTAAAAGATATCAACATCACTTCCCTGATTAAATCAAGTAGATAAAGCATATTGGGGAAGGACGAGGTTTTCAAAAGTTTGCTCCCCCTCAATATGTGCCTCGAGGTTTGAAAGAGTTTTGCACATACTAGAGGGAACCTGCACTTAGAGACAAATCAATCACGTTTCAATTCTTTGTGGTTTAAAAAGATGCTCCCCCTTCAACATGTGCATGGAAAATTTGAAATCGTTTGGCACATGTGGGGAGGAAAGCTATTTAAACACTTATAAAACTAATTATCAAGTTATCAGTTTAAATCCAATTTAAATCACAAATTCTCCCCCGATCACACTTTCCAAATCCTTTGAGAGTTGTGATCTCTATTGATTTAAATAAAATTTTGAGAGCTTTTTGAGGAGAATAGTGACTTGCTTTTGAAAAGAACATTTTAACTGATAAGGATCAGATTTTCAGACTTTAAACTCCATTGTTAAAACATGCAAGAGTATCTTTTGAAAACATAACATTAGCAAAGGTTTTGAATCAATTGTATAAAACATTGTTCTTTTTGATTTTTCAAGAATAACCTTGCTCATTTACGTGCCAATTGTTTGAAAAATAACCTTTCAAAATAACCTCTTTAATTCGATTGAAATCATTCTCCCCCTCAATCAATGACACAAGTAGTTGATTGAGAGATAGAGATTTTGACAGATGATGAGCACAGATGATTAACAAGAATAATAGAGTACGAGGTATTTTCAAAGCAATTTGGTTTTCATTAGATGGCAAATATTTTTCAGAAGAATCATTAGACGGAAAAATATTTGGAAAGATAAACATTTGTCTTTTAGATGACAAACATTTGTTTTAAGAATCAGAGCATGAGATTTGAAAAATAAGATAAAGCATGGCTCTGTTATTTACTTTATAAAATGGGTTACTCCCTGAAATAACAGTAAACCACTATTTTTCTCCGCCTCATTTTTTTTTTAAACAAACTTATGTACATTCGAAGAACATCTAAAGACCCGTGACATTCTATGAATGTCAACACAAAGTCCGTAGATGATATCGAATAAGGAAAAACATGACAAAATAACAATATATATATATATATATATATATATATATATATATATATATATATATATATATATATATATATATATATATCTCTATATTATATATAACAGGAGGCGTTACACGTAGATAATGCCACGTAAACGCCACCTCATTGCCCAGTAATTCATTATTAGCCATGTCATCACATTGTTGCCATGTAAGCATTTTTAAATTTTATTTTATTTGAAGACATTTAATTAAATTTGAATTTTAGGCTATTTTTTTATTTTTCCCAAAATTATGGTCCAACTAAGCAATTTTTTAATCCACCTAAGCACTAATTGTAAATTTCGGATTTTTAATAATTATTTTTGGTAAATTCGGATTTTTATTAAATAAATTTCGGATTTTTATTAAATATTTTTGAAAATTATTTATAAAAAAGGAGTCTTGCAAGGATTGAACCTTGGTTATTTGGATGAATAACATGTGTGTTTACCACTAAGGCAACATAATTTTTTGGAATATATGTTGCAAGTCCAAAATTATAAATCTATACAACCAATTATGTAGGAGAATCCCTACAATTTTGGTAAACTTAAATAAAACATATACCGAAAAAATTATATAGGTTCATTCATAATATATCTTTTCTCAAAAACCCTAATATCCTTTTTCCCTCACAATCTCATCTAATGATCTTGACTTTTAATTCTGTAGTTGATTTGGAAAAAAAATTTAAGCTATGGTTTGTGTGTTTCTTCATCACAGCTATGGTTTGTAGGCTGGTATTAAGAGCAATGGCTACACGGAGCAATGACAACCTATGAAGTTTTATCAAAGTTGATGGCCTTAGGCTATGGATTCAACATGGTTTTGTGTATACGCTTTTTTTTTCTTTTTTTTTCTCATATTTATTGTATGTATCAAACTTATCCTTGATGCATTAAAAACCGACTGTAAATTAATGTATCGATATTATTAATTTAATATGTGTGTTTGGCTTTTTTCATATTAATTTAATATGAAACACAACAACAGTTGACATTATATGTTTGTTTTTATCGAGTAGGAGATTTAACCCATCTTAGCCTTCATCTAGAGTCCATTCGTGTAGAAGGATTATGAAACTTTGCATATTGTTTATGTGATAGTGTGTGATTGAGTATGAAAGTATAGAGTCTGTAAAGTGTAAACTTCATGGTCATCTGCAGGTTCCAGCTACAAGTGCCAAAGGAGCTGGACCATCTGGCTTGAAAGGTCGAAGTGGTTATGGTTCAACCATGCATGATTCACCAGCGGATAGACTCCTGTATGCTGAACGAACAAGTGCTTATTCCGCTCGAGATTTGCAGCACGAATCAACTGTTTGGCTTACTGATTCAATTGCTTATGGTCATAAATAAAAGGTTTTGGATTTAGAGATATTTGTTGCTTGATATTTTTTATATTTGTGGCAACAGCACTACGACAAGAATTGTTGCATGCTCATCACTTCGGCCAATCTCTGCTGATGGGAGTTCAGAGTTATTGGTATTTGATCAGTTTAATGTATATCATTACATAATTAATGGGGTTTTATGACATTACCAAGTAATAGAGTTTTTGAATTAGAGTTTATGATTCTGATTTTTATGACCTGTAGAAAGAGTACTTTTTTTAAAGTGTATAAAGAAAACGGTTCGTAGAACATTGTAAGGTAAGTTAAGTATGCGAAACCACATTTTATAAGCCCTTTAGTATATTCAGAGCTTAATAAAACTACAATATTTTTGTAATACTATTTCGTATCTTCTAGCTACTTTGTTGGTTTGTAATTGCTAACATAGTATTAATATGTTAAGTAGCTTTTGACGTTATTGGTGAGTGGCACGTCAAATAACACATTTTTTCACTTAGTTTCAGTGCTAACATATCGGTTTAGATGATTAAGTTGTTTAGCTTATTCTAAAACAAATAACATTTGACCTTTTTAAGCTAGGCGCAACTAATATTATAATGTAACACTCTTTATTTGGATATTTTTCCTTACACATCTGCGTTCCCCTATATTCGTAAATATGTAAACATTTGTTACGAAGTCCTGTCATCATATGAGGGTGTGATTAGATGAATGACGAACAATGCAGTTTATAAGACCACATAATGACAAACATGTCTTATTCTTTTCTTTTGGCGATGGTTGCTTTCAGGGAAGTTAACTGAACTATGGGGAAGAGGAAGTCAAGAGCAAAGCCTGCTCCTAGAAAGCGGATGGACAAACTCGGCACTGTATTTAGTTGCCCCTTCTGCAACCATGGAACCAGTGTTGAATGTCGCATGTAAGTAATTATCTGATTTGTCTTTCGTCGTTGCAAGTTGGTTAACTAATTTTAATGATTATTCGTGACAAGGTTTATAATTGGTATAGATACTGTCGTGTTCGGACACTGCTATTTATTTTGTAGTTATCTTTGAGATAAAAACTGGCAGTTAAATTACTATATTTGGTAGGTTGGGGCGGGTCATATGGGTGGTGGCCCCGGAACTCTCGATGTAGTGGTAATCTCCGTTCTTTAGTGCAACGATTTTTCTTTCGTTCATCATGTATTTTCAGAAGCGATACTTATGAAGTGGATGTTGTGTCTTCTCTTGTGCAGCTATCAAGGCAGCCTCTGTTCTTCATGGAGACGAATCCCCAACCCAGAAAGCATACGCTATGGCAAGCAACCTCAGATTTTACTGGTGGACAGGCTAGCCTACACAGGAATAGTCTCTTCTCGATATTTATCATTCATTATACATCTCTGTTGATTTTGTGGTGATATTAAGTATACGGCCTTTACATCAAAAACAGATTTAACATAGTATTTGAAAGCTTTGAACAAGCTGACCCATCAACGACTCGGTTCAGTGGTGGAAAGAGGAACCAGTTAGGTTAGGATTTTAAGCGAATTTACAAACTATGTTAGATTGGATATATAATGGTTTTATAAAAGGAGTACCATATAACGCTAAAATAAATGTTGTAATCTCAGTGAGGCCAGAAGCACGCAGAGCGACATATCAGGTTCGGGTTTGGAAATTACTGAAATTAGATAGATATTTGTATTTTGCAGCTTCAGCATTAGAGCTTCAAAGAATCAGTCAAGGAATGAACACTTAAGGTCGAAAGCCAAAATACAGAAGGTTCGTGTTACCTTTATGTTTTCTTTTTTGATTTAGAAAGTTACTGTTACAATGGGTTACTCTATCTTGATGCTTATTCATATTTGCACTTTGGTTCTTTTGGATGGTAAAAAACACATTGAACCTAGAGGTGGAAACATGGACGGGTTGGCATGGTTCAGAACAGATCAAAGGGGTTCGTATTCAAATGTGCCATTTCTATCACGGGTCCAGATGGGCTGATATGAAAGACGTGCAGACGTGGATACTCATGAGTATGTGCGAGGACGACGGTCGGTTGGTTCTTTAGTATCACATGATGCGACAGTTGACAATGTGGCTACAAGGTAGCAACACAAAATATGCATCAGTTTTATCACCGGGACAACATGAAGGGATAGGGTAGGCACTCAAGCCTGATATAATTACTTATTTATAACAACTTTTTAGAAAAAGGAACAATCATATAAGTTGTTTTGATAAGCATTTCCGAGCAACGAACTTGGTGAAATTGCATTAAGATTGTATAGTGAAGTCCTAATATGTTATGAAGCATGTCACTGAAAAAACATTAACTTGATTAAACTGCATTACATAAACTGCTAACTTGATGAAATAACATTATATTGTCACCTATAAGTATCTTATTAGCCTTTTTACTACTACTTAACGGGATTGCAGTCATGGTGTGTGTTTGGTATCGCTTCTACATATATGCTTGGCAAGGAAATACTATATGTACATGTAATCGTTTTTGTTTACAGCGCATTACTTTCCACATTCACAATCTGCATTAATGGTTCCTAAAATGAGTATTGAACTTGCAGGGGTTAGCTTTAACAGAAAGCTGGAAAAAGTTGTGCAAGTGAGCCGTTCTGAACCCATATGAATTGACAACTACACTCCGTAATATCAACAAGTTCAGTGTGGAGTATTTCTTGAATTTGCAGATGAAAGGTTTTTTATTTATTCCCCCACGAATTAATGCAGCTTTGCAGTTTTTGCATAACGTCGGTTACCAGTTTCTTAATATTCTTATTTGATTGTCATTATAGCCACATATGGTTCGTGCGCCCCGGGTTCAAGACAACATGTGAGGACAATAGGCATTTCATCACCCGCATGCACGACAATGTATCTGATCAGTGAATGAAGCATATTTTCGTTTTTCACTCAACTTAAAAGTTATCATACTGTTTACAGTGTAAGATATTGTTTGTCTAATTCATATCATGTTAACATGTTCGTCTATTATTATGTAAATGGAACGATTCAGAATACGTTTTGTTTAATACGGGTTTTATTCAAAATGTGTCAAACAGGTAAATCAAGAATTTGTAAACAAGGCAATAGTTAATCTGTCTGCCACATGCTCTCAAGGTTAAAATCTAATCTCGCCAACATGAGTTTGAGCCAAAACGAGTGATTGCCATCTATGGTTAAAATGTATGTCAGGTGGAGCGGTAGATTTTTTTTTCATCAATGCCTTAACCCTAAAATATATGTATGGTTATAATGGTTTATGTGAGGTTGAGCTTATGGGAATGTGGTAATATAAAAACGGACACTTTTGTAGTTCTTGACAATAAGAAGCTAATTTTTTTTATCAAGTTCATGATTATTGACTTTTTTTGTCATTGAAACTCATTGTCCTGAATGCAACAATCAAAAGCTAAAAACATTAAAAGGTATGCTATATTTTAGTTTCATATTTATTACCTATTTTTTTGGTTGGTGTAATATTGCATACTAGGCATTCGGATAAGCTGCTATATCAGTCTAATCAATCCCAAACTGCTCTTAATGTTCAACTTTATAGTCATGATTGTTGGTATACCATATTTCTGGAAATGCATATTAAAACTACAAGGCAAAAGGCCATAAGAAAAGAGTACATCTGTTTTAAGTATAAAATTAAGTGAGTAACTTTAGACTAATATTCCTTACCTTTTCGAGTGATTATCATATAATTATAATACCTCTTAATATAACATTTGACTCGCATGCATGTTTTCTTTTAGGCCTGTTAAAAGAAAGTTGCAGAGAAGGTGGCTTTCTTAGAAGCTCATTACAAGAAAGTTGCTGGTCAAAAGGCGGTTGTTGCCGCGGCTGCCTTGCTTGAAAAAGAAAATACTAATGCGGCTTCCATTAGGCCTAGGTGCCATGCTGAAGAAAGAGTCTTTGGTATAGATTATGGTACTCATAATCTATTGAAGGGAATGTCGTGAGTCAATTGAGGTGATAACCAAATTATGGCAACCCCTTGGAAGGTAATTTCACAATTTATTTTTTTGAAAATCAATGCTTTATTTTTTCTGTTTCAGTGCTTCAAATTACAAATGTATATATGTTAATATTTGGAAGTCATTGCTTTATTTATTTTTCTAATTATAAAAGTGTAGTCCTTGGATAATGCCTTAAGCTAGCCACCTGATAACCGTTGCAATATGAATTTAACAAACTATTAAATTTTTCACCAAAGTATTTATGTGAGAACCAAAAAGAGAGCAATAATTTACAGAATAGACGCGACTTCAGATTGGTCAGGAGAACCATGAGATATTCACAACAAATAGGAAGGACAAAGTTGATCCTGCACTTCTTCGACTATGTCGTATGGATGTAGACATACACATGTCATATTGCACCTCGAGTGGCTTCAAATTGTTAGCCTCCAACTATCTCAATATAACTCAACACTATATGTATGAGGAAATTGAGGACTAGATCTCCTAGGTGGCCATTACCCCGGCTAAAGTAGCAGAGTAACTTCTCAAGGATGATGACCCTGACATCGCTATTAGCGGTCTCATTGAGTTTTTTGAGGTGAAGAGAAAGAAAATGAAGAGGCAAAAGCAAAGGCGGAGGAAAAAATTTTGGTTGCAAACAGAGAACATGTAGTTATATAATGGTTAATGGTGGCAAAGTCGGCCGCGTTCCTGACGTGACTGGCAATGTATAACTTCATATATATATATTCTTTATTAAATGCAAATATAGAATTATTTATTCAGCCTCAACAAGTACTTTCGTGTGCTATTTGTTATTAGCTATATTTTCTGTGAGAACTATGCTAAGGTATACAAATACAGTAATGTTTATAGAGTCAGGTATGGCCAACCACATGTCCCAACATCTGTTGACAAGCGATTGCTTACATTTCATATCGTCACTCTTACCTACATCCATTTAAACAATCTGTTTGATCATTAGTCATTATACAAATTTTTAAATGCTATTATCTATTTTAACTGTTTTTCTGTAAATGAGTTATATCCTTGATCATTGGTTAATATGTGCAGCCGATTATGTTTTGACAATAAATGAGTCATATCCTTGATCATTGGTGAGTGAGTACATTTTATTTTGGAACTTTGACAAGATTTTGTGTATTCTGTCTCGAATCTTGAAAAAACTTTCAGTTACAATCTTTTTAAATACAATACGGTTTTTAACTTTTATGTATTATTATATCTCCATGCCCATTGAGTGTAGCTGCTACTTTTCGGATATGCCCAATTTTTTCTTAATCATGGTTGATGTTTTTTTTGCTGTAGATATGTGATAAAATCACCGACCCGCCACCAATAGATATTATGAAAATAAATATCCCATATCCTTATAAATTATTGACATTGTCGCTATTGATCTAATCATGCATTGAAATAATTGTATTAGGAAGAACAAAAGCAACTGCAGTCATTCCAATGACAAGTTGACGAATAAATATGTTCACTTTTTGCTCATGTATTAGGATTGGGAAGATGACTTTCCCGATCGGCGCCTGAGGTCGGTAGCTGATGTTGATGGATCATATTTTTTAAATTCATATTAAAGTTCCTTTGATTATTACCTATGTATTAGGATTTGGATTCTGGTCAATATAGAGAGAAGACCAGTGATGAATCTGTCATCTGTCTTTCAAAGCCAGCATCGGTTAGCTCTACTGAAAGCTCGGATGGAGGTATAACCGAATATAAATTGTATGATATATGATTCTTTTTTTGCAGTCTGAACTTTTCATGAAGCCGCACATGACATAAAATAAAATTTTCATGGAAATACTTCAAGTGGTGCTTGACATATACTTTGTTTTTATTTAGTTTCAATTATTTGTGATTGGTTTATTTAAATTTAATGTTTAACATTATTAAAAATAGTGTCTTAGAACAATCAGTCATCAATCGTGTATGAAAGATCAATGAATCAAGTGAAAAACTACCCAATACAAAGGTAAGTGTTTTTAGGTATCTAACCAATTACTTAATTAATCAAATTAACATCTTTATGAACAATTTTAATTATTTTTTATGAATGGATATCATATATAGCAAAAGTTTTCTTAGTTCATTACCTGATATATTTATTTGTTTGTAAAAGGTATTTCTCTTTCGGATATTTATATTCACTCATAAAGCATCAATGCTAATAGTCATGTCCTATTATTAGTTGATCTATTAGCATTGATGTTATACAATTGTGAATGCAATAAATAGTGATTTGTTCTACTTATTGTTTGTGATTGATTTCTAGGATCTGCATATTGGCTTTGAAAAAAAAATATATTCTTGAATAAGTAGTTTCGGATATGCAATTTCAAACTCCCTCAAAAAGCATGTATCAAGACACAATAAGTAGATTAGCAGTTTTATTACTCAATTGCCGATCAATGTTTGGTTTCAGTTAAATTACTTTTAGTCAATGTTTTGGTTTATTCTCCTAAATATCAGTTTTGTAGAAGAGATGGTTGTCTTTCATTATACAAGTTTATGTTTGTTGGTAGGTCATTTTTGTACATTTATAGGTTTGGGAAATTGCAGATTCCAAGCTTCAACGATATCTTGTATTTAACATGAGATGAGTATGACATTTAAAGTCTTTTAATCTAAAAAATGCAGTAACAAAGTTTTAACATTTTTCAAGCCACATCAGAAGATTACGAGTATCATGACTCGCTTGCAGTGAAGCTCAATGACACATCGTTAGAAGATGCAATTAAAACAATAGAAATGGATGGAAGATATAAAGTATTATCGCATGACAAGAATACAGAAGAAGAAGAGCCAATTTCACTAACTGCTGCTGATCTGAGACCTCGGTGCATACAATATGCTGAACGAGAGCGTTAAGCTTAAGGGCGGGCCATGAATATGATTGAGTATATGAATTTTTAAGCTATCCTAGACTTTAGTTGTATTGTTTACGACAATGCAGGTTGTTGTGTCGAAGAATTTGACTGAGCGTTTGTATATACCGACATTAAATGTTGGGTATTCGATTATAACTGATGCTATTGATGCTTTATACGCGAATGTCTAATTTTAATTTATTGATGTTAATTTGATAATGTACGTAGATGTTATGGCTTCTCATAGCTGGGAAATGAATTATTTGATTTTTAGGTTAAGTTTAAGGGTGTTACCAAGGTAAATGCTATTGGTGATAACAACCTTCTTACAAAAAAGAAAAATATGTTAACAATAATTATAAGTCATGCCCGCCCATTGGGCGGGCTTTGAAATCTAGTATATATATATATATATATATATATATATATATATATATATATATATATATATATATATATATATATTGGAATTTTTTAAGATTTTCTAATTTTTATGGATTTTTTGAGAATTTTATATTTTTATATTTTCTTTTGTGGGTTTTGAAATTTTGTATTTTGCTTTTTGAATAAATATATACAAGAGATAGATGAATAACGACCTTTACTCCTCGTCTTCCTCTTGAAGACGCTTGAGTGTTTCCGGTTGTAGACTCTTTAGACCAAGACGTGGAAGGATAAACTCAAAACGTTCTCTAGGAAGAGCTTTGGTGAAGATGTCTGCTAATTGGTATTCAGTCCTCACAAAATAGAGTTCCACCACACCTTTTTCCACTTGTTCCCGAATGAAATGATGTCGAATGTCTATGTGCTTGGCTCTTGAATGTTGCACGTTGTTGCAAGAGAGAGCAATGGCACTTTTATTATCACAGTACAGAGGGGTTTTGTTGAATTCAAAGCCATAGTCAGATAATTAGGATCTCATCCATAGGATTTGAGCACAGCAAGATGACATGGCTATGTATTCAGCCTCTGTAGAGGAAATAGAAGTACTCATTTGTTTCTTTGAAGACCAGCTCACAAGTTTATCACCCAAAAACTGAGCACCTCCAGACGTACTTCGACGAGTATCTTGACATCCTGCATGATTTGCATCTGCATATGCTGTTAGTGACATACCAGTGTCCTTCGGGTACCAAAGTCCCATGTTGATGGTTCCTTGGAGATACCGAAAGACCCGTTTAACCACTTCAAGGTGCTTTTTGGTAGGCTTAGCCTGATATCTAGCACACATGCAAACAGCGAACAGAATGTCTGGTCTACTGGCTGTGAGGTACATCAGGGATCCAATCATACTATGATATTTCGTTTGGTCTACATGATTGATTCGCTCCGAACGACCTATCTTTTATTAGTCAACCACTTGGTAATGGTCAACCATAAAAGTCAAACAGCTCAGAACAAAATGCAATTAAGTCCAGAGGAGTTTAGTGTTTCCCCGGGTCGTTAAGTCCCAACGAGCTGTGCGATTGAATAGCTAAACGCGTAGTGATCGGGTGACATTGAACAGGAAAGGGGTTATGATTGATTACACTAAGGAAATTAAATCTAATAAAGACTTTGAAGTCATTTTAATTCTATATTTAAAATCGTTTAATGATTAAAACCTAAAAATGATCTAAAATCACTTTTACTCTAAAAATGCAATTTAAAACTTTATTATGATTTAAAACTAATTTTTATGATTTTTCTTTTATTTATTTGATTTAAAAACTAATTTTAAACTTTTAAAACTAATCTAAAATACTAGAAATTATGAAATTAAAGAGGAAAATTGTGAAACTATTTTTCAAAAATCTAAAATGACTAAATAGAATTTTCAAACCTAATTTTGTATTTTTATGACTATTTTTCTATTTTCTATGAATTAAAAATTATTTAAAACTAATTAAATGGCTAAAATTACAAATTAAACTAGGAAAAATCTGGAAAAATTATTTTTTTTGCTTTTTATATTTATCATAATCTATGAAAATTGAAAAATTATTTTTTTTGAAGTTTTTCTGATTTATTTGTATTAAAAAGTGCTTAAAAAGTCTTAAAAATGAGATTAAATGCAGAAAAATAGAAGATGAACAGGGAAAAATATGAAAATTTCCAGAAAACTATAAAATAATACTGAGAATCAAGGAAAAATAACAGAAACAACTCAGGATCACAGGAAATATGAAATGGGCACACAACTGATGTAATAAGCTAAGTGAAATAAGCTATAAGCTAACTATAAGCTACCATAAGCTACCTAATGCTCAAACTGACCTAAACTAACTAAGATAAGCCTTCTTCAACTGAATTGAACCTAATAAGCACAAGATTAAAGCATTTGAGCACCAATTCAATTTCAAGTCTACTTTGCCAAACGGCCCTACTGGTCCTACTTTGAGCACTAAAATAAACTATCTAGAAAAATCAAAAAAATAAGCAAAAATGACCAGGCAGTAGAAAACCAACCAAACAGCTTAATTCCAAATTTTCAGCTCAAATGGACTTAAGGTGAAGAAATGAAAAATCAAAACTATAATGGTGATTAGGACATGATATGTTTTTGAAAAGCTTAAAAGGAAATGAGCTATAAGCTGCCTAAAGCTACCAAATGATCACTTAAGCTAAAACTAACTAGGATAAACCTAATGCAACTGAATATGTCCTAAAATACACAAGATTAAGCTATTGAAAACTCATGATCAGATTCTAACAACTTATTCCAAACGGCCCTACTGTGGCTCTTTGGAGGCTAATTTAAGCTTAGTAAATAAGCTGAAAAGACAAATTTAAGCATTGAAGTAGCAAGCTAGCCAGAAGGGCTTATTAAAACAACAAATTTCACTCACTTACATGCACTGAGGATCAAGATGTGAGCTTTTGAAAAAGCTAATATGATCCTGAAGCAGGGCAAGTTTGTGAAAAAGGGCTTAAAAGAAGCTAGCAAATAAGCAGTTTACAATGCTAACTAAAAATTATAAAAAATACTATGATGAAGACAAGCAACATAATGACAAATATCAAAAAGCACAAGTCTTCACTCCTAATATTAAGTCCTACATGAAATTCACAAGTTTATTCAAAAATGACAAAAAGGAAAATTTGACTTTTAACTAAAAACTAAAAAGTTGACTAAACTGAATTTAAAGCTTAAACTACAGATTTAATATGTTATATTAAGCAATAAAAACATGAAATTAACAAAGATAAACAAGATTTAAACAAGTATGCAAGATTATTGGATCTAATATCCTCACAGTCAACCTAGACATAAAATCAAGTGTCATCTTGACTATTCTATATGTAAAACTGCAAGATTAAGGTTCAACTGAGTTGTTTAGCCCAAATGAGGAGTATATCAAACAAGAACAACCACTAACACAACCTTAAACACAGAATCACCATTGAATCCAAACAATCCTTTAATGGACTGTTTTTAACTTTTAAAAGTGAAAATGAGATTTATGCTAACACTAACTATCAAACTGACTTAAATTAACTCAAATAACATAAATAAGTACTGAAAACACCAAGAAGCACATAAATAAGCAGTTGTACAGAAACTTGGAAAATTAAATAAAACTTGGAATTTGGCTTACAACTGAAAGAGCTTATGGAACAAAGAAACAATGACCAGAACACATCTAGCTTGTTAAAAACAAGCTAGAAAACCCCAGAAAAAGCCTTCTTGATCAGCTTATACCACCCAGAACAGCTTTTTGGAGCTTAGTTGACCATTTGTTGACTTTTCTTCAAAATGAAATTAGAACCTCAGGAACCTCTTAATACTTCTTTAATTACTTTAATAAGCTTATAAAAGCTTATTTAAACACTTAATACAGATTATAACATCAAAACCAATGCAAAGCACATTTGGCGGGAAAACTGGTTAGGACTGAAAACATGAAATTGCTTAATGAAAACACTTGAATTATGATTAATATGATTCATACAATACAGAATTAACAAAACCCAGAAGTCTTTTACATGAAACTTAAAAACACAATTTAAATTACACTACGAATTGGTCTAAAAAACAGGACACCTTTTCTTCTGTCTTCAATCCCTTTTAATAGTTATCAAAAAGCTTTTCTCTTCACTCCTAGCCCTTGGATTGGTTGAATTAATCCAAACCGTTGATTCTGCAAATTGGCGCCAAAATATCTCATGCCAGGTGTAGGTTGAGTGTTAAGGATAAGAAGCAATAAATGCTTCTTGGTTTGTTGTGTTGGTGGAGGGGATGAGCTGGTGAGGATGAGCTGGAGGTAAGGTGATGGTGAGTGTTGCAGGAAAAGGTGATGGAGAAGGGTGGTATGGAGGGAAAACGGGGGCAGGTTTTGGTTTTGGTCAAACCCAGTTTGACTGGGGAATTATTAATAAAACGGGGGTTCAAGGGGTAAGGGTGCAAGGTTCAAGAGCTCAAGGCTCAAGGGTCAAAGGGGTAGTGGGCTTGGGCTGGTGTTGTTTTGTGTGGGCTTTGGGTTTAGTTTTAGGTCCAGTTGGTTTGTAGAAGGTTTTAACCAAGGACCATTTGAGTAACTTTTGGATTTTTAGGGGGCTAAAGTGATAATTTTCCAAATTTTATCACAAGGACCACTCATGCCAAGTTTCAATAGTACAAGGACCATAAAAGATAATTTTCCATTTTTGAAAACCGGGGGACTTGTTTTGCCATTTTTGAAACTTGAGGGACCAAAACTGCCATGTATGCAAACTTTATTCGTTTTTCAACTTTTTCAATCATTTTGCACATGAAACAGATAAAAACATAATCCACGGATATTTTCTGTATTTTGAAGCATTTCTGAGTGTTTTTAAATGTTTTTGCAGTTTAAATGGGAATAAAATGATGAGCATTTCTGAGTGTTTTTAAATGTTTTTGATCACTTTTACTCTAAAAATGCAATTTAAAACTTTATTATGATTTAAAACTATTTTTTATGATTTTTCTTTTATTTATTTGATTTAAAAACTAATTTTAAAATTTTAAAACTAATCTAAAATACTAGAAATTATGAAATTAAAGAGGAAAATTGTGAAACTATTTTTCAAAAATCTAAAATGACTAAATAGAATTTTTAAAACTAATTTTGTATTTTTATGATTATTTTTCTATTTTCTATGAATTAAAAATTATTTAAAATTAATTAAATGGCTAAAATTACAAATTAAACTAGGAAAAATCTGGAAAAATTATTTTTTTTACTTTTTATATTTATCTTAATCTATGAAAATTGAAAAATTATTTTTTTGAAGTTTTTCTAATTTATTTGTATTAAAAAGTGCTTAAAAAGTCTTAAAAATGAGATTAAATGCAGAAAAATAGAAGATGAACAGGGAAAAATATGAAAATTTCCATAAAACTATAAAATAATACTGAGAATCAAGGAAAAATAACAGAAACAACTCAGGATCACAGGAAATATGAAATTGGCGCACAACTGATGTAATAAGCTAAGTGAAATAAGCTATAAGCTAACTATAAGCTACCATAAGCTACCTAATGCTCAAACTGACCTAAACTAACTAAGATAAGCCTTCTGCAACTGAATTGAACCTAATAAGCACAAGATTGAAGCATTTGAGCACAAATTCAATTTCTAGTCTACTTTGCCAAACGGCCCTACTGGTCCTACTTTGAGCACTAAAATAAACTATCTAGAAAAATCAAAAAAATAAGCAAAAATGACCAGGCAGTAGAAAACCAACCAAACAGCTTAATTCCAAATTTTCAGCTCAAATGGACTTAAGGTGAAGAAATGAAAAATCAAAACTATAATGGTGATTAGGACATGATATGTTTTTGAAAAGCTTAAAAGGAAATGAGCTATAAGCTGCCTAAAGCTACCAAATGATCACTTAAGCTAAAACTAACTAGGATAAACCTAATGCAACTGAATATGTCCTAAAATACACAAGATTAAGCTATTGAAAACTCATGATCAGATTCTAACAACTTATTCCAAATGGCCCTACTGTGGCTCTTTGGAGGCTAATTTAAGCTTAGTAAATAAGCTGAAAAGACAAATTTAAGCATTGAAGTAGCAAGCTAGCCAGAAGGGCTTATGAAAACAACAAATTTCACTCACTTACATGCACTGAGGATCAAGATGTGAGCTTTTGAAAAAGCTAATATGATCCTGAAGCAGGGCAAGTTTGTGAAAAAGGGCTTAAAAGAAGCTAGCAAATAAGCAGTTTACAATGCTAACTAAAAATTATAAAAAATACTATGATGAAGACAAGCAACAGAATGACAAATATCCAAAAGCACAAGTCTTCACTCCTAATATTAAGTCCTACATGAAATTCACAAGTTTATTCAAAAATGACAAAAAGGAAAATTTGACTTTTAACTAAAAACTAAAAAGTTGACTAAACTGAATTTAAAGCTTAAACTACTGATTTAATATGTTATATTAAGCAATAAAAACATGAAATTAACAAAGATAAACAAGATTTAAACAAGTATGCAAGATTATTGGATCTAATATCCTCACAGTTAACCTAGACATAAAATCAAGTGTCATCTTGACTATTCTATATGTAAAACTGCAAGATTAAGGTTCAACTGAGTTGTTTAGCCCAAATGAGGAGTATATCAAACAAGAACAACCACTAACACAGCCTTAAACACAGAATCACCATTGAATCCAAACAATCCTTTAATGGACTGTTTTTAACTTTTAAAAGTGAAAATGAGATTTATGCTAACACTAACTATCAAACTGACTTAAATTAACTCAAATAACATAAATAAGTACGGAAAACACCAAGAAGCACATAAATAAGCAGTTGTACAGAAACTTGGAAAATTAAATAAAACTTGGAATTTGGCTTACAACTGAAAGAGCTTATGGAACAAAGAAACAATGGCCAGAACACATCTAGCTTGTTAAAAACAAGCTAGAAAACCCCAGAAAAAGCCTTCTTGATCAGCTTATACCACCCAGAACAGCTTTTTGGAGCTTAGTTGACCATTTGTTGACTTTTCTTCAAAATGAAATTAGAACCTCAGGAACCTCTTAATACTTCTTTAATTACTTTAATAAGCTTATAAAAGCTTATTTAAACACTTAATACAGATTATAACATCAAAACCAATGCAAAGCACATTTGGCGGGAAAACTGGTTAGGACTGAAAACATGAAATTGCTTAATGAAAACACTTGAATTATGATTAATATGATTCATACAATACAGAATTAACAAAACCCAGAAGTCTTTTACATGAAACTTAAAAACACAATTTAAATTACACTACGAATTGGTCTAAAAAACAGGACACCTTTTCTTCTGTCTTCAATCCTTTTTAATAGTTATCAAAAAGCTTTTCTCTTCACTCCTAGCCCTTGGATTGGTTGAATTAATCTAAACCGTTGATTCTGCAAATTGGCGCCAAAATATCTCATGCCAGGTGTAGGTTGAGTGTTGAGGATAAGAAGCAATAAATGCTTCTTGGTTTGTTGTGTTGGTGGAGGGGATGAGCTGGTGAGGATGAGCTGGAGGTAAGGTGATGGTGAGTGTTGCAGGAAAAGGTGATGGAGAAGGGTGGTATGGAGGGAAAACGGGGGCAGGTTTTGGTTTTGGTCAAACCCAGTTTGACTGGGGAATTATTAATAAAACGGGGGTTCAAGGGGTAAGGGTGCAAGGTTCAAGAGCTCAAGGCTCAAGGGTCAAAGGGGTAGTGGGCTTGGGCTGGTGTTGTTTTGTGTGGGCTTTGGGTTTAGTTTTAGGTCCGGTTGGTTTGTAGAAGGTTTTAACCAAGGACCATTTGAGTAACTTTTGGATTTTTAGGGGGCTAAAGTGATAATTTTCCAAAGTTTATCACAAGGACCACTCATGCCAAGTTTCAATAGTACAAGGACCATAAAAGATAATTTTCCATTTTTGAAAACCGGGGGACTTGTTTTGCCATTTTTGAAACTTGAGGGACCAAAACTGCCAATTGTGCAAACTTTATTCGTTTTTCAACTTTTTCAATCATTTTGCACATGAAACAGATAAAAACATAATCCACGGATATTTTCTGTATTTTGAAGCATTTCTGAGTGTTTTTAAATGTTTTTGCAGTTTAAATGGGAATAAAATGATGAGTATTTAGACACTCATCAATGATCCCTGAGTGGTCCTCATTCAGTTTAGTACGCTCTATCATGGGAGTGTCAACAGGGTCACTAGAATCAAATCCAAATTTCTTTAAAATCTCATTTGCATATTTAGATTGATTTATAAAAATGCCTCCGGGACTTTGTGAAATTTGTAATCCCAAGAAAAATGACATTTGTCCCATCATTGACATTTGAAATTTGGAACCCATTTCATTTGAAAAACGATCACATTCATTGGGGTCAGTCGAGGCAAAAATAATATCATCAACATATATTTGAACGTGAATTAAATGTTTGCCTAACTTTCAGGTGAACAATGTCGGATCAACTGCTCCTTTGCTGAATCCAATAGATAGAAGAAACTTTGATAGCGTATCATACCATGCCCTTGGAGCTTGCTTTAACCCATAAAGAGCCTTCTTCATATGATAGATGTGAGTAGGATGTTCTGGATTCACAAAGCCTTCAGGTTGGCTGACGTATACGACTTCTTTAAGATCTCCGTTAAGAAACGCCGTCTTTACATCCATCTGATAAACTACCATGTTCTTGTTTGTAGCATTAGCCAAGAAAATTCTGATTGCCTCGATACGAGAAACTAGAGCAAATGATTCTTCAAAGTCAATACCCTCCTCTTGACGGTATCCTTTTGCAACCAATCGAGCCTTGTTCTTCAAAACATCACCATGCTCATCAAGCTTTACTTTGAAGATCCACTTTAGAGCAATGATCATGGCACAATCAGGAGTAGGTACTAATTCCCATACATCTAGTCGATCAAACTCATGAATTTCTTCTTGCATGGCATTGAACCAGCTGTCTTCATTCATGGCAGTTTTCACGTCTTTTGGTTCGATCTTAGAGAGTACGGAGTTGAAGAAGCACCATAAGGCATCGGTTGCAAGTTGTTTCCGTGTGGATACTGGACGAGAGAGGTTTCCAATGATGTTGTCCAATGGATGATCATGTGTCCATTTTCTAAGATGTTCATGTGGTTGTTGTTGAGGAACTGAAGTAGCAGAGTCTATATCTCCTGATGACGATGGTTCTGATGATGATTAAGGAGCAAATATGTTTTCAAAAGGTCCATCTTCTGGATGAGCAAAAGGGGTTTCATCATTTGTAACAGCAGCAACATTTCCATTATGTACACTCGATGATTGATGATTTGTTGATGAGACAGAGTGATCAGCAGCAGGCGCTTCTTGACTTAATGACAGGGATAGAGGCAGCCTCTGTTGATGGAACTGACATATCATTAGCACTTGGCTCATAGTGTTCATCAAACATTGGATCAAATAATTTCTTCAAGTCATCTTCTGAAGGAGGTACATAAGGAGTTGCTGGTGAGGAGTCGTAAACAAGAGTAGAACTGATGGGACTACTTGATGATGCGGGTCAAGAACTGGGTTGTCCTGGAGCCATTGGACCGGTCAGCTCATCAAACGTAACGTGAATTGTTTCCATAATATTTCGGGTTCTTTTGTTATAAATTTGGTATCCCTTTTTGTTTGGTGCATATCCTACAAAAACTCTAATGTCCGCTTTAGCTTTAAGTTTTCCTAAGTCTTGGCCCTCATTAGTTGGATAACACAATGCACCAAACACACGAAGGAATGAGAGATTAGGTTTTCTATTGTGGACAAGTTCATATGGAGTTTTTCCATGAGCAGTGTGAATTAGGGATCGATTTTGAGTGTAGCATGCAGTGGCAATGGCTTCAGCCCAGAGAAACATTGGAACCTCTGAGTAAATCAGCATTGTTCTTGCGGCTTCCACAAGAGTTCGATTTCGTCTTTCAACTACACCGTTCTGTTGAGGAGTTCGTGGAACACTTCTTTGATGACTGATTCCAACACTTTCATAAAACTCACTAAGTTGTTTATTAACAAACTCAGTTCCATTGTCTGTTCGGATGATTCTGACAGTTTTGTTAAGTCGAACCTGCAGCTGTTTGATAAGTTTGATGATGATATATGGAGTTTCATCCTTTTTCCTTAAGAACTTAACCCAGATGAATCGAGAGTAATCATCAACCACAACTAACACATATTTCTTCCCAAAGCTATTCTGCACTCTTATGGGTCCACATAAATCCATGTGAATTGTATGAAGAACTTCTGTAACTGAGTTTGTAGGTTTGGGTTTGTGGGCATACTTCTTGGTTTTTCCCAATTGGCATGCTGAACAAAGATGATCCTTTTCATACTTTAGTCTAGGTAAACCTACAACTAAGTCCTTTCTGGAAAGATTGTTTATGGTACCAAAGTTCAAGTGATTGAGACGACGGTGCCATAGCCATGACTTAGTTTTGGACGCTTTTGACAGTAAGCAGATAGGTGAAGATTTCATCATATCTTCGATAGAGATGGTGTATAGGTTTGAACCACGAGTTCCTCTGAGAAGTTCCACACTATCAAGTTCTCTAACAAATCAAGTATGTTTCCTGAAGGCCACTTCTAAATCTGAGTCACAAAATTGTCCGACAGAAAATAGATTATGTCCAAGACCTTCAACATAATATACCCTGAAAATCACACTGTCTCCGACCACGTAATCTCCATAACCCATAATAGCACCAAAATGATCGTTTCCGAATCTCACAGTTCCGATGAATTTACTCACGAAGTTCATGAGCCGTGACCGGTCTCCAGTCATATGCTTGGAACAGCCTGAGTCCAGGTACCACAGAACGATTTGAACGATCTGCAGTTGAACACAGACAAGAATGGATAACTGGATAATTGGGATCCCCATGGAAGAATGGGTTCCATTTGGTTAGTAACAGTGATTGGAACACCCGCATTAGAAGTAGAAGCAATGGAATCATCAGAAATAAATGCAGTGCTAGTGTCCGTATTTGACCTATTCAGAGTGTGTTCACTTCTTAAGGGAATAGTTCTACCAGTAGGCATCCATTTTCTAGTGGGCATTGACTTAGCAAATTTAGGGCACAACACATTAATCTTATGGCCAATAGGTATCCATTGATAACCTATATTACTAAATTTCCTTCCTGTGGGTTTCCACTATTTTCTAACTTTCTTTCGCCTTTGCCTTTTTGCCTTTTTAGCTTGAATTTTAACATTAACAATTTTAGCTAGGCATTTAACAACATTAGACAAATCATTCACACCACATTCAAGATTAGTAACAGAAACCACGCAATCATCATTACATGTTTTGCCAAAAGTAGTAGAATTCGCATTAATTACAGTACGCTTAGAGCTAACACTAGAATCAACACGATTCGTCTTATTCAAATTATCCCTAAGGTGATCTTCTACTCTCTTCCACTGAACATTCCTAGCATGCAAGGTCCTATCATTCTTTGTGTTGCCTTGAGGCTTTGACCCGCTTGCTTTGGTGTCACTTCTTACTCCTGTAGAGGGAATTGGAACATTAGTTGGTTTTGCTACTTTTTGCATTCCTGAACTAGAAGTGCATGGATCTGAACTACTTGAAGGCACATTAGTGTTCACTTTCTTAAAACTGGGCAAAGAATGGTTTGTATGCTTGGCACTAGGCATAGAACAAGGCATCACAACTTTTCCTTTTGCACCCAAGGATTTAGGACATGTTGCTATTAAACATTCTAGCAGTTCTTGAGATCGTTTGGCTTGAATGCACACAAACCTAATTTCACTGTCAAGAGGCTTATTTATAAAATCCTCTTCCACAATCTCACGTAGACATTCTAGACTATCCTTAAGGTGAGCACAATAGTTGTGAAACACAGGTTCATTATTCCTAAGATGCGGAGGAATGTATTTAACAGTCACAGTATATTTGCAGTCTGAGGATGACTTTGATGCAACATTCTCATTAAAAACAAGTGGTAGTTTCCCTTTTTCCTGACTCCTCAGATTCTCAATTTCCTTTTGTAAAGACGTTATTTTTTCGTTGTTTTTGTCATGAGTGACTTTCATTGAATCATATAACTCTTTAAAGTGTCGTTTAACTTTCTCATTTTCTTCTAGAAAACTCTCGTTTTCTTTTTGTAAAGCATTAACTAAGTTTTAAAGATGAAAAGTTTGAGAATATTGAGAATCTAAAGGAGGAGGCATTTGGGAGCCAGTCACATTGTTCTTTTCACCCTTTAATTGAGAGATTTGGGCTTTCAATTTTCTGATTGTGTTACAATGAGCTTGAATCTGTTCGTCACGTTTGTTTATCTGAAAAACTGCATCAAACTCTGGAACATCTGAGGATGTCTTGATATTTGAGGTTTTGACATTTTCTTTAAGATGTTGATATTTTAGTTGTAAATCAAAATGTTCAACTTCTAGTTTAGAAAGATGTTTTACCAAATTATCGTGATCATCCTGATCAATTTTCTCACTTAGTTCTGAGTTTTTGTTTTCAAGCTCAATGACACGATCATGGGAAACTTTCAATGCAATAGATAATTCATGAAATCGAGAAGCAGTAATAGAGTGCTTAGTAACAGTATAAAACACATCTTGAGCAACAGAACTCGAAATCAAATTCTCATTTAAAATATGCAAGTTTTTTCTTTCAACTTCATTGTATTTGAGTTCCTATTCATAGTCATTGACCTCAACTATCATTGCATCAAATTCCTTTTCCATTTCTTTAATATCAGAATTAATTCCTTTTTGAAGACTCTCAAATTGACGTTTTAATTGTTTAAAGAAAGGCATGACCTCAGTTAAATAACATTCTTTAGTTTGCTCAAAACCCCTTTCCCCCTCAGTTATCCATGTAGGTGTGATTCTCTTCTTACATGTTTTCTCAAAATCAACAAACAGCTGATAAACAACATACATGCTGATTAAGGTCTTGCTATTAGTAGCAATAGATCTAGGAACTAGATGCATTGGTGTATTTGGAGGATACACAGTAGCTGCAGGCATTTTCCTAAGGGGAGTGTTTGTTTCAACAAGTACATTAACTTTTAGCTTATCCATATCTTTCTTTTAAACGATTTGTTCTGGGGTTAATTGAGTTTGAGGCTTAAACATGTTCAAGGATATCCAATTTTCCTTAGTGTAATCATGGGGTTTGATCGTTATGTTATTCTTTTTACACGCAGGATCGTTAAGCTTCTTATTCATTTTCTCCCTAGATGCATCATCTAATTTTCTATCTTCCTCAGTGCATTCAATGCAACTAGGTTTCTGTCTAGGTTTAAGAATCCCATTGCCATCATAGATTATATTTTGAGCAGCTTTTGCTATCTTACCATACTCAGGGTTGGATTCCTTTATAATGGGGGTACTATGCTTATCGCTGAGAACTCTATGCTTAGTGATCATGTGAGCAATCTGAATGGTGTTCCCTTGTACGTACAATTTATTTTCAAGCTTGTTTTTCAAATTTTTTAGATTGGAAAAATCATTCAAAAGTTTTGATTCCTTAGCATTGAATTCTTGCTTAAGCATTTTAACATTTTTTTGAAGTTCTTGTTTTTGCTTAGCAGTTTTAGAAAGCTTTTCTTGTAAGGAGCTTAACTCTTGTTTTAATATTTCTTCTCTAAAATTGCTTTTTCTAATAATTGTACGCATTTGGTCATCCATTTCCTGCTCACGGGTGGTTAACTCAAACTTAGCACGCTGTTCATAAATAGCAACTTGTTCTTTATAGGCATTTAGTTCAGAAATAACAGAATCCTCAGGGGCACATGCAGTGTATTCATCAAAAATATAGTCATCATTGACTGCAAAAGATGCATCACTTGTTACAATCTCGCTTTTACTTTGTTTCATATATTGATCATATGGGACAACATGTATATTACCCATATTTTCAATATCTGACTCAAAAGTTTCAGTTGATTGTACTTTGTCATGTATCTTTTGCTCATCAACATCATCGTATAGTTTTAATACCTCTGAGATGATTGATTCTTTGGATGGACCAGCTTGTTGTGGTTAGGGGACATTTGGAGAGACCATTGGAGAAATGCTAGCCATAAAAATAGTCTGTGCAGTAGATTCATCATCAACGTCAGAGTCGTATGCATCACAGTCGGCGACTTGAAAGGCATTCTAATGATTATGACCTATCTCCTGAATTGGTTGCTCATCCACATCTGCATCATATGTCTTTGCATTGCCCTCAGCAAGAAACAACAACTCCTCTTCATCCAACACAGCTCCATTATCCTGAGCTTGCACAAGTAACATCTTGTCTTTGAAGTACTCTGCATTTTGAGGGCGTTTTTGAGAAGTGCAGTTCCTTGCTATGTGTCCATCACCACCACAGTTGTAGCACTTAATTGGCTTAGCTGGTCCCTGATTGTCATTCCTTCCTCTATTCTGATTTGCCACATACCCTCCTCCTACTCCACCTCCTTTTTGTTCATATTGTTTTCCTTGAGCTGGTTGCACCGTAACCTTTCCATCTCTGACCAAAGCATGATTGTGTAGATTGGATGCAGTCCTGATTTCATTGTTAGTATGAAGACGGTTAGTATGTGGTGTGAAGGTTAAGTTTTGTTTAACCATAAGAGCTAATTGATTGATGAAGTGTTCCATTACTGCATTGGCATCAGGTTGCTTGAAACTTGGATCGGGAATGAGTTTGTGATTTCCATTACCCGTGGGTATGACTTGAGAAGCTTTGGTGGTAATTCCAACATTTGTGTAAAAAGCTGTTGAATCATTTGATGAGCTTGTTTCTCCCTGGTTGGTTTTGAACTGATCAAGAATCCTTCTTTCAAACATGGCATGTCTCTCATTCTGAAGAAGGAAGGCATACAGCTGCTCATAGTTTGTATTCTTCAATCCTTTGGTTAGCTTCACAGAGGTGACAAACTTGTGCCATTCGGGATTCATGTTGTTCACAAACTTTGAGTTCAGCTGAATGTTTGGCATGGTCATTTTGATGTTCCTCATTTCATTCACAAGCTTATGGAATCTCACGTAGTACTCATAGACACTCTCATCTGGTTTCATTTTGAAGTGCTCAAACTCATCATACAGTTGTGATTCTCTGTCTTCCTTGGTTAATTCAGAACCTGAGAGAAGCATCTTGACATTATCCCATACTGCCTTGGCTTCAGTGTTGTGATTGATAAGCTTGTAGATATCTTTTGGAAGACCCTGAAGTATAATGTTAGAGGCCCTGATATCAGCATCGAATCTCTTTTTCTCCTTATCATTGAGCTCATCATACGTCTTTGGTCTGTCTATTCCATAGATCATTGTTCCATCTGCAGCTGTATCAATTAAGTCTCTTGTAGTCTCAATCTGAGAAGGTCCTTCATCAATGGATTTGAGAATGTTGACCCCATTTTCCTTTCCAAGACAGTACAATCTGATTCGTTGAGCCCAAGAGTCGTAGTCAGTTCTGTCAAGCATAGGTGGACGAGTATCTGAACCAGCTGCTTGAACATCATCAGCAACAGTGGAGATAATTGTAGGTACGTTGGTAGACATGTTAACAGATTACACGTGATTTTATAACTCTATGATTAAACCGGGAAATAGATTCTTTCACGGGATTTTACTAAATCAAGAGAAAACCGTATTACAAACAAAAATTCAACCAAGTCGCTAAGAATTCTTGAACCAAGTCGCTAAGCACCAAGTCGCTAAGTAGCAACTCGCTAAGATCTCAATTTCCTGTGAACCAAGTCGCTAAGACCCAAGTCGCTGGACACAAGTCGCTAAAGCACCAAGTCGCTACACAGTCAAGTCGCTAAAGAGCAACTCGCTAAGGTCCAAGTCGCTAAGAATGCTAAGTACAAGTCGCTAACAAAATTGAAAGCAAGTCGCTAACTTCACCAAGTCGCTAGCCGTAGTGGAGAATCCACTAAGTTGTACTGTTTGTCGGCTTGTCTCAATAGACAAGTCGCTAGGACCAAATCGCTAACAATTTACCCTACAACTCGCTACCTTTTACTGAAGCAAGTCGTTATGATGAAAAACACTACGAGAACCAAGTCGCTAGCAAGAAAAACTTCAAAAACACACTTTTCAATCCAAAACAAGCTCAACCACAGTGATTCAAGCTTACCAAATTAAAACTCAATCACTTACAATGATTCTAAACACAAAAGTACACCCAAAATTCAAACTTTAACATTAGAAATGATCCAAATGATGCAAAAACCACTAAACTTTTTCAAACTCAAAAACCATCTAAAACCACTAGAAATCCAAGGATATGTAAAAGAGATGATCAAACCATGGCTCTTGATACCAATTGTAGGATATAGGATTTCACAAACACATTAAACCATAATCACAAGTGGCGTTCAAGATGTTTAGAGAGAGAAAGTTCTAGAGAGAGAAAGGGAAGAGAGTTGGGAACTATGTGAAACAAAGAAAAATGGTATTGAAGCTCAAACCCTCTACCTTGGGAGGTAGAGGGTATTTATAGTGTCTTACAAAAAAACGCCACCTACAGGCTGTGGATCAGGCATACAGTGGGTAAAGACCCGTCCTTCCTCCACGGTGTTACTTAAAAAACTACTTACTAACTTAACACGACTACGACTACGAGCTTTCTATCGAATACATATACTTGAGGTGACCGACTCTTTAACGACTGAATTTTCTAATTACTAACACCCTTCCATACAACACCATATTCTTTCCACCACCCACCACTTCAGAACCAATTACACTTGAACCATAACCTCCTATACCTGAGCACACCAACTCAAACCAAACAACTTCACAACCATCACCATCACCATCACATTCTGCAACCTCCACATCACCCTCTATTGAACCATCTCTCTCCACTGAACCACCAATCTCCATTGAACCAATCTCTACTGCATCACTAACTCATATTGAACCACCACCAACTCCTATAGAACCACCACCTTACCCTGCACCACCACCACTACCAAGAAAATCTCAAAGAACCAAAAATTTTACCATCTAAACTTAAGGATTTTCATCACTACAAACCTTCATATGTAAATTCTACCACTACTAAACATCACACCTCATACTTCATTAACTATCACAACATTCACAGTCCTCACACACTCTATCTCATTAATTCCATCCAACAAGAAACAGAACCTATCTCATACACTTAAGCATCTAAGAACCCCAAGTGGGTTGAAGCTATGAATAAGGAAATATTTGCACTAGAGGCCAATCACACTTGGGAGGTTACCACACTTCCCTTAGGTAAACAGGCCATAGGATACAAATGGGTGTTCATAATCAAATACGTTGGTTGATGGCTCTATTGACAAGTATAAGGCCAGGTTAGTTGCAAAAGGCTAAACCAAAAGGAAGGCATTGACTATAGTGAGACTTTTGCACTAGTTGCAAAGATGGTCACTGTAAGAACCTTACTAGTTGTTTCTTCCATCAACAACTGGTTTGTACAAAAACTAGACATCAACAATGCTTTCCTCTATGGAGACTTGCATGAAGAGGTTTACATGAAAGTTCCAAGTGGCTATATGAAGTCTTTTCCACCTAACACAGTCTGCAAGCTCTAAAAAATCCTTATATGGACGGAAACAAGCCAATAGGCAATGGTTTATCAAGCTCACATATTTTCTTCTCTCAGTTGGCTTCACTCAGAGTCATTCAGACACTTCCCTCTTCATATACTACAAAGGCAATGACACACATATTCTTTTCATTTATGTGGATGATATACTACTTGCAAGAAACAATTCTACTCTCATCTTAGACATCAAAGTCTTACTATAGAACCCTTGTAAGTAAACTCATCTACCTTATCAGTAGACCAGATCTTGCCTTTGCTGCCAACTCTTGAGTCAATTCTCTCAAAACCCTCACACATCTCACCTTCAAGCATTACAAAGGTTTATTAGATACATTAAACTGATTCTAGGACAAGGATTGTTTCTACCTAGACACAACTCTCCTACCCTTCATGCTTACTGTGATAGTGATTGGGTCAATAGCCCAAATTCAAGAAGATCAATTACTGGCCTTGGCATTTTTCTGGGGAAAACTCTCATATCCTGGTATCCTAAGAAGCAAACAGCTGTCTTTAGATCCTCTACTGAAGCTGAATACAGGGCCTTAGCAGATTGTTCTTGTGAGATCACCTGGTTAATTGCTCTCCTAAAAGACTTCAAAGTTTATGTTCCTAATCCTGTGAGGATACTATGTGATAACATCTCTTCCATTGCTCTTGCTTCAAATCCAGTCCAACATGCAAGAACTAAACATATTGAACTGGATTGTCATTTTGTAAGGGACAAAATTAAGGCTGGTCAAATACACATCTCCTATATACCCACTAAAGCTCAAGCTACAGTCATACTCACCAAGGCTCTCTCTACCTATCCCTTCAGAACATGTCTTACCAAACTTGGCATGTGTGATCCCTATACCTTGCCAGTTTGTTGGGGGGGGGGGATAATGGTATAACCAACTGTTGGGTTCAGTAAATACCCAAAACCCTTAATCTAGGATTTAAATAGAAAATAGCCAAGTGTTTAATCCGTTAACACAAACAGGTCACTGAGTGCATAGTCTCTCAGTGAGTCGTCTTCAGGATACTCAGTAAGAGGCAAAGAAGAAGTCTCTCCACTCAGTAAGGCGGAACTTAAAGAGTGAAGACTGAGTCAAGAAGAAGATGATGGATTCAGTGAGTGATGACAATAACTCACTGAATCCCTAAGATTCCTCTCCAACTTCTTACACTGAAGACAAACTGAAGTAGAAGACTGAAGGATGTAAAGACTAAAGAAAGAGCGGGACAAGGCGGGAAAGGTTGAATCAGATAAGGCAAAGTCCTTATCAACCAAAGTCAACTTTCCCTGAATGGCAAAAGATCAGGCTCAGTGTCATCACTAAACTTAGGAAAGTAGTCTTGTCTCTTACCTAGAATAGTCTTTGTAAACAGAGACAAAATACATCAGTATTTTGTCTTCTGTATGATGTCAGTTTGTCACTTAGGAAAGAGTCAAATATCATACATGTATAAATAGCATAAGAGATGGAGTGAAAAGGTTAAGCTTGTGAATTGTAAAAACACACATACACGCAAGCCATCTTTTCACTCCTCCAAATGCAATTTAGTTCCTGAGATAGCTCAGTGAGCTCTAAGAGTTGTGCTCAGACTTAGCCTGAGCTTAGAGAGGAGTCACCCAACTTTGTCATTTCAATCCCAAGTACTATTCCGCAAGTACTTGGGTAACGTATTCTTTGTTGATTTATTTCTAATGAGAATATTATGTTGAAAATTACACAGTGTGTTTTCTTATGTTAATTTCAGTCATAGTTCACTATTAACTTGTTTTATAGATTTAAATTGTTTTAAACGATAGTGAACGGGGAACAACAAGTGGTATCAGAGCAAGGCTAATTATAAAACTCGTTTTTAGGCTGCTCTAAAAGTTTTTAAATTAGGATCCTAAATGGCTGAAATTGATGTACCCCAACTAGTCGATAAAAAGGGTGGAGCTTATTCAGCTGTTGCCCCTAGACTTGAAGTTGGCAAATTCAACAAATGGAAAAAGCGAATGCTTTGCTATTTGATTGGGATGGAACCTTATTATATCAAGTGTATAAATGAAGGTCCATTTATCCCAAAGACTGCTGAAGGGTTGCCCAAACCTGAAGCTCAGTGGACCCAGGATGAAAGGAGAGTGGTCAACCAGGACCAAAGACTTAAAAGTATCATAATATCTTGTCTTCCTGACGATATCAAGGAGTCTGTTATAAGCTGTAGTACAGCTAAACAAACCTGGGATGACCTAGTTCATAGTCATGAAGGACCATCTGATACCAAGGAAAACAGGATAATGGACCTGAAACTTGAGTATAACACCTTCAGGGCTAAGGACTCAGAAACTCTCACTCAAACTTACACCATGTACAAAACTCTTTTAAATGAATTGTCAAAAGATGGTGTTAAGTTGTCCAAACATGAAATCAATGTTGGTTTGGTCAACAGTCTCCCTGAGAAGTGGTTGAATTTCTCTCAGGGACTTAGGAATGCTAATCATATCCAATATCTTGAGCTTCCTGAAATTTATGGGAAATTTGTCTATGAGGAAAATCTCATCAACAGACGATACCCTGACTTAAAGAAGTCTCAGGAAGTCAAGAAGTCCCTGACCAACACCTCATCACCAATATCAACTGCTTTCTATTCTAACAATGTTGTTCAAGATTTTCAGGAAAATTCAGATGATGAGCTTGATGAGAGATCAAGTGACGAGTACCTAAATGACCTGAACACTGAATTTCAGGAAAGGGCACTCCTTGCTAACTCTCGAAGGTTTATAAAAAGAAAAAAAAAAGTTTTTCGAATGCCAAAGCAAATGAGGACACTGAATGCTTTAAGTGTCACAAAAGAGGTCATTTTGCAAAAGATTGTTTTTCAAAAATAATTTCTGAACCCTCTTATAAACCATCAGGGTCAAATCAGTCCTCAGGCTTTAGCAAATTTCAACCAAAAATCTATCAGTCTCATCAAAATTTTCAAAACAAATCTGATCAAAACAAAACTGTTGATTTTGAAGCTAAGTACAAGAAAGTCAAAGCTAAGCTTGCATTGCTGGAGGCCAGTCCCTCAGAAACAACAAAAAGTGTTCAATCTGTGCAGGGTAAAAACAAAGGCCTTGTTGCTGAGACCTTCGACTGGGATGAAGAGCCAGTGTCATCAAATGATGAAATGGTGCATGTCAGTGCACTGATGGCCCTCTCAGAAGAAGACAAGCTAGCAGTTGGAAAGAATCATGCCATAAACGGGGAATGGGTCAACATCACTATGAAGAAGGTAAACATCTTACTATCTATGGATGATGACTCTGATTGGCAGTCTTATATGAATTATCTTAACGTTGACCTTAAGTTCGTAGAAGAGCAAAGATTAAATCTCTTTTCAAAATACAACAAGTTAAGTTTTGAATTAAACAAGTGTAGAGATGAACTACTTATTTTAAAACAAGCCAAGCTTGAGGCTGTCACCTTGCAAATTCAAAACACTGAACTAGTTAAGAGAAATCAGGCTCTTCAAGATGAACTTAAAAGGGAACAAGAAATTCTTGATAGTTGGACTGCTAAGAATCCTAGGGTCTTTGATGTTGTGGGTGCCCCCAGTAGCAAAAAGAGAGTCATAGGTGAAGATCATCTCCCTGACTCTCGCAACAAAGACCAATGTTCAAAACCATTTGTGTCTGGTGGTATGATTACCAACATGTTGACAAGCACCGCTTCCACCACTGAAACCTCTTCAGGGTGCTGCTCCAAGCTCTGAGCTTACTCCACTACAATTCAATCCTCATTCACCAAAAGAAAGGTCTGGACTTGGTAGAACCATCTTACAAAGACAAGCAAAACTTATCCAACAAGAATCTACTCCTACTGAGACTTCAACATCCTCTGTCCCCACTGAAGCTGACCAAATTCAGCAACTGACTGAACTTGTGAGGAAGCTCACTGAAAAAATGGAATCCATTGAAAAGGTCCCTGAACCAATCAAGGAGACAAAGTCAGCTTCCTCCAGTTCCTCAAAGTCTAAGTCAACCTCCAAAAACAAAAAAAAGTGCGAGCTGTGTCATTACACCAGCCATACCACTGACAACTGCTATAGAATCCTTTTTTGCATGATCTGCAAAAAGGATGATCACAGGACTGCAGATCATCTACAGTATGTCAGTCAAGCAAACTATACCAAAGTTGGTCATCAGTATGCTTCATCCTCCAAAACTGTTCCAAAGAATAGAGCAAAACCTTTTCCTCTGTGCCCTCACTGTGGGTTTAATGATCATCATCAGGATGATTGTCTCATGAATACATGCTGTGATATATGCGGTAATCCAGCTCATGAGACATCCCAACATGACAGTATCATACATGCAAGGAGAAATTCCAAACAACCCAGAGTCACTGAGTCATCCTCAGCCTCTAAATGCAAAACCTGTGGTAGCACCATGCACACAACCACTGACCATGAGTCAATTGCAAATTTCAAAGAGACCTTGAGATCCAAGCCCACTAGTAAGTGGGTCACGAAGAGAAACTAATTCAGTTTACTACTTGTGCAGAGACATGCCAGGGAACCTATTTGGCATCTAGACAGTGGATGCTCAAGAAGCATGACTGGTGTGAAGGAATATCTGCACAAGTATGTAAAGGAACCAGGGCCCAAGGTAGTATTTGGTGATAACTCATCATGTCCCACTGAAGGTTATGGTTCAGTAAACTGCAATGGAATAGTTTTCTCTAGAATAGCCTATGTCAACGGTCTCAAATACAATCTCATCAGTGTCAGTCAACTATGTGATGCTAAATACATTGTACAATTCAATGATAAACAAGGTACCATTTTCAATGCCAACAAGGAAGTTGTGTTGATAGCTCCTAGGAGAGATGATGTTTATGTGCTAGACATGTCAACACTCTCCCAAGATGGAACGTGTCTCTTTGCTAAAGCCACTGAAACTATCAATTGGCTGTGGCATAAGAGACTCTCACACTTAAACTTCAAAACCTCAACAACTTGGCAAAACAAAACAAGGTCCTTGGCTTACCATCACTGGTTTTTGCAAAAGACAAACCATGCTCTGCCTGTGAAAAGGGTAAACACCACAGAGCATCATTCAAAACCAAACAAAATTTCTCCATCAAAAGCTGCCTTCATCTCCTGCACATGGATCTTTTTGGACCTGTCAGTCCCAGATCAATCCAGCATGAGAAGTATACACTTGTCATTGTTGATGAGTTCTCAAGATACACTTGGGTATACTTTCTTTCCAAGAAGAGTCAGGCAGCTGATACAATAATGTCATTCATCAGGAAGATTGAAAACCAGAATGACATTACTGTTAAACAGATCAGAACTGACAATGGTACTAAGTTCAAAAATCAAGAGCTTGAGAGTTTCTGTGATGAAAAGGGAATTTCTCAAAATTTCTCATCCCCATACACCCCCGAACAAAATGGGGTTGCTGAAAGGAAAAACAGAACTCTCATTGAGGCTGCTAGAACTATGTTAAATGGCTCAGCCCTCTCAAAGCATTTCTGGACTGAAGCAGTCAAAACTGCCTGTTACACTCAAAACAGGTCAATCGTTGTCAAAAGACATAATAAAACCCATATGAAATCTTCAAAGGAAGACTTCCTGACATCAGCTATTTTCATGTGTTTGGATGTCCTGTGTTCATTCACAACCACAAAGATCATCTAGGCAAGTTTGATGCAAAAGCTGATGATGGATACTTTTTAGGCTACTCACTGATCTCCAAAGCCTTCAGGGTTTTTAACACAAGGAGACAACAAGTTGAGGAAACCTTTCATGTCACCTTTGATGAAAGTGCTGAAAGCATCAGGTTCACCAACACCTCAGTGGAGGAAATAGGAATTGATAACTCATCAAGATATCCTCCTGATGAGTACAACACTGAACTCAATTCCTCATATCAAGCTGATGCTGACATCTCATATTATGTCTTACCTCACAACCTACCCCAACCAACCATCAATGAGTTCATTGATAATCAGTTTGTTCCTGCTGGGATAAGTAACAATGATCCAAATGATCAGGAACCTGTAACTCATGATCCTCAACCTGATCATGACATCTCTACAGATGTTCTAAATGATTTTGTGGCCCTTGCACCTGAACTCACATCTGAACTCCCAGTGACATCTTCAAGTTCAGATCCCAGACCACAAAGTAAGTGGACAAGATATCAGGACATTGAGCTTGTAAACATCATCGGTGAACCCACTGAGGGCATGCTCACTAGAAGCATGGCTGCTAGTCTAACTGCAGCTTCAGCCAATGAATGTCTATATGCTGATTACCTATCAGACATAGAACCCAAAAGTGTCACTGAAGCTCTAAAATACCCAAGCTGGGTTCAGGCTATGCAAGAAGAATTGCAACAGTTTGATAAAAACAAGGTCATGACCTTGATCAAATGTCCTCAGGATGTAGTAGTCATAGGAATGAAGTGGGTTTTCAGAAACAAAACTGATGAAAACGGCACTGTCATTAAAAACAAAGCCAGACTTGTAGCCAAAAGTTACAGTCAACAAGAAGGCATTGACTATGATGAGACATTTGCTCCTGTTGCAAGAATGGAAGCCATCAGGATCTTCCTTGCATATGCAACATACATGAACTTCAGGGTCTATCAAATGGATGTTAAAAGTGCATTCCTAAATGGTGATCTCAAGGAACATGTGTATGTTCAGCAACCTCCAGGCTTTGAGAGTAGTGAATTCCCTGACTATGTCTGCAAGCTTGACAAAGCCCTTTATGGACTTAAACAAGCTCCCAGGGCATGGTATGAAACTCTCTCAGCCTTCCTGATCCAAAACAAGTTTGTCAGAGGAAAGATAGACAACACACTGTTTGTCTATAGAACCCAACAGGATGTGATATTAGTCCAAGTGTATGTTGATGACATCATCTTTGGCTCAACAAACTACAAACTTTGCAAACAGTTTGAAAAACTAATGACAAAGAAGTTTGAAATGAGCATGATGGGGGAACTTACTTACTTTCTTGGACTACAAATCAGGCAAACTGATAAAGGAATATCCATCAGTCAAGAGAAATACACCAGAAATCTCTTGAAGAAATATGAGATATTTGACTATGCCTCAGTGAAGACACCAATGGTCCCACCTAACAACCTTGGACCTGATCTCACTGGCAAATCAGTCAATCAAACTCATTTCAGAGGGATTGTTGGCTCACTGATGTATCTAACCGCTACTAGACCAGACATACAATTTTCAGTCTGTTTAATAGCAAGATATCAGTCCAATCCCAAAGAATCTCACCTCACTGCGGCCAAAAGAATACTCAGGTACCTGAAGGGAACCCCAAGCCTTGGACTCTATTATCCAAAATGCTCAGGGTTTGATCTCAAAGGTTACTCTGATTCTGATTCTGATTATGCTGGCTGTAACATGGACAGAAAAAGTACCTCAGGGTCCTGTCAATTTCTTGGAGGAAAACTGGTATGTTGGAGTGCAAAGAAGCAACAATCAGTGGCTATGTCCTAAGCTGAAGCTGAATATGTAGCTGCAGCAGGATGTTGTGCCAATGTATTATGGATGAAAAGTCAACTCAGTGACTATGACATCCATTACAAAATGGTGCCCATCTTCTGTGATAACACAAGTGCAATTGCAATCTCCAACAACCCTGTCCTCCACCAAAGAACCAAACACATTGATATCAGATATCACTTCATCAGGGATCACATAATGAAAGGAGACATAGAACTTCATTTCATCCCTACTGAATACCAACTGGCTGATATCTTCACCAAACCCTTGGATGAACCTACCTTCAGGAGACTGAAAGCTGAATTAGGAATGTTTGACATTGAAAGTCAAGTATCTGAAAACCAATCTCAGTAAGTTCTCTGAAATGGTTCATCCTCCCTGAACAACCAAAATAAACCTCTCACTGAATGAGTAAGACTCATTCAGGGTCCCTGACACTTGACAAAGAGCATTGAATGAGTAACTAAATGATCCAAGTATCAGTTACTTTAATGTCCTAGGTTGGTAATTATGCCAATTTAATAAAGGAATATATGTCTCTTTGTCTTACTGTCATCCCACTTGGCATTTAATGCCTCTCACAAAAATATCAAATTGATATTTTATCTCTGCAAAAGTGCACTTTCACTGTGCACTGCAACTGTTCCCTTGAAAAACGGGATTTTACTGTGGGTAATGGAGTGGTAGCATTAAATGTGGAAATTCAAACGTTTTTCAAAAACCGACTCTTAATATTCCCATTTGTGCACAAAACACCCCTCTTATCACTCTATAAATACCCTCTTCCAACACAAACAAACACACAAATCTTTTCTGCAACTAAACTCTGTCAAAATCATTTCAAAAATTCAAAAACATTTGTGTGTGCTCAAAAACTCTTATAACCTATTTTGGAAAACCCTTCTTGTAAACATTTACAAAAGTTTTTCATCACATACTCGAAGAGATCTAAACACTTTGATTGTTCTAGTCAAAACATTTTTTAGAACCCTAAAATCTTCGTTAATGGAAATGGCTAGAACACAATCTCTTCAGTTTGCTTCTCAGTGGGTAGAGGATCTTACTAACGTTGAATTCAAAACAAATAATGTCATAGGAAATTTTGAATATCCTGAAAATGTCCCAACCTATAAAGACATTATAAAATTTTTATTCAACTGCCCACTTAAAACGGCCTTTGTAAAATGTCCCTCAGTAGTGTACCCAAGCTACCTCAGGGAGTTTTGGGCTACTGCTAGAGCCTTTGACGCGACACCTTCCACTGATGAGAATAACCTTAGACCTCTCAGGGAGTATCTCATCAGGTTCAGTCTAAATGGGGGGAAACAATACACCATGGATTACAAAACGTTTTGCACTACAACAGGGTTAGATTACAACAAAGGCACTTATGTCGCCCATCCTGAACCCTCCACAGTGAAGGATGGGTTAAAACAAATCGTTTTAGATCCAACTTTTTTGGACAAGACCCCAGTCACTAAAAGCTCATTCCCCGTGGCTTGGAGGATCCTCTTCACTTTTGTGATTCAGGTCCTCGGCGGGAACCACTCATCCACTGAACAAGTTAACTCTATTCAGTTGATGATGGCTTACTGCTTGATGAATGGGGTCACTGTCGACATAGGAGAGATCATTTACAGTGATCTCGTAACGAAGCTACAGAGCAAAACTAGGACGAAGTACGTTTCGTATCCTAGGTTTGTCTCATGCGCTTTGCAATCGTTACTGGGTTCAAACTATGCTCAGGATGAAAAATTTGGAAATTTACCTGGCATCCTGAGCCCATCAAACTTTCAAAAGGACCCATCCCTTATCACTCCCATCGAATTGACGGCCCACATGATTGCTGTAAACAATCAAAGTGGATCTGTGTCTCCAAACCCTGCTTCTAAAAAGAAAAAGGGGAGGTCTCAGACTGGGACTAAGACTAAACCAAAGTCTCAGGGCCCTGAGGCTTCAGGAGCACAGCCTAAGAGGCACAAAAAGCCCTTGACCAAAAAGACACCCACTGACCAGGCAACAACCACCCCTGTGACAACGAAGGACACTGATACATTACAGTCAGTGCCCTTGGTCACACCTACTACTCCCCAAGATCCAGAGGGACAAATACAACCCGCTGGTAGGGGAGCGCCTTCCACAACGCCCAGTGATGACATTAGCAAATCCAAGCCTTTGTCTAAGGGCACACTGATCTCTCCCAAAGACTCAGAGGGAATCGAACAACCCGCTGATAGGGATACAACTATCACTAACTCTGCTAAAGGCACTGGGAAACGCCCACCAGTGTCTCAGGGGCCACTGGGGGACAAAGACTCGGAGGGAAAGGAACAACCCGCCGATACGGAACCCACAACCAATCCTGACTCCAGCGAAGACACTGGGAAACGCCCACCAGTGTCCGAGGGGTCAACGGGGGACAAAGACTCAGAGGGAAACATACCACCCGCTGATATGGAACCCATCACCAACCCCTGGTTAACTTTTGCTGATGTCACTGGGATATTATTCTCGGAAGATGAACTTGCTGAGACTGATGATGAAATCTTATCAGCTGGAGAAGAAATGGACGTTGAGGTTCAAGCTGAACAAGAACCTCAGCCTGATCCACAGAAGCATACTGAATCACCAGTCAAGCCTGACAATGATGACTCCTCTTCATCCACTGATGAATTTGAAAGATTTGATAATGTTCTCCCACTCACTGAAAGACAGCTAGTTCAGTGGATAACCAAAGCTTCAAGAAGGTTATATTCTGGGGTCACTGACACATTGTGGGAGCAACACACTGAGGCTGCTGCGAGTTATGCTGATCTAAAGGCTGAAGTACATGGCTTTGATGAAAATGTTCATGAGCATAGGGATCTGATGTATGACAACATTCACCGACTGGATGAAAACATGGCTAAATTCCTCAGGCATCTTCAGGGTATAGGTACCACGATAGATGAAATCAGGGAGTTTGTCAAAGAAGACCCAGCACTCAACTCTAAAGTGCTGGAGGCTACTGAGGAGCACTTGAAACAATCCTCCAACCTCACTGAACTGCTCAATATGCTCAAGTCTGCAAATGTTCAGGGTCTTCCATCCTCAGTCCAGTCTCTTCAAGCTATATTGGACTCTATAAATTCGCAGGTGTCTACTTTGGCTCAGGCATCCTCTTCTCTGGCCTGGAATCTTGGGCCCAGAATGACAGCCCTCGAGGTTTCTCAGGCTAATTTGGAAACTAAAGTCACTGGTATTCAATCTGACACTTCAGACATCAAGGCTATGATCTCAGAAATTTACCAGGCCTTCAAGGGTCATGCTGCCCAGCCCTCTTCAGCACCCACTCCAACTCTTGCCCTCACTGAGGCTCCGGCAACAGTTGAGGGGGAGAATATTGCTGAAGACACTCCTTCTCACACTGAGGGGGAGCCAACACCAACAGTATCAGTGGCTCAAATCTCATCATCCCCACCAGTATCAGCAACACCTATCTCATCAATCCCAACAACTACATCATCAACAACAACACTGACAGTAATCACTCCAATAACAACAACACCACCACCCCTGGTAGCAACTTCATCTTCCTCAGGCCAGGACAAAGGAAAAGGCAAGATGGCAACTTCTGAGCCTGAGAAGATACCCTATAAAATCGGCGACACTGAATACCTGCTCACGCCACAACAGCTAAGTAAACACCTTGCTAAAGAAGAAAAAAGGTTGAAACAAGCTGAGGAAGAGAAAAGGAACAGAAAAGCACTGGAAAAGGTTGTCGCCGAAGAAGCTGAAAATATGGGATTAAATCCAAGCAAACTTCAAAAGGGTCAGGCAGGGCAAAAGTTCAAGGAAGCTCAGGCGGCTCAGATGGCTGCAATGAAAAAGCAGCTGGAAGAAAAGAAGAAGAAAACTAAAGCTCTCAGGCAAAGCAGAATTGAGGAGTACAAATGGACAATGACAAGCCGAAGGCTTCCTGAAAAAATCACAGATGTCAGAATCATCCCCAATACCAAACCACTGGCCATGAACGTCTACAGAGGGGTTGATAAAAGACACTTCGAGGTCCATGATCCCCTCAAATTCACTGACTTTGGGATCACTGAACTTGATGAGCTTGGTCCAATCATTGAAAAGAAGAAGAATGATGTGGTTAAGGACCTGATGAAAATGCTCAGTAAAAGATATGAAAGACTGAGAGAGTGTCTAGCCCAACTGGGAATTCAGGCCGCCTTAACTGCACCTCAAGGATCTCAACCACAATCATCCACTGGCAAAAGAAAGAGATTTGAGTTCCAACCTGAAATTAAAGTGCCTGGACTGGAGTGTAACAGGGAGCTGCCTGAAGGGGTTAAATTTGTGAACTGTCTAGTAATAGAGAAGCCTGAAAGAGGGCTATTCCACATTGATGTCTATGGAAACCCTGCTTTTCAAAGATGGAGTGATATTGATCAGGCTGGTGTGGCTGCAATGCTGAGCTACATACCAGTGGCCTCTCAAATTCAAACCCCAGCAAACATCAGGTTCTGCCAAGACCTGAATGCCAAGATAAGAGACCATCCTGACAGAGAAACACTCATCACCAAAAAGGTCAAGCTTGAAGCATTGGGAATCCATCTGTATTGACATCATTTTGTTTTATCTTTTGTACTAGAAATAGGAACTATGTAATCTGATCAATAAACGATGTATGTTTTTATTCACTTACTCAGTGTTCCTTATTGTATTCATTAGTACATTCAGTGTAAGAAGAAGCCTCTTGCTCACTTACACTGATCAACCACTTAGGCTATTTGTATATCCAAATAGGGAGAGACTGTTGGGTTCAGTAAATACCCAAAACCCTTAATCTAGGATTTGAATAGAAAATAGCCAAGTGTTTAATCCGTTAACACAAACAGGTAACTGAGTGCATAGTCTCTCAATGAGTCGTCTTCAGGATACTCAGTAAGAGGCAAAGAAGAAGTCTCTCCACTCAGTAAGGCGGAACTTAAAGAGTGAAGACTGAGTCAAGAAGAAGATGATGGATTCAGTGAGTGATGACAATAACTCACTGAATCCCTAAGATTCCTCTCCAACTTCTTACACTGAAGACAAACTGAAGTAGAAGACTGAAGGATGTAAAAACTGAAGAAAGAGCTGGACAAGGCGGGAAAGGTTGAATCAGATAAGGCGAAGTCCTTATCAACCAAAGTCAACTTTCCCTGAATGGCAAAAGATCAGGCTCAGTGTCATCACTGAACTTAGGAAAGTAGTCTTGTCTCTTACCTAGAATAGTCTTTGTAAACAGAGACAAAATACATCATTATTTTGTCTTCTGTATGATGTCAGTTTATCACTTAGGAAAGAGTCAAATATCATACATGTATAAATAGCATAAGAGATGGAGTGAAAAGGTTAAGCTTGTGAATTATAAAAACACACATACACGCAAGCCATCTTTTCACTCCTCCAAATACAACTTAGTTCCTGAGATAGCTCAGTGAGCTCTAAGAGTTGTGCTCAGACTTAGCCTGAGCTTAGAGAGGAGTCACTCAACTTTGTCATTTCAATCCCAAGTACTATTCTGCAAGTACTTGGGTAACGTATTCTTTGTTGATTTATTTCTAATGAGAATATTATGTTGAAAATTACACAGTGTGTTTTCTTATGTTAATTTCAGTCATAGTTCACTATTAACTTGTTTTATAGATTTAAACTGTTTTAAACGATAGTGAACGGGGAACAACACCAACACTATCAATGCAACAGTCAATTCTGCAGTCAATGAACTAGTGCAGCAGCCCAATGCAAAATAGATCAAGACAGTAGAGGCATTGATCAAGAACAGAGGACTTATACTTCACCACATTGTACCAAGAACCAAAGATATTTATCTTAATGTAATAAAATGTAGCCTAATAATAGTAGTTCTAGCATAGTGTTAGTACTTTAGTTAGCTTTGTATCAAGTAGTATAAATAGCAGACTATGTACCACATTTCATTTTGATTCAATACAATCCATTTTCCACTTTATCATTTCTCTCATTTCTGCAATAGAGTCCTAATGCTAGTATGTTTTCATTAGACTAGATGAATTGGTGAATGTATTCAGAGTTTGATTTTGTATGAATGTTTTTGTGCTAAGCTTATTTAAACTGTATGGGCATGTCCATTCAATTTTTTGTTTGCTTTTGTCTATTGTGGTTTTTATTGTGACAATAATATATATTCACTGGTTTACCAAAATAAAATCCTATTATAAAGTATTACATGTTCTTTACTATTATTGTCGTGCAAAATACTATTTAAAAAAGTATTTAATAGAAGATATGCGGTCATAATCCAATAAGAATTGATCAAATAAGGTTGGAATATATTATATTACCATACCTTATAGTTTTTCGTCTTATTTGAATGGATATCAAGGACCTTTTGACCTTTAAGTTGTCTACTCGCCTCAGTTAGAAGATATCAAGATGAAGATGGGTAACAGGTCACTACTGATATACAAATAGAATGCGTAGCTATTTTTTGCACTCGTACCATAGATGGCGCCAAATGATGCTACCAAAATCTGCATGGTTGTCAAGGCGATGACCTATCCATTTGACTAAGCTTGACTTTGACATTCGGGTCTTCAGTAACAGTGCTGAAAAGAAACAGAATAACCATTAGAGAGGTCCCCGGGCTGAGCCCGGGGGAATCCCCTCCGACGATCAAGCCAATATTGATCTTATGGTATATAATATATGAGCATGCTTAAGAGCTAGAATGCAAAGCTATAGATAAAGAGTTATAAGAGAATTTTGTGTCCTTTCAACTAATCTTTGAGGGATATTTATAGATGATCATATATGATAAAATATGCTAAGCTTATTTGGAGATAAGGATGCAAGTTGATTATGCAAGTTGAACCAATGCAACTTGCTAGTTTCTTGATTGAGATTCGATAAGGATGATACACTGAGATTTTTGATGAGATTTGATATGGATGATACATGCTTCGTAGTTTCCACTTATCATGACTATCCATGTATCATACGTACCCATACATCATATAATGTACCACATGTTGATTCTCAAATTGGTTCATCTCTAGATGCATTTTTCTTGAAAAATATAAAAAGGAAGTAAATAATATATGAGGAGTAATCTCATCACTCAACTAAAATATAATAATGGTAAATTAGGAAATGGAGATCAAGATTTGTGTGAGACAAATGTGTTTTATGTGCTTTGAAATCAATTATATTACCATACCTTATAGTTTTTCGTCTTATTTGAATGGATATCAAGGACCTTTTGACCTTTAAGTTGTCTACTCGCCTCAGTTAGAAGATATCAAGATGAAGATGGGTAACAGGTCACTACTGATATACAAATAGAATGCGTAGCTATTTTTTGCACTCGTACCATAGATGGCGCCAAATGATGCTACCAAAATCTGCATGGTTGTCAAGGCGATGACCTATCCATTTGACTAAGCTTGACTTTGACATTCGGGTCTTCAGTAACAGTGCTGAAAAGAAACAGAATAACCATTAGAGAGGTCCCCGGGCTGAGCCCGGGGGAATCCCCTCCGACGATCAAGCCAATATTGATCTTATGGTATATAATATATGAGCATGCTTAAGAGCTAGAATGCAAAGCTATAGATAAAGAGTTATAAGAGAATTTTGTGTCCTTTCAACTAATCTTTGAGGGATATTTATAGATGATCATATATGATAAAATATGCTAAGCTTATTTGGAGATAAGGATGCAAGTTGATTATGCAAGTTGAACCAATGCAACTTGCTAGTTTCTTGATTGAGATTCGATAAGGATGATACACTGAGATTTTTGATGAGATTTGATATGGATGATACATGCTTCGTAGTTTCCACTTATCATGACTATCCATGTATCATACGTACCCATACATCATATAATGTACCACATGTTGATTCTCAAATTGGTTCATCTCTAGATGCATTTTTCTTGAAAAATATAAAAAGGAAGTAAATAATATATGAGGAGTAATCTCATCACTCAACTAAAATATAATAATGGTAAATTAGGAAATGGAGATCAAGATTTGTGTGAGACAAATGTGTTTTATGTGCTTTGAAATCAATTATTTGTGACACGAGTTATTTTGCCAAGTAAATGTGAATATTACTTATGTTTGCAAAGCTACACATACCATATATGAGTAAAAAAAATCAGGAATTTTACTGGTGTAAGAAACCTTTGCCATTTTGTACTTCATCTTTAGACTGTGAATCTTAAATTTAGAGTAAACTACATGGATGGTCCATGTGGTTTGCATTGACTTGCACTTATAGTCCTTTGAATTTTTAATGTAGACAATCTGTAACTCAAAAACCCTTGACACCAACAATCTCTATCCTTGACGGCTGTTTGTTTTAACGGAAATTACCCCTCATGTGCAAGGCACATGAGGGTAAAATAGTCATTTCATATTTATTTTTCCCTTAATCAGTAACACAAAGATGAAATACATATTATATATATATTTTTTCTTATTCTCTTCCTTCCCTACACTCTACCAGTCCACCATCTATTTTTCTCTTTCTTTCCCACATTCAACAATTTCACTTTTTAACCACCACCAACCAACACCATTGTCTTTTTAACCATCTCTAATAAGTCATTTCTACTTTTTAAGGAACATATTATAAGAATGATCTTGTCTTTTTTTTGGGTTGTGACTTATGATTATTGATAAAAACTCACCATTGTCCACACCTCAGCATTTCTCATTTATCCGGCCCATGTCTACACCGTAGCTATCCTACTTTGGTCATTGCGTCGGAAACAGACATAATGAAAAATAAATAAATCTAAATTTATCCAAATACTTACAATTTCATATCATTTCAGAATCACATTTCATAGATGGCTCAAGAACACGACTAACCACAAAACATCCAGGAAGAAGTTACAGCAATTCGTGTTCCTACAAATGAAGAACTTCTCCCGATGGCTGAATTCCTCAGAATTGGTGAATGTAATCATCAGTTCATATTTGAGAAATTTACGTGCGGCCATCCAATTATCCCTGAAATACTCCAAAACCATCTATTTTATCCTGCCTTATCATCATCAGACTACACTGCTCCAATGATTTACATACAACAATTCTGGCGTCATCTTGTGCTCCTCGATGAAATTAAGTCGGATACTCTTCAAACAACCATTGAGACACAAGAAGCGAATCTGACGTCAGAAGATCTTTGAACTGCACTCAATCTTCCAACTGCAAATAATGGAAATTATGATAAATATGAAGAGCCACCAAATGCCAAGTAGCTGATGGATTTCTTTATTGAGCTAGGATACGATAAAGATCAAGAAGAACTTAATAGATTACAACATTCAAGAGGAAATATCTTCCTACGAGATGGGCTACACCCTTCTCAATCTTAAACCGTTGCATTATGGGGAAAGAACCAGGGATGGATCAAGGCACTAACACACTATATCAAATTCTATATGGTATTGTGATCCAATGCACTTCGATTATGCTAAGATGATCTGGATTGATGTCGTAGATCATGTCAAGCTCAAAAGAAGGAGAAGAAGAAGAATGCATGCATTCCCTTTGTTAGATACTTTAAACTGATGATTGTCCAGATCATGAGGTTCGGGTATCTCAAGAAGGCAAGAAGATCTATCAGCAACAGAACCATACATGCATGGCACATTTGATACTTCTATAGTAACAACAAATGCACCACTGCCAATACCACAAACACTGCTTGATCTTGCGGACAAAGAGTCAGAAGCATACAAAGAGTATGTAGATGTAATCAACGCTTCTATGGAAAGCTCAAAATCGAGCGGACCTACCCCTGAAGCGCATAAGGTTAAAATCGAGTCTAGTGCTCAAGTAGAAATAGTGAAGAGGACTAGGAGAAAGACTAGGGAATTAAGAATAAGTAGGCTAAAAAATGTACCAAGCAACAATTGCTTGGTAGAGATGAAGGAGATGAGTCTAATGACAATGAAGGAGGAGATAACATCATAGAGCCACAAGCTTAAAGAGTCTAGGAAAACAAACGAATGAGAAGATGATGTGGGGAAGGATAAGGAGAAAAGTGAACCTTATAAGGAGGATAAGGATAGTTTGGCGGATATGACTAGTGATGATCGTCCGGATGATGATGATGGAGATGATAATGGGGATTGAGATGACACCCATAGAAAGGAGTCTAGGATGAACAAGAAGAATGACAACAGTAGGTCTAGGTCTACTGAGTTACACCAACTCATCACTCCAACTATTCCTGAAATAACTCCATCACTTACACCAACAACACCTGTAACAACAACAGCAATGGAAACAACTACAATAGTTACACTAACAAAAATCCCTACAACAACTCATGCTTCACAACAACCATTATCAACAACACCAAAATATATCCCTACAACATCAACATCAACTCTTTTTAAAATAATCCGAGCAGAACCAGTTCCATTTGTCACAACAACTCACTTCAATAAAGTAATGGGAAATCTTAGAACTGATATGGATGTAAGATTCTCAGCACAACGACAATGTCAATTTCAAGCAGAATCTTCATCTTCATCAAAAAAATTATATTTGGAACGTCTTTTAGAAATCATGCTAGATAGGTTTCTGAATGATGAATCACTGCAACAATCTCATCCTGACATATACAATGGTCTACTGGAGCCTGAAGTTAAACCACCAACCTTACCCCAAGTTAAAAACCAATATAGAAACCTCGCAAACTCACTTGAGAAGAACAACAATGAGGCAATCAAGCTACTGAAGAAGTTGTCAAATCAGGTAGTTAAGCGGGAAAGTCATTCTCGTCCCCAATCCAGGAAGCACAATCAGGATGATCCTAAGGGGGAGAAGAGTGCTAAGAAACCGAAATCAACAACAACTAAAACTTTTGTCACACAACAACAAATTTCATCTCAACAACAACAACACAACAAATCCAGTTTACAACAACAAACCGATGAATATGAAGTGGTGAACATGGAAGAAGAAGTGGTTGGGACTGAAAATCAAAAGGAAAGTTTAGATGATAACGATTTCTGGAACGCCATGACATATCAGGAAGGGGATATACCTACAAGGCTCGGAGGATTTGATGTATCGGATATGGATGATAATGAGGAATCTGACAATGTGTTGAAGGATCCCATGCCTACAGATGAAGAATCGGAAGTGTTGAAGGATCCCATGCCTTCAGATGAACAATCTGAAGATCCTACAACAAAACTTGTTCACTTATATTCTAATCTGCATGAAAGATTCGGTCTAAACATTGGGGATAAAGACTGATAATGTTTTAAAATGTACCTTTTTTAGGAGTCGTTTAAGCCCTTATTTGATCACTTTTGTATCCGTTATTACTTAATATCGTTTGTTAGGTCACTAGTTTTACAACACAAGCTTATAGAGAAAGAGATAAGGCGGATGAACAAGTATCAAGCACACACACATATAAACTAAGGGATGGTTAGGCGTAGTGTATGTGAAAGAAAAGAAAACTTGAACAACCAACCCTCAAATGAGGGTTTACAAGAGTTTATATAGGCAAGGAGCTAGGGCAACACTCCCTCTCCTTCCCTATTCCTTATTGGGCTTGGATCAAGCTTATGGGCCTTCTACATAAGCTTGACCTTAAACAAACATAAAGGCCATAATAAAGCTACCTATTACATATGAAATATAAATACTTGAAATACTATTTAGGAGTGATTCCAACAATCTCCCCCTCAAGTATATATGAATGTAAACGGTGAAGGCGTTGATGTAATAGTAGCTGTGACGTCTTCTGACATTCTTCTTCCTTGTGAGAGGAATTGTCTTGATTCGAACAATCTCCCCAGTGTAGAGAGATAGTTATCTTTGAGCAGTTATGCTTCGACGTCATCTTTAACTTTGTTCTTTGATCATTGTTCTTTGTGGTGAAAGTGATAGTATGTTGTTGTCTGCATCAATCTGCCTCAGGTCTGCTTCGCTGCTGCAGTGTCTCCACGTCATTCTTCAACATGCTCACACGCTCTTTGACGGTGGAAATCAATACTGATGAAGTTCTTTAAGTCTTAGACTTTGTAGATTCTTTGATTTGATGAAGAATCATTCTGACGGTTGTGTTGCTTTAGAATAGGACTTCCATTAGTGTTGATGTTGGCGTGAGCATGAGAAGAATCAGCACGATCATCCCGCTCCAGAGCTTCCATACGAAGAAAACATTTCAAACGGTTAGTAATAAGCGGTTTCCGGCACTTACAAGTTTGAACTTCGAGAGTGTTAACAGCATAGTGTGAAAACACAACTCTAATTCTTACAAAGGCCGTTCCTGAACTGGAGTCCCACAAGTGAGATAACGTGATGTACCGAAGTACATCTACAGTCCAGATGAGTCGCTGAGGTACACCGAAGCATCACCTCACGACTGTAGACCGTTTGAGACACACTCCGCGTAATCCACGGGGAGTTACCGAAGTGACCTGCTGTCAGGGCTGTTTGATGTTGACCCTGGCAGGAGTTTCCATTCAATCACTGAGGATCACAGATGTGAACCTCTCATAAATGTTCTCGACAGATTGCTAAGATCTGTGAAGGACTCGATATGAACCACTGATGATCTTATTGTTGATCATCAAGTGATTAAATGTCAAGTGTCCCTAAGAGATCTTTTGATGAATCTCGTGGCTCTAGACTCAATAGTGCGTTTTGGTTTTCCTGAGCGGAGACTAGGGAGAGGGTCTCCTTTTTCAATACCAGCGATCTCTAAGAGAAAGCCAATAGTTTATGTAGGGTTCCCTGTGAGAATGAAACAAGCTTCTGTTGAGAGAAACTTGAGTGGCTAAGAAGGTTCATTGCATGCGTCACTGGGTCCATGACGACTTTTAATCTTCAATACCGGTGTCACAAAGTGACAACCAGTAGCATATGAATTGAACCCGGTGTCTGCCCTAAGTTGAATAATCTGGAGGGCTATTTCTTTTTCACCCTTTACTTTACATTTCTTTTTGATTCTTCAACTCCTTCTTTCTCCGATTCTCATTTTCTCCTTTTTATAATCATTCCTAAGGACTTCTAACACTAACTAATGGTAGTGTCCTTGGGTAGATCCCTCCGGCTCTGGCGGATCATAGGACGGTTATTCCTAACCTTAGTCACCTTATAACTCCATGACTAACCTATGTTTGCCATTAAAACCACTGTATGTGAAAATATCTCTCAAAGGGTTTGTAAATGAAAAACATGTTTGAACCACTGTGAGAGATAAGTTTTTGCATAAATACTCCCCCTCCACATGTGCTTAATAGTTTTAATGGTTAAATGCACAGTGAGGAAAGAGCGCGCACATTTTGAATTGATTCACTAAAGATAGACAATCTCCCGCGAGACACGGTTACGTTGAATAGTTAAAGAGATACATTGTCAGCTTTTAGGTGACAACTAGCTCTAATAACTACCTTGAAGGTGTAGACAAACCTTGGAAGGTTGTCATACCCGTCAGAGTTCATGTCTATCAAGAGTTTCTCGAATGGTACTTTCTACTTGGACAAGTCCTTTGCGAGACACGTTTACATCACTAGCGAACTAGCTTGAAATTATTACCCGTCCAGGACAAGTCTTTTCGAGTTACTAACAGTTTAGTACCGTTAATTCGTTGGTTAAGTCTGAGGTACACAGATTCATTTGCATTTTGTACAACATATTTCTTATCACATAATTTTCTCCCCCTCAAAAATGGCATATAAGATGTTATTTTTGAAACGTTTGAGAATAAATATGACCATTTTGAGTTTTGCGGGAAGAGTGACCACTGTGAACAATTTGTGAACAAAGTTTTTAGTTCAAATACTCCCCCTCAACTAGTGATATAAACGGTTGAGGTTTTAAAATCATATGGGGAAGTACTTGTCTTTTTGAGCAAAACCTTGAAAAATGAAAGGTTTGATAGGTTTTACTCAAAAATAAGAAGCTTTCGCTCCTTTTATAAGGATTGTGGCACTGAGGCGTACCACAGGGTCCTTTCTTGACAATTGCGGGTTGTACACTATTATGTGTGCACAAGCCATCCAAAAATCATACATCCAAAATCATATGAAGGAAACAATTCAAGGGGTACCAGGAAGTGCAGTGATGTTCCCAGGAGTGCGCACAGGGCGTTGAAAGCTGGTGATGTTATTCCTGGGTCGACCACCAACATAGCTTTCCAATCGTCTGAACTGATCCCTTCTGAACAACCGTTCATCAATCATGGTGATGATGCGTTTCACATCCCTCCTGTCCTGAGAATTCCAGCGTTTAGGATTCCCAACTTTCAGGCGTATATCCTTCAATCTGTACGCCAATCCATCCCTAACCATCTTCAAGGTATGATCCCCGAATTTGTGGAGCTCACTACACGCCATTAAGCAGTTTCTTCGAAGTTCACTGCGGTAAACAACGCCGAAAGGTTTGCTGATGAGCGTGAGTTGTTTAAGCTGGTTGATGTCGGGAAGATCAAGCTGTGGTGGAGTGAAGTTTACACGTTTCTGATATGATTCAACAGCCATCTGGATATCTTCGACACATTCTTTGATCACGATGCGTCTAATGAAGATGAGAACTGACTTGATAAATTCACGTTGAACTTCAGTTGAGAATTGTCTCATACGACCCTGTACTTTGGCAAGGTACATGTCTTCGATGTCGTTGAGGGACAAGTTCTCAAAGTCAGCCTCGGAGAATCCATAGTCCTGTTCATCTTGTCGTTTGACTATGATATTCTTCAAGAATGTGTAGTCCCACTTAGACTTGAGATCAATGTGTTTGATGGCCACGATGTCCTTGGAGCTATACACTTCATGTTGAGACTTCTGAACCAGGCAGCTTCTGTAGTAGATTCTTCGGCGTTCAGGCCAATGATGAATCCCATACAATGCATCTTGGTCGTATGCTTGCACGTTGTCAGAAAACAAGTGAGTTGCACGTTCCTCGATAGCTATGCAGTTAGAGTAAATGGCCGCTGGGAATGGAAGAGTCAATGATGTAGTGTATTTTCTCGAACCATCGCCACCATGGAGAAGAAATTCCAGGTCTTTGTTGAAGAAATATCGGAAGGGAATCCTTGGTCCGTCTGCTTGGCCAATGGTTGGTAGAGGTTTGGTCCAGTCGGTGTAGTATGGAGGGTTGTCCCTTTGTGTGAAGTCAATGTTTGCTTCCGGATTAAGCCAATCCATGTTGTTAGACATAGCTCGAGCGATGTTCTCAAGATGATATTCGACCTCGAGGGCGCTTTCAGAGCTGTCTTTCCATAGTTGAAAAGCTTCATTTTTGATTCGCTTCAATTCAGATTTCGTCATTTTCTTCACATGGAACTTTTCTTGCAACAGTTTTGCATGCTCCAATGTTGAACCATCTACTAATTCTTGGCCTGCATCAGGGTAGGGAGTTTGATTGACAAGTGTGGAGAACCATTCGAACTCTTCGGTTTTATCGTCATCTAGCCATGATACAACTCCAGGCTGAGTCGTCTTCTTCTTCCTTTTAGAAGGCCTTGATGATGATAATGGTTTCTGCACTTGTTTGGGTGAGGTGGGTTGTTGTTGGGGCTCAAGGACCTCTTCATCGTCACCACCCGTATACTCAAAGTAGTCACCAGTTGTATGAGTCAGGGGTGGTAACTCGGAATCGTCCCGAGGTTTATCAGTAGAAGACCGAGGTGGAGGAGTCTTATGTTGAGAAGAAGTCCGTGGTAGAGGAGGTGGCATAGATGTAGATTGACCAGACTGCTTCTGACGTTTAGGTGCAGAGTCCTTATCCTTATCATCGTCATCTCTTGGCCGTTTGGGTTGATCGGCTGACTCCTTGCATGATGAACTGAGTTGAAAAGCAAGTAGACCTTCGAAAAATTTAGCTTCATCCGAAGTAAACGTTCCAGATCGCTTTGACATTTGCATCACTAGTTTAGCGATTAACTCAGATTCAGAGAGATCAGCTTCTTTGGCCATTGTATGTTTAACCAATGCGACGATGTTAGGGGTGAGTTGTCTGGAGAATACTTCTCTAGTCACACCGGGGACAGTGTCGAGAAGAAACTTGTGGGTTTGATCTCTTGCTGACTTCTCCAGTTCCTTTTGGACTTTAGGAACGATATCCTGAAGGTACTTTTGAGTGTAACCTTCAATCATTTCATTCAGTTCCTCCTGACGATGACTTTTCATGAATTCCTGAATAGCTTTCCTATCTTTCCGCATCTTGTCATTCTCATCATGTAAGTACTGCATTTGTTTAGCATACCAATTAAGTTTTCTGTGGAGCATGTCCTTCTTTCTAACTTGTTTGACAGCTTTCACAATCTTATGATGAGTTTGAGAAATCCAAGATTTAGGAGGTTTCTTCACTGATTTGGATGATGATCTAGTTGACTTCGGTGATGGTGGTGGTGATGAATGAGATGAGGAGTCTGATGATGAGGAGACATGAGGAGACTAAATGTCCTTAGGAGTTTCAGAGGTTTTCTCCTTTGAGTGTGTTGGACTGTCTAGAAGAAACTTTGTATAGTCATCCTCGTCATCTCTAGACTTTTCTTTCTCAGTTACCTGTTTCTCAAAATCATACACAATGGTGTCCTCCACAGGCTGTTGTAGTTGCAGAAGAGTGGTGGCACTAGCTCCCTTATCGGGTTGATTAACCGCATCAGGAGATGGTTTAGAGTGGGCAGCACCACTTGAACCTCCGGGGCCACCCATTTGATCTTTAGCAAATTCTTCGGCCTTTTGAAGGTGTCTGACTTTGTGAAACTTCTTCCTGTATGCTTGATCCAATTGCTCTTCTTCATCTTCAGAGCTTTCATCCTGAGGCACAAGTGCAGGAGTCTTCCCTTTAATAGTTTGAGGACTTGGAGGTTTTGGTACTGAGGGATTTTCATCCTTTGCAGTTTCAGAGTATGAGATCTCTTCATCTGTGTCAGTAGCCTCAGAGTCCTCGTCCCTGAGCTGTCTTTGCGGTTCAAGTGAAAGGATCGGAGTGGCTTCCAGAGAAGGAACTTTCTTCTTAGGGGTGGGTTTCCTCTTTGGAATAGGTTTCTTCTTTGGAACATTCCTTTGACTCTCTGTACTTGTTACACTTCCAGCACTTCCTTTTCTGGTTCTCCTTACAGGTGTTCCAGAAGATTTTTCGTCGAGGTGACCAACTTTGCCTTGTCTGACAGCTTCCAGATACCTTTGGTACGATTCTAGCTTTCTGACATCTTCAGTTAGAAGGAAATCTGGCAGCACAGCACCTTGTTTCTTTGTAGACGTTTCCTTTATTCTAACAGTGAGAATGGGTTCCGTCAACATGTCGTGATTGTCGGGGTCATTGAGCCTCTTGGGAATGTCAGGATGAAGTCCAAGTGCTCTCTGGATCAACAGTTTAGTATATCTGATGTAGGGAATCTTTGAGCCAAGTTTGTTGAGAAATGACATCATGTCATCCCAAATCAGAGCTTCGATAGCGATGTGTTTCTTGTTGACCAATGCCCAGAATATTTGCAGTTCCATGAGCTTAGGGTGCTCATAGCCGCTATCACGACCAGAAACAGACTTGGTGATGATCATGTAGAGAGTTCTCCAGGGTTGAGGAATACTCTTAAGCTCTACGTGAGAGTGCTTGTTGATTACTCCTGTAGCCTCGTCATAACCGATATCGATTAAGAATTGGAGAGTGAGCTCTTCAGCAGGTGAGGCATATAGTTTGGTCGGATCGACATCAGGAATTAGGAGAACAGCCCTCAAGTCTGCAGGTGTAATGGTGACTTGTTTGTGATTCAGAGTCACTGTCACAGCAGTTTGTCCTTTGACCCTTTCCATAGTGTTCCAGAACTGTTGGATGTAGATCTCAGGAATGGTTGCAGAGTGAGTAAGCATGTTCTGATATGGATGAGTCCTCAGAATATCAATAGCAATAAGACATGAAGATTCAGAGCAAGTGAGGGTGTCAAAGTCAACACGGAGGTTATTCTTTCCTATCTTCATTGGATAGCCATGAGGATAGATATCAGCAATGGAGAGAACTTCAGGTGCATCCACATTCATTTGTTCAGCCATGACGTGATCTGAAATAACATTAGCCAAAAGAACCAACATATCGAAAGACATAATGTTAGTCAACAGAAGGTCTTATTGTCTAGTTATTGAGTGTATAGTGATAATGATTGTTACGAGTCCTAAGTCACTTGTATGTTCAATAGTTCAATGATATCGTGAAATGTTTCGTGAGTTAGTTAACTTTAAGTTTTAAAGTTTATTTTATCACTTATTTTTCACAACATATCAAACGATTTAAGTTTATTAGTGACATTTTTGGATTCGTGATGATATGATTAGTTTATTTACAAGTTTGTACAAGTAACAATTCATCATGAAGGTCAATCCAGGGTTAAGCGTAGTTTTGGCAAAGATACGCGTAGACAGGAATGATATATGCTTAGGCGTAAACTTACGCGTAGAATCCTAACTTACGCGTAAGAAATGTTACGCGTAGGAAAAAAAAACCTTATGCGTAGGCATATATTAACCTTACGCGTAAGGTTACTCGTAAGAGTTGACCTTATGCGTAGAGGTTACTGTTTACGCATATCCTTCACAGGATACGCGTAGTCCATTGTAGAACCTTACGCGTAGCTGTTATGCGTAGGATTTTCTTACGCGTAACATAACTACGCGTAGGGTAATCCTTATGCGTAGATAATCAAATGACCTTGATTCTGAATTCTAAGTGTAGCAATCCTGAAATAAATTTATCAAATCATCAATATTAGCACACATATACATTTCAACAACAATACATGGCATGAATCATGCATAAATCAGTTACGCGTAGAAAGGCATACGCGTAGACTAAACCCTAATTCTACGCGTATCAAATCTAGCCATGGATTATGCACCAAAGTTTTTCTGGTATAACATAGAAGTTGTGAGAGCATGTAGACCAATTTTTAACACTTATTATGCAGTGAATCAAAAATACCCAAAGTTTATGAGCTTTAAACCCTAGTTTCGAATTGATGACCAATTCGTGTTTCTGGGTGGCTATAGACTTTGGAAATTATCAATTTAGCAACGCAAGAGCATAACCTAACTATCTTTTTAACCAAAACATATCACATTCAAAAATACCCAATTCGACTTATAAACCCTAGTTTTCAAAATTCATCAATTTTAGTTTCTGGGTGGATTTTGATGGTTAAAATGTTATCCTTGATGTGTAAGAAATGTTTTGAGACAATCCATTTTACCCCAAACATACACACAATGATTGTGTGTTCATACGCTTATGCGTAGAACACATAATCATGCGTAAAAGACGTTTTAGCCGTAGGATTTGAATGAAATTAAAAACCTTTGCTTAGAAACATGTTTTACACAAGAAACAACTTACAAAGTGATGATCAAATAACCGGATTTGAAGAATGATTTTTGAGCGTAGGATTTGTATGGTTATGAGTAATAAATGTGAGGATTATGTTAGGTGGAGGTGTTTTTTATTAAAAGTAACTTTAAGTTTTTGGCAATTTAAGTCCCTCCACCTTTTCCTTTTTCAAACCAAGCCATTTAACTTCCATTTTTGGTTACCAAACGAAGATTTTAAGAAAGAAACATGACGACACTCCCCCTCGACTTGAGAAAATAATGAAAGGTTATTAATTTAAGTCCGAGGAGTGTCTTTGAACCAGAAAGTGTACCACCATTTGTAAAATAATCAACCGAGATGTGATAACATGCAAGTACACAGATGTTGTGAAACAGTTAATAGATTATTTTCTCCCCCTCAACACTTGATCGGAAAAATACTGAATTTTGAAAGATTAAAGTGTTGACGGAAGAAATGTACTTGCCATGTTGAAAGAGAGATAGATTAGGAGAATATTTTTGTTGTTTTATCGGATTTTATATTTTTGTATTTTGTTTTTGAAAAATTTATTTACAAAAGATGTTTTGGTGTTTGACAGGTTTTTAAGACTATTTGAAGAGGTCATCCAATTCCTCTTGAGTCAAACACCTCATACCAATTCGGTGGACCAACTCATTAAACCTAGCGGGAGGCAAGGCTTTGGTGAGCAGATCTGCCAATTGGTATTCAGTACCCACAAAGTATAATTCAACGGTACCCTGTTCCACGTGGTCCTTGATGAAATGATAGCGTAGATCGATGTGCTTTGATTTCGAGTGCTGAACTGAGTTGCACGAGATTGCAATGGCACTCCGATTGTCGCAGTACATCGGGATTCTGTCAAATACGTAACCATAGTCTTTGAGTTGTGTTCTCATCCAAATGACTTGAGCACAACACGCGGACATGGCTACATATTCTGCTTCGGTTGATGACAGCGATGTACAATCCTGTTTCTTTGATTGCCAAGACACCAGTTTATCACCGAGAAATTGTAGAGCTCCTGAAGTACTTTTCCTTGAGTCTAAGCATCCTGCGTGGTCAGCGTCTGAAAAAGCGATTAGTTCAAAACCAGAATCCTTCGGATACCAGATCCCCAAGTTAATGGTTCCCTTGATGTATCGGAGGATTCTTTTAGCCTCAGAGAGGTGGGTTTCAGTTGGTCGCGACTGATAACTGGAGCATAGATAAACGGCAAAGACTATATCAGGTCTGCTAGCTGTTAGATACATGAGGGACCCAATGATACTTCGGTATTTGGTAGGGTCAACCAATTTCCCATGTAAATCAGCATCTAATTTCTTGGTATGAGCCATTGGTGTGGCATAAGTATCACAGGTATTCATTCCAAATTTGTTTAACAATTCAAGGGCATATTTGGACTGACTCAAGAAAATACCACGGGGTGATTGATGAACTTGCAATCCTAGAAAGAATGTAAGTTCACCCATCGTGGACATTTCAAAATTTTTCTTCATTAGTTTTGCAAAAGCGATTGAAAACTTTTTATGTGTTGACCCAAAAATGATGTCATCCACGTAAATTTGAACAATTAAGATGTGTGCCCCGTGATATTGTATAAAAAGAGTTGGGTCAACCGAGCCTTTGGTGAAATTGTTGGCAATGAGGAAGGATGATAGCTTATCGTACCATGCCCGAGGGGCTTGTTTGAGACCATAAAGAGCTTTGTTCAGTTTGTAGACATGGTTCGGGAACTCAGGATCAACGAATCCATCTGGTTGGCTGACATAGACCGTTTCTTTAAGTTGCCCATTGAGAAACGCCGTTTTGACATCCATCTGATAGACCGTCATGTTCATATGAGCCGCGAACGCGAGAAATATCCGAACAGCCTCAAGACGAGCCACCGGAGCAAAAGATTCTTCAAAGTCTATTCCTTCTTCCTGACGATAACCCTTAGCAACTAGCCGTGACTTGTTTCGGATGACATTCCCTTCAGCATCCAATTTGTTTTTCCAAATCCATTTTAAACCAATGACGTAGACTCCTGTTGGTCTTTCAACCAGTTCCCATACTTCAAGACGTTTGAATTGGTTGAGTTCTTCTTGCATGGATTCAATCCAGTTGTCTTTTGTCATTGCGTCTTTAATGTTTTTAGGTTCAGATTGGCAGACAGTGAGTGCATAAATGCAGTGTTCACCATCTGAGTGAAGACGTTGTCTCGTAACGACTGGTTGATTCGGGTTGCCAATAATATTAGCCAGAGGATGGTCTTTAGTCCATCTATGTGTGGAGGGTTGATGTTGGTATACATTGTGCAGATTCTGAGGAATCAAATGGTTTGTGGAAGATTCCGCGACATCTGGTGCAGCAGTCTCATTGGCAAACGGGTTGAAGAACGCATTTGGATCAAAATCTGCAGGTGGGGGTACTTTATTCAGAATATCATCAGCTGGTTCATCATTGTTGGAGGCGGTATGTTCAACTGTTGTGTTGGAGTCAATTGGTGTAGGTGCATCTTCAACAGTAGTTGTTGTAGCAGGTGTATCAGGTATAGGAATATTATCAGGTTGTGCAGCGGAAACAGCGGATACACCAGGAGCACGTTCATCAATATCGTCACAGAACAGAGGAGCAAATAACCTTTCCATTTGTTGACGAGTTAGCTGAGGGCTTTCTTCAGCTGATGATTGGGGTTGAGGGAAGTTTAAACGGTTGTGTCCGGGTTCTAAGCTGTTATACTCAGAAGCCATATCCGTGAGTTCATCGAAATGGGCATGAATCGTTTCCATTACCTCCTTAGTTCGACGATTCCAGATTCGGAAACCTTTAGAATTGTCACAGTATCCAATAAAGACTCCAATATCAGCTTTGGCTTTGAGCTTTCCAAAATCATCACGATCATTATTCGGATAGCAAAGGGATCCAAATACATGAAAGTGTTTGAGGTTCGGTTTATAGTTGTGGACAAGCTCGAAAGGTGTTTTGTTGTGGCGTTTTGTGATCATAGAACGGTTTTGAGTATAGCATGCAGTAGATACAGCTTCTGCCCATAAGTAATCTGGAAGTTTAGCATTGATTAACATTGTTCTTGCAGCTTCCACTAACGTTCGGTTTCGTCTTTCAACAACTCCGTTTTGTTCAGGTGTCCGTGCAATAGATGTTTGATGCTGAATTCCCACTTTCTCATAAAATTCACGAAGGGTTTTGTTAACAAATTCAGTTCCTTTGTCTGTCCGAATGATCCTGACGGTGTTGCGGAGCTGAACCTGTATCTTTGTGAGAAAGGTGATGATCATTTGTGGAGCTTGGTCTTTGCTACGAAGAAAGTAGACCCAAGTCCATCGTGAGTAGTCATCAACAATTACTAAGATGTAGCGTTTGCCATTGATCGTTTGCACGCGCATCGGGCCACACAAATCCATGTGAAGAAGATGAAGCACATGCTGAGAGCTGTGTTCCACCTTTGAAGGAAAATGAGCACGAGTGCTCTTCCCTTGTTCACAGGCTGAGCAAAGGTGATCTTTTGAGTACCGGAATCGTGGGAGTCCTTCAACAAGTTTGTGTCGAGCAAGGTTGGTGATGGTTTGAAAGTTTAGATGTGAGAGACGACGGTGCCATAGCCAGGATTTTGTAGATGTTGCCTTTGAAAGTAAGCAAATGGGAGAGGAAGCAACCATGTCTTGCATAGAGATAGTGTAGAGACTAGAATTACGCGAGCCAGACATAAGATCGTTTCCTTGTAGATCACGAATGAAACAAGTTTTCTCCCTGAAAGCAACCTCCAAATCTCCATCACAAAATTGACCTACTGAAAACAGATTGTGACCGAGGCCTTCCACATAGTAAACCCTGCTGATTTCAATGTTCCCATTAACATAATCTCCGTAGCCCATGATGGCTGCGAAGTGATCGTTCCCGAATCTGACAGTGCCAATGAACTTTGCAATAAAGTTTGATAACAGTTTAAGGTTGCCTGTCATGTGTCGGGAACATCCGCTATCAACAATCCAGAGAATGATCTGTATCACCTGCATTACACACAGACGACACAGATGGAATAGAAGTAGATGTGGAACCCGAAATGTTAGAGGGTTCCGAAGCAGATATTTTAGACATACACACATTGAGAATTTTAGGCATCCACTTAAATCCTAGTGTGTCATATATCCATTTCTGCCATCTATAACTACTCTTCGCTTTAGTCTTAGTGAAAGCACTAGGTGGTACTACATTCTTAGGAGGTGAAGCGGTAGCTACTGTGATAGCAATGGTTGCGTTAGAATCTAAAGAAGGTGGTTTACCAAGCACAGACTTAGAATGATTAGTGGGCCTAGAGGTATTCCGATTCTTAGGATTCCGTAATCTAGAGATTATAGCTTTAGCAACACATTTGTCATGACAATCAGAATTCATACTATTTCGACAAATATCACAAGGTGCATCAGACTGAATATCAAAGGTACTTAACGGTTTAGCATTCGTTACATCACTATTTCTATTACATTTGCCAGACGCAACATCTATAGTGGAAGTAACATGAGTTTTATTCAGAGTCCTAGGGTGTTCTTCTACTTTAGCATTCCTTATTGATCTTTTCTTAGGTCGCAACTTCCTATTCTTCGTTTGAGTGCTCCTAGGCTGTGAAGTGCGGACGTTTGGAAAAGATGCAACTATTCCTGTTTCAGTAGAGGGAAACACATTAGCAACTTGTGATTTGGCAGTGGGAATTCTTGGTTCACGATTACTAAGTGTGACTGGTGCTAATCTCTTAATCACAGTAGGCGGAAGTTGTTCATACTTTCCTAACATTTCCCGTAACTTAGAGATGGTGTGAATCAGATCTTGATTTTCAGAACGAATATTACCCGCAAAATTCATGACTTCTCTAGTGTGAGCAAGATAGTGATCAAGTTCGTTTGATGCTTCAAGTCGAGCCTTTTTGAGTAAATCAAATATGACACCATATTCCTGTTTAACGTTTAAAATTTCTTGTTCATATTTTGAGATTTGACTTTTCAAAGACACGTTTTGATCATCCAGTTGCTCAATTTTAGGATCAGAAGATTTTTCACTCACCTGAGCGATTTTCTTTTGAAAACTAAGTTGATGGTTGTGAATATCTTTTTCACACCATTGAAGACGGCGTTTTGCATTGTAAATTTCCGTGTGTAATCGTTTATTTTCAGCTTTTAAAGACTCGATCTGAAGCACATTATCGGTGTTCTCAACAGTTTCAACAATATCAGCAGAGATATGATCAGATGCATATGGCAACGAATAGAATAGCACAACATTATGGATATCAGCACAGATAACATCTTCCAAGAGTCGATCAACATCTTTTCTCAACAGTTTCTTTTTGCGTTTTGTGTTAGTAATAGATGTTTCTGTTTTCTCGAAAACGTTTTTCATTACCCCAAGTTCCTTATGAAAATCCTTTTCCCAGGCAATTGCACAACTTTTCAAGTTTTTAACATTAGGTAAAAGATTTTTCTGAAAAATGTCTCGTTGTTCTCGCGCCAGAGGCGATTGAAAATGTTCAACTTTGATTTCAGATCGATATTCTATCTCATGTTGTATAATTTTGAGGTCAGCCATGAAAATGTCAAAATATCGAAGAATTTTTCGATTTTCAGGTTGTGAGTTTACTTCACTAATGGAAGGTAAAGGACCATAAGTTTGTGCAAAGACTGTTTTGGGATTAACAATAGAAGACTCAGGTGTTTTGATGATAACCCTTGGTGTGTTAGAAGAATCCGTTGGTGTGACGAAAGAGACCGCGTTTTTATAATTAAAAGGTTTGTTGTAAACAACATTTTTTAATTTTGATCGACTCTCGTCTTCTGCATCTAATTCCTCTTGACGATGATATTCAACAACACTCATGACAGTATTATCAATTTTGTATTCTGCACTGGAAACTTCAGGAGTTGGTTTGAATGTTTTTATTGAAAGCTTAGGTTTGTAATCAGCTAGATTTTTTCCATATCCATTTGGATTGGGTTTTAAGGTAAACTTTTCAATAGCTGTTACTGATTCACCATGTTTGTAAACAACAGTTGTAAACTCTTTAAGTTTGTTTTGCAAACCGAGAATTTCTGCAAGAACATCATCTACCCGATTCGTTGAATGCTTTTTGTATGCGGAGAACTGTTTTTGACAATTTAACAACTCAGCCTTAGCTTTTTGATTTTCCAAGGTGAGAGCGTTAAGTTGCTTTTTATGTTCATATTTCAGTTGTTCTAATTCGGACAACAAAGCATTCTTCGAGGTGGCTAGATCACGCATCTGTCGCTCTAAATATTTTTCGTTTTGATGAGATTTTGCAAAAGCGGCTTCAAAACCTTTTTCACGGTTTTCTTGAGTTTTGAAAAAGTTTAGTTGCATTTGTAAACATTCAAAATCCTTGGTTAACAGTGCATTTTTACTTTTTAAGGATTGATTTAATGCATAGCATTCCTCCATTTTGATTTTATGATCTTGAATTAACCGAGCAAAATCCGGATGAGGCAACAGATCATCTTGTTCAACGTGAGTCTCAACATGATCATTCTTTAGATCCTCAAGTACGACCACAGAGTCAATTTGATTATCAAAGGAAACCATAAGGTCATCTTGATCGTCAAATGTAACTACAGGGTTAACTTGAAAATCATCAGAAGAAGATGTAGAAGACTCAATTTGAACAGTCTGATCCGTGCCTGATTCAGATATTGGCGGAGATATTAGTTCAGATATGATGATGGTTTGTTCGGGTACCTGAGACAAGCCATCAGTGTCATGCACTGGGCCTGTATCACTCATGTGCAGCTCATGCATATTAGCCATCAACATAACAGCTGCATTAGCCTGCAAGTCCTCCATATCATCATCTGAGTCTGCATCTGCCATAAAGCTCTGTTCTTTGTCTGTGAGAGATCCACCAGCCTCATCCTTGAGAGCCAAAAGTAAGGCCTCTTTGAAATAAGCACTGCCCCTAGTCCTTGGCTTTGGGCATGCATTAGCCAGGTGTCCCTTCTCATTGCAGTTGTAGCATCTAAGACCATTTAACCGATTCTGAGCATTTCCCTGTTCCACCACTTGAGCTCTGTTGTTATTCCTACCTACAGCATTAAACCCTTGACCACCGCCCATCTGACGACCATAATCACGATTCTGAACTTCAACACGTCCATTGTTCACAACAGCTTGAGTCCGTGTGTTAGATGAGGAACGAATACGATTGTTGGATTTGTTGGTGTAACGGCCAAAAGCATTAGCAATCATCACAAATCCTTGTTGCAATGCTTCGAACGGATCGATTTCCTCAGTAGCTTCACTGACATATGCTTGAGCATTGTTGCTGTATGGAACCAATTGATTTTGTTGAGGTTGAGGTTGTTGCTGTGAAGGTGTGTTGGAAGCAGTTGGTTGAGTTGCTGGTTGAGAGGGATAATTCTGTTGAGCATACAAGGCAAGTTGTTGATTGTCCGGTTGTGACTGTTTAGCAATTTGAGCACGGAGAATCCTTTCTCGATCAACTTCCTTTTCATGAGGCTTCAAGTAATCGTACAACAATCCATAAGTAGAATGATGCATATTCTTCGCTTGACGGAGAAAAATGACATACTTCTCCCATTCTGGACCAAGACTACTCAGGAACTTAGTATTAACTGCAATTCTTGGCATGATGATGTTGTGTTTATCCAAATCATTGATGATATCTGAAAATCGATGATGATAGGACTCTAGTGTCTCTCCAGGTTCAATCATGAAGTGTTCATAAGCCAAGTAAATTTTGGATTCCAAATCCTCCTGATTGAGTACAGATCCTTCCATAAGAAGACGAATATGATCCCACATTTTTTGTGCAGTCTTTTGAGCATCAACACTACGAAGAATTAGGTTTGGTAATCCTAAGAGGATGTATTCCATTGCAAGTTCATCAGCTTCATAGTGTAGAAGTTCTGTAGGATTTAAGTCTGCAACAGTAGCAATGTTGGTTTGTTCATCTCTTGGTGGAACAGCAGTTGGATCTCCGGGTACAATGACAGTAGGCATTTCAAATGGACCTTCCAAGATAACCTTCTTTAAGAACTTTCCATGTGGCTTCTTTAGATCACAAAACCTAAAGAACCTTATCACCCATTGATCGTAGTTTCCTGGAGTGAGCATTGGAGGTCTATCAAGTGATCCAGCTTCATGAATTGATTGTTGGCTGCTTAAAGCTTCACACATCTTAGCAAACCAAGTGGGTTCCTTCATAGTGCTTCGTGATGGATGTTGATTGAAATCGTTTGTGTAGGGTAGAGTTTGAAGACTTGGTGGTGGTTGAACCATTTGTGGTTGTGGGATTGCACCAAGTTGTGGAGTATGTTGCTTCCATTGTTGATTCCATTGTTGATTCCATTGTTGATGTTGTGGAGTTAATTGTTGTTGTTGTTGATGATTATAAGTGTGAGGGAAATAGTTAGAGTATGGTGGTTGAGACATGATGATAAACTTGTGTGGTAAAGATGGATCTTTGTAGTCGAATGAACCTTTGTTGATGAAGTATCCTTAGGCGTAGAAAAGACAAGAACTAAGTAGCACTTATGCGTAAAAACACCAAAAGTTACGCGTAACAATGAGGAGTTACGCGTAGGTTTTAGCTTACGCGTAAGTAGGGAAAACACTAAAGTTAAGCGTAGACAAAAGTTAGGCGTAGAAACTTAGGCGTAGGATTACCTTATGCGTAGACCGTAGTTTACGCGTAAAGTGAATCTTATGCGTAGGAATTCTACGCGTAAGCTTATGCTTATGCGTAATTTTAGGGTTTTTGCCCAAATGATCTTTTACACTTCACAGTGCAAAAGATATCCAAAGTCGACGTATTTTCAGACTTATCCAAGTAAAAAAACACGGAGTAAACCAGAAAATTGAAGATCAAACCAAGGAACAATCTTACGCGTAATTTTAGGGTTTTGATACGCGTAGGATTACTCGTAATTTTGATTCTGCCCAAATGTGTTTCTAAACCAGTTTTTTGTTATGGAATAGCTTCAATAGTACCAAAAGAACACAAGAGTGTGAATTTTGATGTACCAAGACAGCTAAACGGGTTACGCGTAGAACGACACCCACGAACAAAAACAAGCTTAAAAACGTAAATCCACGCGTAAAGTTTGAAACTTTTTGCCAAAAACAAGTATTTTAACACCTCAAAACATTGAAAGTACAAGAATCTTGGATTAAAAAGTGTAAAAAACGAGTTTTTAAGATAACCAAAGAATGCGTTATCTCTACGCGTAAGATCCAAAACCAAAACTTCAAAAACAAACGAGTACACCCAACTATTTGGCGATTGATACCACTGTTAGGTCACTAGTTTTACAACACAAGCTTATAGAGAAAGAGATAAGGCGGATGAACAAGTATCAAGCACACACACATATAAACTAAGGGACGGTTAGGCGTAGTGTATGTGAAAGAAAAGAAAACTTGAACAACCAACCCTCAAATGAGGGTTTACAAGAGTTTATATAGGCAAGGAGCTAGGGCAACACTCCCTCTCCTTCCCTATTCCTTATTGGGCTTGGATCAAGCTTATGGGCCTTCTACATAAGCTTGACCTTAAACAAACATAAAGGCCATAATAAAGCTACCTATTACATATGAAATATAAATACTTGAAATACTGTTTAGGAGTGATTCCAACATCGTTCCTTTTCACTTTTTAGGTATCTTGAAGGCAAAATGCTGGAATGACACTTATTCGGACGAAAAGGCGCGAATATACAAAGAAAATGGCCAAAATCAAGAATCGAGCCACTCAGACTGCTGGAACTGAAGGGGACGGCGTCAGGTGTTATCTGCGACGCCGTCGCATCACTTTTGTGACGGCTCAGTAGCCAAATTGCTCATTTACAAGTGACGGTGTCAGGCTTTAAAAGAGTAGGTCGTCGCAACTCAGACGGCCTAGATTTGATCCAGACGGCGTCAGAGACTGAAGGGGACGGCGTCACAAGCATAAGGTGACGCCGTCGCAAGACTAACGTGGCCAAGACGAAACCCTAATAACGGCGACCGGACGGCGTCATAAATTAAAAGGTGACGCCGTCGCGAATGTAATCTTATATATAGAATCCGAATTCTTTAGTTTTCAGTGTGTAGTCTTTTGGAGTAAAAACCTAAACCGAACCAAGGCTGTCTTGTACAGTATTTTAGGGTTCCAAACCCTATCTTACATCAAGATAAGTGTTTTACTTCATTAATTTAATTATGTCTTCAATTACTTGTGTGTATGCTTGCATGTTCTCCATGTCCGGCTAATTTACTTGTGTGTTTGCTTAGGGAATATGAAACTTAATTATTGAATATTGATTGGTTGTCTCTTATCTTAATTGTTAATGATCTAGTAATGCCATAGGTCATCCGTTGTGTAGTTAATGCTTGATTAATCTTTGTGAACCTTAGTTTATAGCACCTAGAGTTGTTGTAGGCTAAACCATCCGAAGAGTACCTTAGAGTTAAAGTTTATAAATCTTAGAGACTTTGTAGGCGATAACCTTTGGTAGTTTCAAAGAGTAGGGACAAACGCATACCCTACGACCTTAGACACACAACGCGATTAAGAATAAGGACGTGACAATTCAACCATCAATAGGAGATAATAAAGGAGTAATAAAACCTAAGTAAGCATATCTTTAAACCACCATACGAGCACACAATAATTAGACATAGACTACCCTCACCTTAGTTAATTAGATAATTAGATAGTAGAAGTAATCGGTAGAAATACCAACCCCCCAAATCCAAACCCTGAGATTCGTACCTTTCCATTTCCTAAAAAATATAAAAAGATAAAAAATAATATTCCTCAACCCCAACCTTAGCGTAGTAACTTCTCACTAGCATTCCTATTCCCCTAGAGAACGATATCAATTCCCGTGGCTTACCCTAATACTACACTACAACGATTAGGTTCACTGCCTAGGGTGTTGAAAAACTTGCTCAACGAAAAGGAAGTTCCTTTGACCCCGAACGCGCTGTGTAAACGTATCAAAGACCCACTGGAAGAAAGAATGGAAGGTATATATTTATGATTTAGTAATCTACAAGCTCAACAAAATAGAGACTTGGATAGAAGATTCATCAATCAAGAAGTATCAAAAGCGTACAATGATACTGTTAATACAAATGAACCGTAAAAAAGATTATTTATATTTTACGATCTTTTAATGTTTTGTCGATAACAATCGTAAAATCATTTTAACGAAATAAATAAAACACGTAAAAGCTTTGAGCCAATAATTTACTAACACACTTTTACTAAACATATAAAATCACCAAAACATGTTTAGTTGAATAAGTTATATAAAACCAAAACCATTTTTATAAAACACTTACAAGTAATCTTATTTACTTATATTTTATAAAAATGTATATGTGCTTAGTATAACTTGTAATGGGTAGATGATGGGTAAAAACCAAAGTCCATGACCCATACCCATGAGCATGATCCATTGCATGGTATCATGCATGCAATCATGTTGGATATTATCCATGATCCATGACCCAAAGTCCATGACTCATGACCCAATACCCATGATCCTGTGACTAGGTACAATGTATGTTGTTAGGTATCCACGATCCAAAGTCCATGACCCATGGTCCATAACCCATAACCCATAACCCGGTTTGCAACCCAAAATCAAGACTAGCCTGACCCAGCAGCCGAATACCTTGGATTGCACTGGCCGGATCCCTTGGGTAAGGGATTCGCCGGATACGGGTGTACTGTAGGCAGATTGACTATACATAGTTAGCCATTTCTCTCTTGCTCCTAACCCCTTTTAGACATATCTTCTCTTTAGTTTTCTCTTTGTGTGATTCTCTAGGTTCCTCTTAAAGGCGAGATTACAACCTCTAGAAGACGTACAAGCTCAAGGTCATGAGTTGCTAAGCTTCATCATCATCAATACCACTGAAGTGCATCTTGTTGATAGTTCTTCTCTTCCTCCATTAGTCTGTCAAGTTGAAGGCATTGGTGTATAGTGTCGAAGGTGTACATTCGAGATGGGGCGTCGATGTAAATTTGTGTTGTTTGGGTAAAAGGGTATTGATATCCTTTGAAGCATTGTAAAAAGGAGTTTGTCTCCTTTGGGTTGTAGTGTTGGATAGTAGTTCCTCCTTTGTAATGGAACTCGGTGTCTAGCCTAGTACCGGATAAAGTGTTGGCGATGTTGTGATAGGTTTGGTTCTACCTCGTGGAAGAAATCGGTGTCTAGCCTTATACTGGATAAAGTGTAGGTGACATTATGAAGGCTTCTCCGCCATATTAAGGAGCTTGTGTTGTGTAGTGCTTAGAAACTCTCTAGTTGGGTACTCGGGGAGTGGAGTTCGGGCAAGGAAGGGATCCTTGTAGCCGAACCACTATAAATACTTGTGTCGTGGTTTTGTGTTCTTTTACTCTTTATCTCTTTGCATTATTTATTTATATGTCTGTCTATAAATATCCAACACGCGATCTAAATGGATTGACATAAGTCGATCCAAATATTTTAAAACAAAGTTTTAATCGGCAAAACTATTAACCCCCCCCCCCTTCTAGTTTTTTACAATTGGCATTAGAGCTTTGTTACCAAGTTTCTTAGATGTATATTGCACTTTAAAAACCTGATATGATCCATGTATTTTCAAAACTACAGAGAAGGAAATTTCTTAAAACAAAAACTATGTTTCAAGATTTTTTTATAAATCATTGGATGTTGTTAGATGTTATCATCTACTTTATCTTACATTTTATTTTGTTTCTATATTACAAAATGCACTAACCTTACTTGTCATTTTGTTTAGTAGATCCCAAAATAAGCAGGTCATCAAGATTCTTTGATAATAAGATAACTTTCCCCAAAAAAGTTGTCCAAACCTATTACCTAGTAGATCTCGAAGAACCTGCAGCTGTCCATTGATAATTCTATTCAAAAGGACACTCAAAATTGAAATAGAGGTATGACTTTTATAAGATTCACCTCTAAGTGATATTAGTAATCATGTGTGTGCTTGATTTATACATATCACTACTTGCAAATTATTTGTTTCTTTTTCTCATATAAATGTCTAAATGTATTTATATGATATATATGGTATATACGTAGTGTTCCTAGAGAACTTTGTGCTTACGTGTCGTCGTCCATCTAAACCTAAGTGTGTCAATATGTGTTGTCTAAACCTAATCTCTCAAAATCTAATTTTTCTAAACATAAATAAAACAAAACACAAATTTCAAAAACTCCTCCTTCCCCAATCTTGAACGTCAAACCCTCTCTCTAAGAAAACCCATTTTTCAAATCTTCCACTTTCAAATTTCTTACACACTCACATCTTCATCCTCTTCATCATCTCATTTCGAGAAATCCAACCCAAGGAAGAACTTCGTCATCATGGTCTACATCGCTCTCGTGATTATTGTCATCTCGCTCATCGCCCTCGTTTACCTCATGATCACATTCTTGAATGGAGACATGTTTGTTGTTTTATTAATCTACATTTGTATCATCTATCCGATCCTTTATATTGTTATAAGCATTGAAATGAAATATAAATGATGTCTTAGTTATCTTATTTCATTTCCACGTAATGCGCTTTCTTTTTCCTCTTACACAAGCACTCAAAATCTCGATGTCTTCTTAAGCTCACTAGTATCACATTTACTAAAACACACTTAGTTTAAAATGTAAAACTATGAATTGCATGAATAGAACGTGCATCAAAAACCAAAACAAGAACCTGTCACCTCTACAGGTCTTCCGGTTCCCTGGTCCATAACTGGCCGGATTCCTTCTCAAAAGGAACCAGCGAAACCGGAAGAACATATGACAGAGTTCTTGTGCACTATTCTCCTTTGCCTACACAACACCTTAATAATACCCTAAAATCATTTTATGAAAACTTGCTATAATAAGTGGTTTTACTAAGTGTTAAAAAGAGTGAATTAGAAATGTCGGGTTATCATTGTGAATAAAATAAAACAAGATAATAATAACGTTAGGAGATCCTATCTTGTCACTTTGATTTGATCCAAGATTGTGATTAAGAATGCTTAATAGTGTCACCAATCAAAACATTCGTATTCTCAAAGTTTTACTATGTATTGACATACTTATGTAAACATTCGTCCCGTGTCTGTAGGTCTCAACATGTCTCATGAGTATGACTTCGATCATCGACTCACTTATGTCTACATTCCAAACATCTCTCTTGAACCAAACACCCCTGGCAATCATGTTCGTGGGTTTAATAATCTTGAAACTCGTTTCTTCCAACAAGATATCAATACTTCATTCCGCACCCTCGGATTTGAGTGTCTTCTCACCATCAACGAGAAAATTTGTCCGCGGTTCATTTTGGAATTATTCTGTCAAGTTGAGCTTGTTCATAACAAGAATTGTTCTCTATCATTAGGTTTTGGATCAAAAACCAAAAGTTTGTTCTAACTCTTGAGCAATTTGCTCACATTCTCCGAATTCCAAATTATGGACAATGTGCTTTCATCGAAGATTGGTCCTTTGATTCTCTCTTTAACTATCGTGAAAAAAATAGTCCATAATGTTCATACATACCCTCTCCACAGGAAATCACTCGTCTTCTGCGTGTTTCTCAATGTTTCAACTATCCAAATCCAAACCTAATTCACACACATAAACTCTGGGATGAACTGAAACCTCTTGCAGTCATTCTACGTGAGAATGTTTGAAGTCTTACAGGAAATCGTGAGATACTTCCCACATGTTGTGCTCATATGATCTACTGTCTCCTAACCCAACAACCATACAATCTTGCCTATTTCTTCACCAGGCGAATTGTACTCCTCTAAGGCAACAAGAACAAACTAATACCTTATGGGATGTTCCTTACCCGCCTTTATCATCACTTCATGTACTATCATCCATAATTTCAAAGCCCTCAATATTCACTTGTGAATAAAATGATGGAACCTTTTAATGCATCCTTTATTGCTTCCTTTTTCTTTCCTAAATCATCGACCGCCTACGAGCCATTTGGTGATCCATCAAACGAAAACGACGAGTGAAAGAAGTTAGTTTATGAATACAAGACTTCCTACCCTTTCTAAAATTGTATTTTAGTTTCTCTTTGGTTCACCATTGTAACTTGATCATTTCTATGAAATATTTGTTGCTTGATCGATTTGTCAATAATTGCTTAAAATCTTATTTGATGTTCATATGCTAACTTCTACATGCTACCTTCGCTATGTTTTACTTGTATACATATATGCTTGTTGTAGAGATCATTTGTTCCAAAATTTGAAGTGCGGAATTATGTTTTGTGAACTTTTTGTCATGCAAACTGTCTCAGAAGTCGGATCCCTTGGTTATAACTAGCCGGATCCCTCGAGGGAAGGATCCGGTGGATCCGAGAAGACAAAAGCATGTTTTATGCCTTTTAGCCTCACTCCAACCTTCCAGATCTTATTGGACTAGTTGAACATGCTATATTAGGATCACTTAGATTTTCCTTAGGCTCAGTTGATCCAACATTCACTCATGGATGACTTAGGATCACATTCAAGGTGTTTTTATTTTTATTTTTCATTACTTCAAAACTCACCATCTCTCTGCTCCAATGTTTAAACATTGTTTCTCTCATTTCAAAACATCTATTTTGATATTTCTCTTATTTTTAACAACTTGATTTTACTCATTTTAACCTTAAAATGCTCTAAAATCTTGTTTTTCATTTCTTATGATTTTTAAGCAATTTTTTAAATTTTTCCTTAATCACCATCTGGTTTCTACAACCATTTACCATCCTTAAAACTCTTAGTGTCATCCATGATCACCCATTGGTGTTTCTAAAACTCCATTTTCCCCATAAAAGTCATCATTGGCTATTCTCACTCATTAAACTTAGCCATTTAAGTCTTCTACCATTCAAGACACCTTAGTGGACCAAATCACTCAAGATATGTAGGTACTAGACCTTGCTAGAATCCAATCATTCCTTTTTCCTACCTTCTGATAGTCGGATCCCTAGCTTAAAGCTAGTCGGATCCCTCAAATGAGGGAACCGTTGGAACCGGTTGCACAGAACATGAGTTATCACTAGAGATAATCATTTCAAACCCTCTTAGTTAACCTAAACACTCCACATTGTCTTAAATGACTCCCTAGAAGAGAGCAACACTATAGTTGACTCTTGTGCATGCAAATCATTGCAACTTGAAGAATTTTAGTGGTTTAGGCTTTTATTCACTTGCCTAATTTCTCCCTTTATAAACCACTTGTGTTTGTGTTTCCAAACCACCATCAAAACACTCATTCTCAGTAGCAAAACTTCTTTTTTCAACTTTTACCTTTTACCATTTCACCATGACAAAAGCACCTAGTGCAAATTCATCAACCAAAAGCCCTCTAAGGAAAATTGCTCGTGTTGTCCATGAAATTTCATCAACCGAGTCATCACCCAACAAAACTCCAAACACTAGAGTTCCTCTCCAAATAACTCTACCGATCAAACCAACTCCTCAAAGTCTTGTTTCCACCAAACAACCTTTGCCAAACACCACCATACCTTCAAAACCAAACACTCCCATCTCTACTAAAACAACCAAACCTTCACCTCTAGAACATAGAGTTCTCTCCTTCACCTCACCTCACTAATCACCAAACCTATGCTCTCTAGAAGATTTGCCACCTAGGCCTTCTCATCCACCACCATTGCCCACATCCTCATCAATCGAGAAAAATGGTACCACAACAAAATTCTCGCCAAAACCTGTGTTTGAACTTCACTAGCACCCATGTCTTTCTCTCCTTCACCCTCAAAAAGTATATTTTGGATTATGAGACACTTCCAACCTCAACAACCGGATCACATGGATGTTGATACTTCCTTACCTCCACCACCAACACATATGCCACCACCTTCATCCTTTGTGGAACCACCACCTTCTTCATCAAACTTACCTCCACAAACTTCTCCATTCTTACCACCACCATTTCCAAGCCATGACAATGATTGCTATTAATGTCAACATGTCCAAAGGTTAGTCCATGAACTACGTGATGAAGTACATTTCATATTCTATCACCTTCTTGAGCGTCTTGATGAAGTCAATAAACCTAATCGTCCCTAAACCTTGGAATGAAAAGCACAAGTGGTGTTCTTCATAGTCTTAGGCACAATCTAGATTGTTAGGATTCTTCTTATTTTGTTACATGTTTGTATCATTTTCTTAGTTTTAGAGAATTGAAATATGTGTATCATTTCTCTTATTTTATTAAATGAAACTACATGTTTGTATGTTATATGGTTATGTGAACTCGTTTGGTGCAACAATACATGACTTACTTGGACTATTACGTTAATATTTGTGTCCATATTGCTGCTACTAAGCTGCAGGTACCCAGATCCCTCCACTTTGTCTTGGCGGATCCCTCGGATGAAGGATCCGGCAGAACCGGGTGGACCGAAATATTTTTGAGCTAACTTTAAAGCTCATTTGCAGGAAACAACGAACCATATACTTTTTTTCTAACTTTTGTTTTGTAGATTTTCAAAATACACATGGAAACTTTGACGCCCTCAACAAGGGGGAGCTTTTTGTCAAAGCAAAACGTTGCAAAATACTTGCAATACACTCGTTTATTCTTCCTAATTACTTGACGCCCTCATAAAGGGGGAGCATCTGTCAAGGGGGAGCTAAGACGAGATTCTTTTCTTACCTTTCTACTTCTTACTCTCTAAACTTCTTTCTCTTAAAACTCTTTCTAAATCTTTCTCTTCTATTTCTACTCGTTTTACTATGTATTAGTTTTTTTTCGAAACTCTTTTTGTTTCGACAAAAAGGGGGAGAAGAGAGTAAAAACTTCAATTCAAAATTTTACGAATTTTATTTTTTACTTCAAATAATTTTATGTTTTGTCATCAACAAAAAGGGGAAGATTTTTAATACAAATAAACCGTAAAAACGTTTATTTATATTTTACGATCTTCTAATGTTTTGTCGATAACAATCGTAAAATCACTTTAACGAAATAAATAAAATACGTAAAAGCTTTGAGCCAATAGTTTACTAACACACTTTTACTAAATATATAAAATCATCAAAACATGTTTAGTTTAATAAGTTATATAAAACAAAAACCATTTTTATAAAACACTTACAAGTAATCTTATTTACTTATATTTTATAAAAATATATATGTGCTTAGTATAACTTGTAATGGGTAAATGATGGGTTAAAACCAAAGTCCATGAGCCATACCCATGGAGCATAATCCATGACCCATGATCCATTGCATGACATCATGCATGCAATCATGTTGGATATTATCCATGATCCATGACCCAAAGTCCATGACACTGACTCAAGACTCATGACCCATTGACTAGGTACAATGTATCTTGTTGGGTATCCATGATCCAAAGTCCATGACCCTTGGTCCATAACCCATAGCCTATAGCCCGGTTTGCAACCCAAAATCCGGACTAGCCTAACCCAGCTGCCGGATCCCTTGGATTGCACTGGTCGGATCCCTTGGGTAAGGGATCCACCGGATCCGGGTAAACTGTAGGCAGAATTCCTATAAATAGTGAGCCATTTCTCTCTTGATCCTAACCCATTTTAGACATATCTTCTCTCTATGTTCTAACCTCTCTAACCTCAAATTCAAAGGATCATTCTATGTAGTTTTCTCTTTGTGTAATTCTCTAGGTTCCTCTTAAAGGCGAGATTACAACCTCTTGAAGACGTGAAAGCTCAAGGTCATGAGTTGCTAAGCTTCTTCAGCATCAACACCACTTAAGTGCATCTGGTTGATAGTTCTTCTCTCCCTCCATTAGTGTGTTAAGTTGTTTGGGTAAAAAGGTATTGATATCCTTTGAAGCATTGTAAAAAGGAGTTTGTCTCCTTTGGGTTTTAGTGTTTGGTAGTAGTTCCTCCTTTGTAATGGAACTCAGTGTCTAGCCTAGTACCAGATAAACTGTAGGCGGCGTTGTGGTAGGTTTGGTTCTACCTTGTGGAAGAACTCGGTGTCTAGCCTTGTACCGGATAAAGTGTAGGCGACGTTGTCAAGGCTTCTCCGCCATATTAAGAAGCTTGTGTTGTGTAGTGCTTAGAAACTCTCGAGTTGGGTACTCAGAAAGTGGAGTAGGGCAATGAAGGAGTCCTTGTACCCGAACCACTATAAATACTTGTGTCGTGGTTTTGTTTTCCTTTACTCTTTTCTCTTTGCATTATTTATTTATATGTCTATCTATCAATATCCAACACACGATCTAAATGGATTGACATAAGTCGATCTAAATATTTTAAAACAAAGTTTTAATCGGCAAAATTATTCAACCCCCCCCCTTCTAGTTTTCTACAAATACAAACACTTGGGAAAACCCACAACCAGAAGAACAAGTTCTTATTATTGAATAAGAAGTGGGTGGACCAACAAGAAGAAGAGAACGCTCTCCACTGTGGGAACAAATCCCTAGAGTTCCAAGATCAGATAACGCACTAGTAGTTCCTTACTTCAATGATGAACTATTGTACATGCTTCACAGTCCAGACAAACACAAACCATCTACCCTGGAAGTAGCAGCTTATGCGGAAATTCTAGATTCATTCCTGGAAGAAGGACGATTTGCAAATATCTTCGGAGAAAAGGAAGTTGATCCAGAAGAGTATGACAGTGACGCATATCTAGGAATTATAAACGTGAATGAAATATCAAGGGGATACTATCGACTAAGGCAGCTCAGAAGCAAGCCTCACGAATACTCGAAGCACAGAATCCTAAGATACGAAAAAGTCAACTCAGATTATCACTTCTCTAATGGATCAGTTGAATATCATGTCGTGAGAACAGATAATCAATACTACCATTTCACTGAAGATGACTACATCAACCTTCATCCTCATGATCTTGAAGATATTCTGAAAAGGAGAAGAGACTGCTACAACAAGAAAGGTATTGACCAAGATGTTATCGATTCAGTACTAATCTTCATGAGATCATACGTTGTAGTAACTAACATTGAAGACTTCCAGATGGATATAGAAAGCTACCTGAGGAAAGTCAATCTGACTCCTCATTTGCTAGCTTTTCCTGGTATGCATATGGTCAAAGCCTGGACATGTTTTACTAAACCCGGCCTTGGACTATGTCTTGTGTATGTAACCGACACGAAGCAGAAAAGATTGTTCATAGTCGTTGAAGTTGCCAAGTTTTCCTCCGGTACTTTGTTGTGGATATTAGAGAAACTTGAAAGGATACTAAACAAGGTGGAGAATCAGTAGAAAGAGATGAGTGGTAGAGACCATCTTCAACAAGAGTTGTGAAATTCATTAGGGAAAGGCTAACGCTTCGAGCATCATGGAGACGAATGGAACAAAGAATTTGATCTCGAATCTGGCCACACAGGAAGCCCAAAACTAGAAGACCCGAATGATCTACCCTTAGGAGGAGATTGTTGGAACACAAAAAGTGTAAATCATTAGTTCAGGGACTTCTATTTATATTTTTTATAGACTAGGGTATATTATGTAACTTAGTAGTGCCTTGTGACACATATTACCCTCGCAACACTTGTATAGTTACGAGGGAAAGCTGAGCGTGTGTATGGGTATAAATACCCCTTACCTCATGGATTAAAGGGTGTGTGTTTCTAATATATGTCTTGCAAGACTTTCTATCTTTCTCTCGTTTCTCTCTCTATGATAAAGTGCTCACACCCACTTTATCTCTCTTAGATTAGTAGTGTAGACGTGATATTATTGGAACAACAGTAATGATTAAAGATTGAATAACTTATCTTCAATTAAAACATGGAGTTTTGGGGCTAAAAACTCTTACAATAGCTGACAAATTTGTGCACCAAGAGGTCTATTTGAAGTCTTACCAATACGCGTCACACATAATGAAAATCCTACGAAAATATATATAGTATTACAACTGTGACGGCGTCACTTTACAAGTGTGACGCCGTCAAATCGTCGTCATTAGGGTTTCATGAATTCCGCCGACTTAGTTGTGACAACGTCACCTTAAGGGTTGTGACGCTATCGCTCTTCACTTTTCTGGTCATGACGTCGTTGCTCAAGACCGTCACTATCGTCTGAAGCGTCACTTTTAAATTTTATAACTGGATCATCTTCGTGATTCTTCAAGTGACGACGTCACGTTGTATCTGTGACATCATCCCACCTCCTTTTCAGGGACGTTTTCTTGACTTTGTCGTTTTCTCATCTAAATGAGCCAAAAACACTTCAATTTCCCTAAAACTCAAATAGAAATGATTCAAGGCAATAAATGATTAAATATGTACAAGTTTAGAGGTTAAATGACCCCTAAAAAACACATATTTTTACACCTCATCAATAAGAAACACCTTCTTAACAAGATCTTTAACGATGTACCCTTCTTTTTGTCAAGAAAATAGTAAGACTGGAAGTAGTAGAGGACTTACCTCACTCGTAAGGTAGCACGTCACGCGTGAAATCCATTACACAAACAAACACTCACGCATGAACATGGGAAAAAAAGGATGAAAGGTTAGCCAATCACCTCTAGGCATTCGTGCAAAGTGAATATGTTTTATTATTAAATATTTGGTTTGTGAGTGTGTGTGGGATATTTTGTGAGGTATGTTTATTAAAGTGGATATTTAATGAAATGTGAGGAGTGGTGTGACCATGACAGGTGAAAGGTGTGGGGGTATGAATGGAGAGAGAAAGCTGATGTGGCGCTGATATGGAAGATGAGGGGGTGGCACCATTACTTTCAGCCTAAAGATCGAACCTTTATAACAATGAAACAAAAATACCCATTTTGTATATGGTGGCTTCAGTATCATGTGTTATTGTGATCATGATTCAGTAGACGTAGTTGAAAGTGGTGACGCATATCGACGGTGAGTGGTGGTGGGTAAGAAGGTAATAGTAGTTGTGGTAGCGATAAGACATCACCCATTGAAGCAAAGACCATCATGGAGATGTTAAAGTGGTAGTGGGTTGTGGACGGTGATTGGTTTTATAAGTGCTTTTTGTTATTGGCTAGGATATAGAAAAAAGAAGAAAAAAAAGTTATAGAGAAAGCGTCAGGGAATTGAAAAAAGAGATGGTAAGTTTTATCGTGTATTAGTTTATTTATTGGTGTATGGGTCATGTAGATATAACATGACTATCTTACCCTCTTGTGCAACTTATATGAGGTTATTTAACGGTCAAACTAACATCAGTTTGGTCAAGGGACTATGAATGTTAAGGGTTTCAGAGTTGAGGACTATCTGAGTAAAAAAAAAGTCAAATGACCAAACATGCAAGTCAACGCAAACCACATAAACCATTCGTGTAATTTACTCTAACTTTTATGTTATAACTTCAATAGCTTTCAACGTTTGTAATTGGTCTTTTATTAAAAGGGAAGGAAATAGGGTTGCTCATAACATAACTTCTTTGGCATTGAGCTATTCTCATGAGATAATGTTAGATGGTTTTTTAAGTTGTGCGAATGTATGGATGACTGGAGATGTACTCTTATCTAATATGGCATGATATTTCTTCCCTACTATAAAATAGGGCACATTTGGAATTAAATCACAACAATGGACAATTTTCAAAATTTGCTCGTTATCAAATTGCAACCTTATCAATTTTGATGCGTAATATTGATAAGTTTGATAGAATAACTTGTTAATATTAATATCAATCTGATTTAAAAAAATATAAGTCATTTACTAAAATTAAGTATTATATCTTACGAAATATCGACTACATACTTACTACTCTTAATCACCGTCAACCACCACAATGTCTGACTCCCGAGAAATATATTGTGGTAAAATAAAACAAATATGAATATTGATGATGATAGTGATTTTGTGTAAAAATTTCATGTTATACTTGTAGTAAATTTGGTGTAATATCCTATACATTGGAGATGATGAAGTATGTCTTCTACTTTGTGAATGTGACCTCCCAACAAACACAAAAACTAAACACAAGAGTCCAAATCTAGAAGGATAGAGCATATTCCAATATTATGTTTTGTTCAGGCCTGTGAAAAAAGTCAAAATAGATGCTTTTAAGATGCAAAACGAATAAACTCAAGTGGGCATATAAAAAATTATCATTTGTGACTCCGTGCAAATACTAGTGTAAATTAGGACCAAGTAAGGCTGGCTGGCCTTGGAACTAAGAAATAAACTACATGCCAAGAGGAAGAACCCAAACAAGTCAAATTTACTCGATACAAAAAGTGACCAATCTTTATACCAAATTCTATCTTTTGAGACGTCATATAGGCTTGCTAGTTACCAAAAGCTGAAATATGTCGTTAAATAACGATATGTATTGTTACACTTAATTTGGTAAACTAGTGTTTGTAACCTTATGAAGTGATTATAACAAAAAAAAACGTCAACTATGGAACAAGCATGATATATAGTGAAAAGAGTAAATTACACCGTTCGTCCTTGTGGTTTGCGTTGACCGCAGGGTTTCGTCCTTTGACCAAAAAAATTGCACCGGTCGTCCTTAAGTGTGAAACCTTATGCGTCGTTCGTCCTTTGACCAAACGACGTTAAGTTTGACCGTTAAACTCCCTCATGTGACTTGCACATGAGGGTAAAATGACGGAAATACCCCTGCTTTAAGTTACACGGCGCCCCTCTTCTTTGCAAAATTGACACAAACTACCTAGTAATATTGAATTGATTACATAAATCGTCCAAAGTGGTATATCACCACTTACCACACACAGACAAACATAAAACACACGTCATCAACACAAACATAGAACACATTAAAAATTCCAACCAATTTAACATACAAACAAATAATTCCCAGGCAACTATGAACTAAAAATCACAAACCCGTTCCATTATTCATTAAGAACATATAAAGAAGATAGAATTTCATCAAACACAACAAAACCCATTTTAAGAAGATAGAAACTCATCAAATCAAACAACAAAATGCTCATTTTTTAAAAAAATTTACAAACACTAAGATAGAATTTCATCAAGCACACCATCTATCCATTCTTATCAACAAGTACTCAACCATCATCTTGTTACCATCACAACAACCCCGATCCGCAGCCACACCACTCAGATCCGCCGCAGTTGCTACCACTACTTCAACCCCGATCCATCACCCCCGTGGTGAGGGACTGTACGGGTCGACCCAGCAGGAATGAGTCAAAAGAAATAAGCAATACCCTGAGTCGAGTACGCCAGAACTAATCTGAAAAAGGATAAAGATACGCAGAGAGTTACGATAAGCCATTATGAAATTTTCATATTTCTATTTTCCTTGTTTTATCATTTTTATCAACAACAACAACATCCAGTAATCTCACATAAATCAGTATATATAAAAAAAATATAAATTCGAATATAGACAAATATTAAAAGTACAATAGCTTCAAAGGATGACAAGAAGTGTGTTCTTACATTGAACCCATTAGTGGGTCGAGTAGCTATAAACACAGAAACTCAAGAGCTCCATCAGAGGAGACTAGAAACGAATAGGTACGATTAAATACTTGAAGAATCTTCCTTATGCATCAATTAACAAAACCCCTCACTCAATTGGGAAAAACCCCTTGATTTGCATGAACCCTAATTTACCGAACCCTAATTGAAGTGATGTATTCTTTTGGGAAACATAACAATTAAACTTGTGGAAACTCGTCCCTATATGTAGATAAACGAATGGGAAGACTCCAATTCTCCTTTCTTAGACTTGAGATGATGACTAACTACTCTCGGCTTTTATCTCCATACGCGTGTTCACCAATAGCCTCGTGGAGTAGCTTTGAGGGGCGGGAAGCTCAAAATAGAAGATGAAAGTGATTGATCAATTGTTGGTTTGGAAAGCAGAAGAAGGAGAATTACTGATTTTGGTTTGTGTTTTTGGGGCAGACGAAAAGTGAGAAGGAAGCAGAAAAAGAAGAGACTGAAAGGGATGGGGCATGGGTAGGGTTGTAGATGAAATGACATTTTTACCCTCATGTGCAACTCACATGAGAGGAGTTTAACAGTCAAACTTAACGTCGTTTGGTCAAAGGACGAACGGCGCATAAGGTTTCACACTTAAGGACGACCGGTGCAATTTTTTTGGTCAAAGGACGAAACCCTGCGGTCAACGCAAACCACAAGGACGAACGGTGTAATTTACTCTAGTGAAAATTATGTTGTTGAAAACTTGAAATCATTTTCATGCGCAAAAGGTTGGCAAATTGGTTAAAGGTTGACTTGCAGAAAGTCAATCCTTTCTTTAATACAAGCATCCATCACCAATGATTCAATGCTAACTATCCCATTAATTCTAACCATAACACTTGCATAAAGAAAAAAATATGAGAAATATCTGCTCTCACTAGTGTTTATAATTCAGTCTATTCTTCATGTAACAAAGTGTACGAAAGTATAAGGAACACAAGATGAACAATAGAACCTTTATTCAAACCTAAGCCACAATAGTCAGCTTAGATTAATTTTACAATAGTATCCAAAATATTACAAGATTAGATTAATGTCAATGAGACAATAATCATGTAAGTACAAAGACAAGACAAGATCAATGAAATGATCAGAAAGGAGAGAAGAGTGTGATACAATGACTGCACACACAAGTGTATCTAACCCTAGATTAAGGGACTTATTAAATAGGAGATTAAGTTACACTTAAGACCCCTCTAACGGCTATAATGTCTCATCAGCAGAAATGAGAATAGCTTCAGCAGAAACGAGCATCTTGAAACTTTAAACCTTTTATTCTTTGTCCATGATTAACCCCTGTAGAATCTCTGCAATGAACATAACTTGAAAGCTATTAGCAATTGATAGAATGATATGTTTGCCACAGATTGATACCCCAAAATTTAACATTCACCCTTAATCTGATGAGCAAAAATATCAAACAATATCAATTTTTCACACAAAAATTTATGTTGATAGACAGGGAGGTTTTTAGTGAGTATGTCAGCAGTTTGGTTTGAAGAGCCAATCTTTTTTGCACTTATAACACCTCTAGCAATTTTTTCCCTGATGAAGTGAACATCAATTTCAAAGTGTTTTGATCTTTCATGGAAAACAGGGTTGACAGCAAGTTGTAAAGCAGATTTGTTATCACAAAAAAGATTAACAGGGAGATTAATATCAACTTTTAGATCCTTTAAGATTTTTTGAATCCAAATGATTTCACAGGCAGCAGTAAACATAGATCTATACTCTGCTTCTGTGGAGGATTTTGAAAGAGTGTTTTGTTTTTTACTTTTCCATGAGATCAGACAATCATTAAAGAAAACACAATACCCTGTGACAGATTTTCTGGTTTTCTTGCATTTGGCCCAATCAGCATCACTATATCCTTCAAGATGATTTTCAGAGTTGCTGAAATTGTACCTTAGACCTTTTTCTGGAGCTCCTTTTAGATATCTCAGAACATTGAGGGCACATTCCAGATGAGATTTCAAGGGAGAATGCATATATTGTGCCAAAAAATGAACTGAGTATGAGATGTCAGGTCTTGTATGGGTGAGATAGATAAGTTTCCCAAGTAACTTCTGATAACCGGTGATGTTGACAAGTAAGGGATCATCAGCAGTGGGAATGTATGGAAGGACAGAGTTGGGTTCCATAGGAGTGGACACAGGTTTGCACCCAAGAAGGCCAAATTCTTTGAGGAGTTCAAGACAATATTTTCTTTGGGAGAGACAAATGTCATTCCCAGTTTTTAGAACCTCAATGCCAAGAAAATATTTTAAATTTCCCAAGTCTTTAATATGAAATTTTGATTTTAGAAACTCTTTGAATAGGTTTATCTCATCAATGCAGTTTCCAGTAAGGACAATATCATCCACATAAACAAGCAGAGCAATAAACTTGTTATTCTCTGTTTTGGTGAACAAAGAGTGATCATTAACAGATTGAACAAAGTTATTTTCTTTTAAAACACTGACAAGTTTTTCATTCCATTTCCTGGGAGCTTGTTTTAGGCCATATAGAGACTTGACAAGTTTACAAACTTTATTCTTATTGTTCTCATTACAGAACCCCTTGGGGATGGTCATATAGATATCCTCATCGAGATCTCCATACAGGAAAGCATTGTTAACATCAAGTTGAAAAAGAGGCCATTTGTTTTTTACAGCTAGGGCAATAAGACATCTAACAGTAGACATTTTCACAACAGGAGAAAAAGTTTCATCATAGTCTATTCCTTCCCTTTGGTTATAGCCTTTAACAACTAATCTAGCCTTGTATCTATCAACTTCACCATTGGCTTTATATTTGATTTTAAAGATCCATTTTTAGCCAATAGGAGTTCTGTTAGGAGGTAGATCAGTTATATCCCAAGCATGGTTTTCATTTAAGGCCTCAATTTCAGAGTTCATAGCATCAACCCAATTACTATCAAGGATAGCTTCTTCATAACAGGTAGGTTCAATACTTTTATTAAGACTAGATGCAAAGCAGTAATTATCTTTGTTAAGATTAGAGTAATTAACAACCTTTTCAACACCATATTTGACTTTTCCTTCTACAATAAAGTCGTTGAGATTACTAGGCAACTTAGAGACTTTGGTTGACCTTCTAGCAGTAGTGGCTGGCAAGCCTCTTTCTTGTTCAGCAGAATCAGGTGTTGTATCAGTAGAATCAGAAGATGCATTAGCAGGATGTGATTCATGTGATATGCTACCCTCAGGGTGTGTATTATCATCTATAGATGTTGCAACCGGTTCGTCAATCCTAGTAGGATGACTTACCACTGTGCCATCATCATAGGATGTCACTCTCCCTTCATCATTGGGACTTATTTGTGAGTCAAAGAAATTTTTGTGATTTAAATCTTTTGGTATAAAAGTTTCAACAAAAGGTTTTGACAAGGTATTTTTCATTTTGAAGGGAAAAACAGTTTCATAAAATTTGACATCTCTGGAGTAAAAGATATTTTTTGTTTCTAGGCGGCTCAAGAGTTTATAGCCTTTTTTTTCATTTGAGTAACCAATAAGGACACTTTTTTCAGACCTACTACCAAATTTATCAGAGATGTTGAGAATGGTGGCATAGCATAAGCAGCCAAAGACTCTAAGGAGAGAGAGTGAAGGGTCATGCCCATACACAAGGAAGAAGGGGGACTTGCCAGACAGAACTGAAGAGGGTAACCTGTTTATGACATAGGCAGCAGTTAGAACACATTCAGGCCAAAGATATAGAGGTAATTCCCCCTGAAACATAAGGGATCTAGCTACATTAAGGAGATGCCTATGTTTCCTTTCTGCAATACCATTTTGTTGTGGTGTATAAACACAAGAGGTTTGATGTAAAATTCCTTTTTCATGGAAAAAGTGTTGAAGTTTATTATTGACAAATTCTGTCCCATTATCACTTCTAAAAATCTTAACATTGTGTTCAAATTGATTTGATAGCATATGAGTAAAGTTAACAATGGAAACATAAACATCATCCTTCCCCTTAAGCATATAAACCCACACTGCCCTGGAATAGTCATCAACTATGGTTAAAAAATATTTGTAACCATCTCTGCTAGTGACTTTATATGGTCCCCATACATCAAGATGAACAAGTTGACCAATTTGAGTTGATTTATGTTCACTTAGAGGGAATGGTTCCCTGGTTTGTTTAGCTTTATTACAAGTATCACAGAGATGATCAGTTTCAGATGTACTATCAAATTTAAGAGTGGGTTTAAGTATGTGTAGGACTTGGTCAGAGGGATGACCAAGTCTTTGATGCCAGAGATTTCTAGAAACATGACAAACAGATATGCAGTTATTAGAAATAATCTTACATGTAGAATCAATATCAAACATATATAACCCATTGTATTGTTTACCAATCCCCACAATCCTTTTTTGATGTAAATCCTGTATATAGCAATTAGATTCATTAAACTCAACAAACATCTTATTGTCTCTAGCAATTTTATGAACAGACAGCAGACTAACATTGTACTCAGGAACAACTAGAACATCAAAAAGAGTTAGGTCATTATTGACCTTTAAATCACCAATTTTAGTAATTAAGGCCTGAGTACCGTTGGGATGTCCAACAGTTAAGCCAAGATTTGAAATGTTAACAACATTGATTAGAAAATTTTCAGATACAGCATGTGCTGATTTGCACCAGAGTCAACAATCCAACCAAGACTGATGTTTCCAGATAAGGATTTTGTGTTGTTGTTAAAAAATTTGTTGAAGTTTATATTAAACTTGACACTGCCATTAAAGAAGGTTCCTGAAAAAAATTTACCTGCCAAGTTGGCATTAGCAGATGACACATTGTTGTCATTGAGAAGACTCATAAGTCTGGAGAGCTGTTCATTAGACAAGGAAACAGGAGAGTTGCTAGCACTATTATCAGTGATATGATTAGTTTCAGCAGAAACATTGTTACTGCTGAAAGGTTTACCATTAAAATTCCTTTTAACATATCCAGCAGGATAACCAACAAGATCATAACATCTATCAACAGTGTGACCAGGTTTTTTGCAATTTGAGCTGTTACTAGTATTAAAACCAGAACCTTTGTTGTTAAAACCTTTTTTGTTATCAAAAAATTTTCCACCATCAGAAGTTTTTGCAGCAAAGGCTGTAGCATTGGGTTTAGCAGAGCTATTCCCAGATGAAACATTTCTGTGAGATTCTTCTCCAGAGACAACAGAGAAAGCAGTTTTGACATTAGGTAAAGGATCTCTGGTTAAAATATTGCTTCTGATGGGGACATAGGAGTCATCAAGACCCATAAGAAATTGCATTAACTTGATTAGCTGATTGTGTTTTTCAAAATGTTTTGCAGCCTCACAAGTGCAGGGAGGCAAGCTAATCATACAATCAAATTATTTCCATAAAGAGTTAAGGTTGTTATAATAATCAGCAAGAGAGGACCCACTTTGACTAAGAGAGTTTATATTTTTATGCAAATTAAAAATAGCTGAACCATCAACCTTATCATAAGTATCTTTAAGATCATTCCACATTTCATAAGCAGTTTTAGCATAGATAGCACCAGCAAATAGTTCAGGGCTAAGAGAGTTAAGAATCCAAGTAACCACAACAGAGTTACAAGTATCCCATTGATTAGCAAGACTAGGGTTCGAATCATTTCTTATGCAAGTACCATCAATAAACCCTAACTTATTATGGTTCCTTAAAGCAAAGGTCATGGCCATATTCCATATTTTATAATTTTCAGTTCCAGTGAGTTTAATAGAAATAATGGGAGTACCAATGGTATTGTTAGGGTGTAAATACAAAGCATCACCAAAGGATAAGCTTTTCTCAGTGGAGGAGCCACCAATATTATCATCACCAATAGCCATAATGCAAACAATAAGACAGACAGATATAATAAGACAGACAAAGAATCACAGACAGAGATAATAATAAGAGCAAATAGACAAATAAATAAGACCTTGTATTTAAAAAACAACAAGCACCAAGCCTGTGGACTAGGGTAAACCAGAGCAGGTATTCGTACCACACAAAGGTGGCAGATCAAGATGTTAGTCTACCTGTTTGCACCCACAAAAACTTAAGTACTGTATGTTTGAAGAAGAGATAAGACTTAGACTTACAGAGAAATATGCAGCGGAAGAACAAATCACAATTACCCTAGATTCACTTAGTCTAGGGCTAATTGTAAGTAGAAGATAACCAGTGATTACGCCAGTAGCAATAACCCAAAAACCACCAATTTGTTGCCGAAGAGAATCAATGAGCCTGAAGCTCTGATACCATGTACGAAAGTATAAGCAACACAAGATGAACAATAGAACCTTTATTCAAACCTAAGCCACAATAGTCAGCTTAGATTAATTTTACAATAGTATCCAAAATATTACAAGATTAGATTAATGTCAATGAGACAATAATCATGTAAGTACAAAGACAAGACAAGATCAATGAAATGATCAGAAAGGAGAGAAGAGTGTGATACAATGACTGCACACACAAGTGTATCTAACCCTAGATTAAGGGACTTATTAAATAGGAGATTAAGTTACACTTAAGACCCCTCTAACGGCTATAAATGTCTCATCAGCAGAAATGAGAATAGCTTCAGCAGAAACGAGCATCTTGAAACTTTAAACCTTTTATTCTTTGTCCATGATTAACCCCTGTAGAATCTCTTCAATGAACATAACTTGAAAGCCATTAGCAATTGATAGAATGATATGTTTGCCACAGATTGATACCCCAAAATTTAACACAAAGCAAAACCATAGTATCAAACATTCAAAAAGCTGAAAGAATATATAGAAGATAATACTAATCATGAGTTCCTCAACTAGTTTTATACGTAGTAACAACTTACTTTTGCTCTTTAAAAGCGTAGCAATAAACCTTTAAGTACAATGAAGCCCCTGTACTTAGGTTAAAAAAACTCGTCTCAGGGGGACACGAGACGCAAAGACTCATCCTACTCAAATAAAATGGACAGGAAAAACCCATTCGTTTACCTATTTATCTCAAGCGGACGTATGTTAATATACTGTGTGAGCCTAAAAATATACTAAATCTTTTAGTAGGAAATATAATGAATGGTGGTTGACTTTGGAATTAAATCTTCAGCAAAATGTCAAGAGGAAGAACCCAAACCATCGACCGGCCTCTTCCCTCACTTTCACCAAATTCCACTTGGGTTTTATGACAGTTAGGTTACCCAACTTTGCGACTTTGTTCGCCTAAGTTACCCAACTATTTTTTTGTTCAATTGGGTTACTGGAGTTTACGGGTTTGACATTTAGGTTACTCGAAACCAGAAACGTGTTCATTCAGGTTACCCAAAAAACAGGCAACCGGATATCCACTTAAGATGGTGTCCACGTAAGCTTTTTGTACAAATAAGTTACTAAACTTTGCGAATTTGTTCAATTAGGTTACTGAACTATGCAACTTTGTTAATTTAGGTTATCTTTATCGGTCACCTGAAAACATCCTCACTCACTAAACACATCGACGCCACATCATAAATTAAAAATGTTACATAAATAATTAAAAACGTAAACGTATGAAATTAAAAACTAAACATTCATAAACTATAAACCGTATTCATTCATTTAAATAAAAATGAGAATTCAGCCACTAAAACCATAAGTCATGTATCCTTTATTTTTAATAAGAGTGAATTACATAATTGGTCCTTGTGGTTTGTTGAAAATTGCAGAAAATGTCCCAGTGCTTTTTTTTCAGTGCGTTTCGTCCCTGTGGTTTACAAATCTTACGGATTTTGTCCCTCGTCCAAAAATGTCCGTTAAGTGTCTTGCCCTGTTAGTCCTTCGTTAGTGTAGTCCGTTAAGTGTTTTGCACTGTTAGTCCTTCGTTAATAAATTTTGCACCGTTAGTCCTTATTTTCTAAAATATAGTTTTCCCCAATTAGTCCCTCCGTTAATAACCGTTTTTGTCCGTTTTTATCCGTTTTCGTTCGTTTTTTATCCGTTTCCCCCCGTTTTTTTTACGTTTTTCGTCCGTTTTCTTTCGTTTTATATAGTTTTTCTCCATTTTTCTTACGTTTTTATCGATTTTCATCCATTTTCTCCGTTTTTCTTAATTTTTTGTCCGTTTTTCTTATGTTTTGTCTGTTTTCTTTCGTTTTGTCCGTTGTTCTTACATTGTGTCCGTTGTTCTTACGTTTTTAAAAAAATATATATATTTTGAAAAATATTTTTTTTATTCAAATTTTTTTTTTGAAATTTTTTATTCAATTTTTTTTTAAAACGGACAAAAACGTAAGAAAAACCGATAAAAACGTACGAAAAACGGACAAAAACGGATGAAAACCGATAAAAACGTAAGAAAAATGGACAAAAACTATAAAAAAACGAAAGAAAACGGATGAAAAACGTAAAAAAACGGGGGAAACGGATAAAAAAAACGAACGAAAACGGATAAAAACGGACAAAAACGGGTGAAAACTATTATTAACGGAGGGACTAATTGGGGAAAACTATATTTTAAAAAATAAGGACTAACGGTGCAAAATTTATTAACGAAGGACTAACAGTGCAAAACACTTAACGGACTGCACTAACGAAGGACTAACAGCGCAAGACACTTAACGGACATTTTTGGACGAGGGACAAAATCCGTAAGATTTGTAAACCACAGGGACGAAACGCACTGAAAAAAAAGCACAGGGACATTTTCTGCAATTTTCAACAAACCACAAGGACCAATTATGTAATTCACTCTTATTAAAAATAAAGGATACATGACTTATGGTTTTAGTGGCTGAATTCTCATTTTTATTTAAATGAATGAATACGGTTTATAGTTTATGAATGTTTAGTTTTTAATTTCATACGTTTACGTTTTTAATTATTTATGTAACATTTTTAATTTATGATGTGGCGTCGATGTGTTTAGTGAGTGAGGATGTTTTCAGGTGACCGATAAAGCTAACCTAAATTAACAAAGTTGCATAGTTCAGTAACCTAATTGAACAAATTCGCAAAGTTTAGTAACTTATTTGTATAAAAACTTTAGTAACGTCAGCTGCCAGCGTGGCTAGCAACCGGGTATCAAAGGTTAAAAATAGATCGGTCCCTAATTTGTCCGGTAACGATAGTCCAGTAACCCAATTGAACAAAAAAATAGTTGGGTAACTTAGGCGAACAAAGTCGCAAAGTTGGGTAACCTAACTGTCATAAAACCCAATTCCACTTTCCTCTTTGGGAATCTATAAGTGGCCAATATATATGCCTAGTTACCAACAAGTAAAGAATATTGTAAAGTAGTGACATATATTGCTAGAAGCTTAACGTGTATGTGTAAAATAATTGTTAAAACATTATAAAGTGGTTATAACAATAAAGTCAACTATGAAACAAGCATGATATTTGATGTCATGTTGAAATCATTGATGTTCACACAATGAGGCCTAGGTGTGCAACTTGGCTGACTTGCACAAAGTCAACCCTTTTTAAATCCAACCATCCATCAATGCCAACTCTTCCATTAATCCTTACCTACAACACTTAGCACAAGGAAAAGCATCTACTCCCACTAGTTTTGATTCTTCCAATTATTTTTATGTGACAATTATATAAAAACTTATCAAACATTCAATAAGCCAAAGGAAGAATATACAGATTAAAATAAACATGAGCATTATTAGAATATTCGGCACTTTAATCTTTTGTTAGAAAATGGATTGTACACGTAATATTTATAATATCTTGGCTTAAAGTTAAATTTCTACAGCTATCCAGATTTATTAAAATGAAAATATATGCAGGAACCAGTAATGCAAACATCAGATTTGAATCAATAAGTAAACAAATATCATTAATCATGTCCTTGCAATCAAGAAACCTTGAAACAAGACTTGCATCATCAATTTCGACTACATTTGTTTCTAACATAATTCTAGAAGAGCTTGAATGCTCTTCTAATACATAAAAATCAGAAACCGAAAACGAGTCAGTACGAGTTGACTCACTAAAATCATTTTCCACATCTAAATAGCTATACACGCTTTGTTCCGAAATCTTTGAAATTTCATCGATATGATTGGTTCTAACATTGATCCAATCTTCCTCATCAGCCCAATTAGGCAAAAAGGAATAACTTCCTTCCATTTGCACCAATTGCCTTAGCCTGTTCACCGGAGACTCGCCAGAAACATTCGCAAACCGGGACATTTCCGTAGAACTCTCCGTCACTTCCAAAGAATCCCAAAAGTAGCCTTGATCCAAAACACTACTTGGAGAATTTCTTGATAAAGTTTCAATCTTTTCGAAACTTGAATTCAAATTAACAAAAGGATGTTGTAAAAGCTCTGTAACACTCCATCTTTCTTCAACATTTAATTTCAAACACTTATCCAAAAAATCTTTAGCTTCATCCGATATCCACATCGGAAACAAAGGTACTTCGCCCGAATACCCAATTTTATACAACCCAGAAACTGGGTCCTTTATCTCTGGCCACGGGTTAAATCCCGTGGCCATTTCAATAACCGCACACCCAAGGGCCCACACATCAGCCTTAAACCCTTGCTCTTCACCTCTTGCAACCTCAGGCGCCATAAAAACCGGAGTACCCGAAATTCCAAAGCGTGTAGACGTCTTTTGACCATTTTGCTCCAACAATTTAGCACAACCCAAGTCACCAATCTTAACACATTCATCAAACACCAATATATTGTCACATTTAATATCACAATGTACTAAACTATTCGAATGAAGATAATCCAACCCAAGAAGAATCTGATGAGTATAAGATTTAATCAAACACTCATCAAGACATCCTCCTTGCTTCTTGATCACATCCGAAATCGTGCCACGCGGCGCATACTCGAGTAATAAATTGTACACTGGAATATTGTTGTTGCTATCATAATCAATATCGAACCCAATGTATTTTATCACATGAGGTGATGACAAGTTTGCTAGAAACTTTTGCTCTTTTTGTAACAACAATGAAGTCGAAAGAGAAGTCGACTTGACCGCGATCAGGTCTCTGGTCGCGGTGGTTGCGAGTGAGACCGTGGCTGAGGAACCACGGCCAATGACCGGACCTTTTATGTAGTTCATTCTTTTTGGTAATATAAAAGAGTGTGTTTTTTGAAATGTGTGTATGTGATTGTTGGGTGAGATATAAATAGAAAGTGTGAAAGGTGAGAATAGGCTTAGTTGTGATTTGGCCATAGTGGCGAAAGGAGAGTGGGTTAGAGCAGACGATGGACGGCGTTTGCGTGTGGTGAAATATACTCCAATCACATGAGAACACGTGAGCATGTGAAGTGATAGCGATATCTGCGTACCTTATTTTTCACTGTCGCACGTTAAAAATGACAAGTCATATGTTTTTAAGTTGCGGCGCCGGCTGGTTGTTTATTGTTTTACCCCCTAAGGTAGATTGGTAATTTTAATAAGAGCTGATTTTGAGACTAACCCGGGTGTTCAGAGGCACTTTCTTTTTTCGATTTTTTTTTCACACTCTGTAAATAATTGATACATTTAAATTTAGTGTGTTTAGTCATTTATACGGTTATACCCTTAAGGATGAACATGGCTAAAAAGAATGTGAGGATAGTAACGTGGAGGAATTTTTAAATGCTTACTCTTATTTTGATGCTTACCAAGGGACAAATCCTCATAATCCATCTAGTTTGATCTAATGGTCGGGATTAACCTAAAATTTAATATGTCTAAACCTAAGTCCATGTTTTTTTCTTGTCTTTTTATTTTTTTATACACATTTTTTTTGTCTTTCTTTCTTTATTTTTTTGTTTTTTTTTTTTTTTTTTTTTGTGTTTTTTTAATTATTCACGTTTTTAGTTACAATCACTTTTTTTTTTTTTTTTTTTTTTTTTTTTTTTTTTTTTTTTTTTTTAAGTTTTTTGGTAATATTTACGTTTTTTTTTAAATTCACATTTTTTTTATATTCACGTTTTCTTTTATTTGTTTGTTTGTTTTTAATTCGCGTTTTTTTTTTCTTTCCTTTCATACGTTTTCGTTCGTTTCCATACGTTTTCATCTATTTTTCGCCCGTTTTCTTACGTTTTCGTCCATTATTCATACGTTTTCGTCCGTTTTCATACGTGTTTTTACGTTTTCATACATATTCGTCCGTTTTCATACGTTTTAGTCCGTTATTAAATGTTTTCGGCCGTTTTTAAACGTTTTCATACATTTCTGAATATCACAAGTGATATTCTGAATATCACAAATGATACTGTGAATATCGCAAGTGATATTATGTGATATTCTGTGATATTCAGAATATCACTTGTGATATTCTGAATACTACAAGTGATTTTTTGAATATCATAAGTGATTTTTAACTAATGTTTTGTAACATGGAAATCACACGTGATATTCATAATATCACACAATGATATCTAGAAAAGCACAAGTGATATTCATAATATCATAAAGTGATATTCAGAATATCACAAACTGATATTCAGAAAATCACAAGTGATATTCAGAAAATAAATAATCACAGGTGATATTCATAATATCACAAAGTGATATTCATAATATCACAAAGTGATATTCAGATAATCACAAGTGATATTCTGAATATCACAGAAATCACTTGTGATAGTCAGAAACGTATGAAAACGAACGAAAACTTAAGAAAATGGACAAAAACGTAAGAAAACGGACGAATTCGTATGAAAATGGGCGAAAACGTATGAAAGAGTAAAAACACGTCTGAAAACGGGCTAAAACGTATAAAAACGTAAGAAAACGTATAAGAACGTATGAAAACAGATGAAAACGTATGAAATCGAAGAAAAAAAAAGGCGAATTTAAAAAAAAAAATTAATTAAAAAAAAACGTGAATAAGAAAAAAAAACAAAATAAAAAATATGAATAAAAAAGAAAGACAAAAAAGACAAGAAAAAAAAAACATGGACTTAGGTTTATTTACTAAATTTTAGGTTAATCCCCACCATTAGATCAAACTAGATGGATGGTAGGGATTTGTCCCTTGGTAAGCATGGATTTATGGGTAAGCAAAATAAAGTGACTAGTAATGTGATGATATATATGTCAAGACACTCTAAATTTGAGTGTTACAATAAATTTTAGAAGCGTGCAAATCACTTCCCAAAAAAAAATCTTCAAATAGACAAGGACGACTTTGAAATTAAGTGACTCTACTAGATTTGTGACATATGTCCCATATAATATTGTTTTGTCTTTACTATATCTTATAATAAATGACATATATACGAACTTCTTCATCATTTCAATACCCAACATCTTTACCTTTTTCGACGACCACCGCCACCTAAACGCCAACCCAACGCCACCTATATCAAGATTCGACCAAGAAAATTGTTGTTATCCACAAACTAAACATAAATGACCATTTATACCACCACCAAAACGCCAACCCAACGCCACCATATATACCCGTGTTATATCATGGTGAGTACATCCAACGGAAGAAAATGTTTATGGATTTATTCGAAATAAACCAATGGAATTGGAATGGTCTGTTGGCTGAAATCGATATTACTCATGAATTTGAGAATCTAACTCCAATTCCACCTACCGAAAATACCTAAGCTATAGAGAAACTTGATCAAATCGAATCGGATAGGTTGGCTAGGTCATATTTGATTCAAACATTACCCAACAAAATATACATTAGTAGTTATCGACACTTTGAAACGTAAGTAATAGTTTGAAAAAACAAGATTACGAATTGAATAACTTCTTTTTGGCCATGTTTGACACAAAAGATTAAATTATGATTGTTTTTTTTTTTTTAAGAAATATAAGCTGCTACTTAAAATGTAAGTTTTTTTTTTTGTCATACATAACTTATAAAAGAAGTGAATTTTTTTTTTAATAATCTTTGAAAATCAAATAATACTCCAAATATCTTATAAAATAATCTTTTTAGCTTCCGCTCTATCTTTATCAACAACTTCATATCTTGTTCCTACAAAAGTTACAATTCTCAAACATACTCCTTTAATATAACTATCAATATACAATTACATTTGTGTGAAATTGTTTTGTGTAGTCTAAAAAGAAAATCGCTTTTCTTACATGATTATTTTTTAAAGCATTAAAATTCGACCTTCATTAAAAGTTGGTGCATGTTTTATTGCTCTCTTGCATGTGAAATGAAATTGCACCTTTCAATACCTCGAAAGAATACTGAACACACTAACCCACAACAAAATTTTGACTTTAAATTAGTCAACTAACTTGACCTTCCTTAATTCCATAAAAATTGACTTTGCCATCTTGGGAGTAGTATTAATGCAACTATGCAAGTGTGTATCACAAGGTTTCATATTCAGTGAACATCATGTTACTTGGACTAGTGCAGTGCATTTTAATAAGGTTTGATTCTTAAGCAACCAAATATGATTAAACTTGTAACCATGATTTTCTTTTTCTTTTAAATCAAGCTATGCATTTAGCAATTCTAAATTTATTGGTTATGCGTGAACTATATGAGTGTACTAGAATCTTACAATTCATGAACTTCATATTGAATATTGAATATTGAATATAATATATTTCACATATATTCATATGCCCATATGTGTTCATTGGTTGATGTGAAGAGGCCAAATCTTCCATGTGAAAAAGGCAAGAACAATAAATATTAATGAGCACCAACCAAGTACCGAATGCCTCATGTATCACACTCTAACGTTCTTTAAAATATGCCCCATGTGACTATTCTTTTATTATTGAATTAGCTCGAATGATATATAAAGTACTTTCAGAATTACCTTTAAAAAGATATATACCCCTGAAGGATGTTAAAGATTAAAAACATTCACTGGTATGAAAAGTGTGGGAAAGATTCTAAACTTATAAATATTGGAGTATATGAACACTATTTGATAACTTTAATCCAAAAAGATACTAGTAAAATAGATTAGACATTCTTAAAGTAAACATTTTTCAATGGGAGATGATTTGTACACATTGTGTTTTGATTTGAACACTCTAATGTGCAACCTGTTAAAGCACAATATATATACAGTACAACTGTTTAATGCACAGTTTTGAGTGTCCCAATCAATTTTTGAAGTGTACAAATCATTTCTCTTTTTCAATAGTTTTGATTCGTACTATTATTTTAGGTGAGCATTTTCCGTTGTCTATTGATCAATTTGAGGCAACTTATTCATATAACGGCTATATTTGGCGTGGAGCTTTTTGGGCCGATTAGCTTTGAGCAATGAACTTTTTGATTTTTAGTGCTCATTTGGCAAAAGAGCGATGAACTTTACTATTTATTTAAGAAAACATATTTTTTTAATGCTTCTTTAAAAAGCAGTGAGCAGTGCAACGATGAGCTGTGTCAACTGCTCACATTTCACAGATATTGTTCACTGCTACTGCTAAGAACTGCTTTTAATAAATGTTGGTGTCAGTGTCCCAGCAGCAGGGTAAGATAATCAATAACTGTTCAGCAGAAACAACAAAGGGTCAGCAGTAACAGATACCACTTGGTGGTTACCGGATATCACTTGGAATCGTGTGATCACTTTCCAAAGTAAACTATTCGACCCTAATGCCTGGGTATCACGAATATCTACTTGGGATAAGACCAAATGCAGTTAGAGAATTAGGCACAATTCTATAACCCTTTCGCTAATAAGTGTTTATCGTTTTCTGTGTGTATTTCATGCATAAACAGATCTCCTATTTATAGGAGGTTACTCTTGAGCTATTCCAATGGAATTATGAGTATTAATCGTCCCATTAATAGCCTCATAATTATCCCCATTATAGCCGTTAGTGGTTACATGACCAATTAAACGTGGTCATAATGCAGTTGTAACTGCCATTTAGCAGTACTTTCAATAAGCAGTACTTTCACTAAGCAGTACTTTCAATAAGCAGTACTTTCCACTAGCAGTACTTTCCACTTGAACAGCCTATCAGTGGAAATACTGCCTATCAGTACTTTCATAGCACTAGCAGTGGATACACCACTTCAGTGGAAACACTGCCTATCAGTGGAAACCACAAGCAGTACTTTCACCAATACAAACCACTATCAGAGTTAGGGTGTTCATGGACCGTGTACACTCCGTACCTCCTAACCCATTACAAGGTGTGAACTAATCCCACAAGTGCACTAAATTTTCCAACAATCCTCCCCAAATTTAGTTCACTTCCTTTGCATGAAAAATAAACATCAATCAAAACATGTGCATAAACGAAAATGTCCAGAGAATTGAATTTCCATCTTAGTAAATTAAACGTTCAAATATTCGAGAATCAGGGTGTTCTAAGAATTGAACCCTTCAACCCATTTGAATACCTGAAGATAAAATACCCCCACAAGTTTTCAAACACTTAACAGCTCCTGACACTATACAAGCCATGTGTCCATATCCAAATTCATAAATGTTGTAAAAGCTAAAAGTCCAAAGCTTCCTGAAGCGGCAAAACTTCAACATTTACATAGGTGGTTCCTCTTTAGTCATGCTCCTGCCAAGCACTTTTTCAAAGAAAAATAACCATTAAGAAGTAAAGACTTCATCCTCCTTTCAGCAGGTTCTGAGCACAACCTTGGGATGTAAATAAAACATGTGCTCCAGTCCACTGAATGTTCAGCTTTCTACATTGAACTCAGCTCCCAAGTTTCCTTAGGAGGGAGTTGGGTGTCCTAGCATTCAGTGACTAAGTTGGACTTAAACCCATCCCTTTAGCAGACTTTATAACCAAGTCTCTAGCCAGACCCTTCGTCAAGTGATCAGCTAAGTTCTGTTGAGATCTCACAAACTCTATAGATACCACCCCATTCATGATAAGCTCACGAATCATGCTATGTCTGACACCTAAGTGTCTAGACTTACCATTGTACATCTGGCTATAAGCCTTAGCCAATGTAGTTGCACTATCACACCGGATAGAAATAGGTGCTATAGGTTTAGGCCACAATGGAATCTCAAGAAGCAGGTTTTTCAACCATTCAGCTTCTTTACCAGCAGCTGCTAGAGCCACAAATTCATATTCCATTGTTGAACTGGTGATGCAAGTTTGTTTCTTGGATGCCCAAGAAATTGCACCTCCACCAAGTAGGAATACCCAGCCACTAGTAGACGAATTGTCTTCAGTGTTACTGATCCAACTTGCATCAGTGTAACCTTCCAACACTGATGGGTAACCAGTATATGAGAGACTATAATCTATAGTTCTCTTCAAATACTTCAGTACCCTCTGAACTGCTTGCCAGTGATGAGCACTAGGATTGCTAGTATACCTGCTCAATTTTCCCACTGCAAAACCAATATCAGGCCTTGTACAAGTCATGGCATACATCAGGCAGCCAATTACCCAAGAATACTCAAGTTGAGATACAACCTTGCCATGATTAGGCATCAGCTTCTCACAAGTATCCATAGGTGTACTCACTAGAGTACAATCAAAGTAATTGAATTTCCTCAGTACCTTCTCAATATAATGAGACTGAGAGATAGAAATTCTTTTACTTTCATGTTTAATCCTTATACCAAGGATAACATCAGCCTCCCCCATGTCTTTCATTGAGAACCTTGATGACAAACATTCCTTTGTCAGGTCAACCTGATTTTGATCAGTGCCAAAGATCAACATGTCATCAACATATAGACAAATGATGACTCCTTTACCAGATTCATCAAATTTGCTATATACACATTTGTCAGCCTGGTTAAGAACATAACCACTAGACAAAACCACTTCATCAAATTTTTGATGCCATTGCTTAGGTGCCTGCTTAAGTCCATAAAGAGACTTAATCAGTTTACACACCTTGTTTTCATTTCCAGGCAAGATGAAGCCCTGAGGTTGGTTCATATAAACCTCCTCTTCCAATTCACCATTCAAGAAAGCTGTTTTCACATCCATCTGATGAATAACCAGATTGTGAATAGATGCCATAGCAATCAGCAGTCTTATGGTACTGATACGAGCCACAGGGGCATAAGTATCAAAATAGTCTATTCCTGACTTTTGTTTAAAGCCCTGAATGACTAGTCTAGCCTTGAACTTTTCAATAGTTCCATCTACCTTCATTTTCCTTTTGAAAATCCATTTGCAACCCAAAGGTTTGCAACCAGGAGGTAGATCAACCAACACCCAAGTGTTGTTGCCCATGATGGAATCCATCTCATCATTGATTGCTTCTTTCCAGAAAGCAATATCCTGGGACTTCATTGCTTCTTCAAATGTCTTGGGATCATCCTCAACAATGAAGCAATAGGAGTATTGGTCTGAGACGTCATCCCTTGTTCCTTCAACTAAGTATAGTTGAAACTCAGGTCCAAATGACTTTGGAGTCCTGACCCTTTTGCTCTTCCTGAGCACAGGTTCAGGTTGTTGAACCACAACCTCATCAGGGACCACTGATGGTTCATCATCAGGGACCTCTGATACACCAGTGTCATGAGTTCCATTAGGAATCCTCTGACTTGGTCTAGGAACTGATGAGAATCTATTCTCATCAAAGTCTGCATCCCTTGATTCAATAATGGAGTTAATTGAAACATATTCATTAGGTTCAATAACATAGAACCTAAAAGCCTTGGAATGCTCAGCATATCCAACAAAGATGCAGTCAATGCCTCTTTCACCCAAAGTCTTTTGCTTTGGATCAGGGAGTCTTACAACAGCCCTACAACCCCAGACCCTGAGATAGTTCAGGTTGGGTTTCCTTTTAGTCCAGAGTTCATAAGGGGTAACCTTGTTCCTTTTATTGGGAACCCTATTTAATAAATAGCAAGCTGTTAACATAGCTTCACCCCAGAACCCTTGACTCAGTCCTGAATAGGACAACATGGAATTAACCATCTCCTTCAGCACCCTGTTTTTCCTTTCAGAAATACCATTTTGCTGAGGAGTATAAGGGGCAGTCGTTTCATGGATTATTCCAACAGACTGAAAGTACTGAGTATCCATGTACTCACCTCCCCTATCAGTCCTTAATCTTTTGATCAAAGACCCAAGTTGTAATTCAACTTCAGTTTTAAACACTTTGAATTTATCTAATGCTTCATCCTTGGTATGTAACAGATAGACATAACAAAATCTAGAAGCATCATCAATAAATGTCACAAAGTACTTCTTATTTCCCAAAGAAGGAGTGGCATGCAAATCACACAGGTCACTGTGTATCAGCTCCAAGATCTTAGTCTCACGACTAACACCCTAAAGGGTTTCTTGGTTATCTTGGTCAACATGCAAGTTTTACACTTTTCAGTGTCCATGTCAAAAGCAGGGATTAAACCATCCCTAGACATATCTTGCATCCTTTTATAGTGAACATGACCAAGTCTAGCATGCCAAAGGTTAGAATCACTCTGATCATATGTGGTCACAAAAGCTGAAATAACACTGTTAGTGGTAATATTAAGCCTGAACATTTGGTTACATAAATAACCAAAACCAATAAAAACACCACATTTAGAAAGAACAAATTTATCAGATTCAATAACTTGTTTATATCCATGATTATTCAAAACACTACTTGAAACCAAGTTTTTCCTTATATCAGGAACATGAATAACATTAAACAAAGTTACAATCTTTCCAGAACTAAACCTAAGATCTACACAACCACGACCATGCACCAAGGCTGTTGACTCATTTCCCATGTGAAGAATAGAACCATCATTCAGTGACTCATAAGTCTTGAACCAGCTTCTATCTTTACACACATGAACTGTTGCACCAGAGTCAACCCACCACGCAACATCATCATCCTGCACATAAAAAGATTCGGATACATATGTAACATAATAAATCTGAAAAGACTTATTAAACATATTCTGACCTTTCAGTGAGTTGGCTGAACCACCACTCCCTGAACCATTAGTGCCTGATCCATTGGTTTTACCACCAACTTTAACACCCTTGCAGTCCCTTTTAATGTGACCAGTCTTGCCACATTTCCAACAAGTAGGTGTTGCCTTCTTGTTAGGATTTGCCCTTGTGTTATCATGAAATTTGCGTTTGCCTTTGTTGTCATTGTACCTGGTGGAGTTGTTATGCTCCACCATATTGACAACAGATGGTCCAGCAGCATTGCCACTCTTTGGCTTGTCATTATCCTGCACCTTGAGAGATTCCTCAATGTGCAGATGACTGCCCAACTCAACAAGAGTTAACTCCTCCTTCATATGTTTCAAGGTATGCTTGAAATCTTTCCATGAAGAAGGAAGTTTATCAATAACACAAGAGACTTGAATAGCCTCATCCATGTGCATATTGTGTTGTGTAAACCTTCCAAGTATTCCAAGAAGTTCATTGTATTGTTCCATAACTGGTCTTGAATCAGTCATTTTGTAATTTGTGAAATTACTAACAAGGAACTTCTTACTTGATGCATCCTCAGCCATATATTTGGCATCCAAGGAATCCCACAGTTCTTTGGAAGATTCAAAGTTCTGATAAATATCAAATAGAGAATCATACATACCATTGAGAATAAGACCTCTGCATATGTAGTCATCATTCTCCCACTTGCTCCTCCTCCTGATCTGATCCACAGTAGCATCATCACCATCATCAGGAATTGGAGTAGTCAGCACATACACCACACTCATGCTTGACAACAAGAAGTGCATCTTCTTCTGCCACCTCCTAAAGTCCACCCCTTCAAACTTGTCCAGCTTAGCAAAGTTTGAAGCCATGTGTTTCATTGCAGCAGTTGCCATTGATTATCACAAAATAGTTTACTTTGATTGTTGGTGTCAGTGTCCCAGCAGCAGGGTAAGATAATCAATAACTGTTCAGCAGAAACAACAAAGGGTCAGCAGCAACAGATACCACTTGGTGGTTACCGGATATCACTTGGAATCGTGTGATCACTTTCCAAAGTAAACTATTCGACCCTAATGCCTGGGTATCACGAATATCTACTTGGGATAAGACCAAATGCAGTTAGAGAATTAGGCACAATTCTATAACCCTTTCGCTAATAAGTGTTTATCGTTTTCTGTGTGTATTTCATGCATAAACAGATCTCCTATTTATAGGAGGTTACTCTTGAGCTATTCCAATGGAATTATGAGTATTAATCGGCCCATTAATAGCCTCATAATTATCCCCATTACAGCCGTTAGTGATTACATGACCAATTAAACGTGGTCATAATGCAGTTGTAACTGCCATTTAGCAGTACTTTCAATAAGCAGTACTTTCACTAAGCAGTACTTTCAATAAGCAGTACTTTCCACTAGCAGTACTTTCCACTTGAAGTGGAAATACAGCCTATCAGTGGAAATACTGCATATCAGTACTTTCATAGCACTAGCAGTGGATACACCACTTCAGTGGAAACACTGCCTATCAGTGGAAACACTGCCTATCAGTGGAAACCACAAGCAGTACTTTCCACAAGCAGTACTTTCACCAATACAAACCACTATCAGAGTTAGGGTGTTCATGGACCTTATGGGTGTACACTCCGTACCTCCTAACCCATTACAAGGTGTGAACTAATCCCACAAGTACACTAAATTTTCCAACAATAAAAACACCCAATGAAATTAGAAATTGTCAAATATTATATTTTGATACAATTTCTTTTACCAAAAAAGATGGTTATTACTAGAACTAGCTAGTCGGTAGCCACTAAATATAAGAAAGGTTCTAAATTCACATAAGTACATAACCACTAAAAGCGCACATAGAAGTTGGTGGGGAATACCTTTATGCTATGTTCATTTAAATCGTTTTCTTCATTTTTATTTTTTGTCACAAACTAAAAAGGATTATTTCTTCAATTTTCACGTTTTTCTCGTTTTGATATTCTTTCCGTCCTAAATTAATTGTCCCTGACAAAAATTACATAATGTAAAAAAAGTGATATCGTTAAATTTTCAACAAATTAAGTTAAATATCATCTCTACTTACTAAATTCTCAATCGATTACATTATTATTTTAAGACATCTTAAAATAAAAACGGGGATAATCAGTAGAATATTAGATAGCAAGATTCAAACAATATATAGAAAGGTTTTACGAACCATAAACTTCAAAAAAAAAAAAATAATACTAATTTAAATCTAGACTGTAAGACAATAAAACCCATAGGTATAACTTTATTGATAACCATTATTTATAATGGTAAATCCCTAATTCCCAAAACCTACAAACCGGGCTTGGGCCTAATTATCCACTAATACTCCTCCGCAGTTCGAGCGGCGAAATCGCGAAAGCTCGAACTGAAGAAGTAAACTAAGAAAGCAAAATAAAACAATAACCAATCGACAACACATGGTCGACAAACAGAAGCAGAAAACAATGGTCGACAACTCGTGGTCGACAAACAAATGCAGAAAACAATGGTCGAGAACTCGTGGTCGACAAACAAACTAAACTCTTGGTCGACAACTCTAAGGTCGACAAACAGGTAAATGAAAAATAAAAATAAAAATAAAAAATAGTTTTAGGATTTCTACAAGCAGATAAACGAAAATAAACCCTAGATTCGACACAAACAAAAGTCGTCTCGGGAATTAATACCCTGGATTCGACATAAGACAAAAACAAACAATTAAATAACTATATATTAACTAGAATTTATTTATTTATTTATTATTTTTTTTCATAACGCAGAAGAGAGGTATTTAATTTACTAAGTGAGGACTTATCCAAGGAATCAAACCAAGTCAAATACTTAGGGCATCCACTATGATAAACCTCTAAAAATGTTTATACAATTAATACATCATCAATTTATAAACTTTTTCATATTATAAACCTATTTCTACTATGGATAAACCTATTCATAAAGCTTTTCATATCACAAAACACAACTAACATTTTCAAAAATAAAAATAAAAAAGAAATTAAAAAATAGTTTAGACCTCTCCAAGATCTTAGACCTTTTCATTCCACCTAGGATTGAAATGGTTTCTCACTATGGTTCACAAATTTATAAAACTCTTCAAAATGTTTTAGACCTATTTAAAAACCACCATAGTGGATGCTCTTAGCTTACAAGTTTTCTTTCTTTGCCTTTTTAAGTTTTTTTTTTCGATCTTTTGCTTCCTATCCTTACAAAAATCCCATAAACCATATGACTTGATCACCCTAGGATACCTTTTGTAATCCTTCATCAAAGCTTGATCGAAAGAAAGAAAAACAGTATATAGAAGAGGAGTTTTGATTTGAAGGGAGCCTTCCGAACCTTCGGCGTGTAGCCAGCGGCCGGAGGCGGTGGAAACGGTTTTGTTTGAAGTTTTGAGGTAGGACTGATATGTAAGACCGTATGTTTACATTGAAAGTTTGAAACCCATATGTTAATCTTTATTAATCATCTACTATTTATAATAGTGAAACCCTAAACCCACAAACCGGGTTTGGGCCTAAGGGTGGTGGCAACGGGAGCGGGGTGAGCAGCGGGCTTGGCCCAGCCCGAGTGGCTACACCGCCGCCACCTATGCGGGCTCGAGCGGGCTATTCATGCAACGGGATAGAAGCTCGAAGCGGGCTACATAAAAAATCGAACGTTGGGCATAAAAAATCGAACGTTGGGCATGTGTAACCGTTGGGCAACGGTTTAAAAAAAAAAAAAAACTATTTCCTATATATAACCCATTATATTACATAATTTTTACCACAACAAAATATTTTATATCCTTTATCTTTTAATCAACTTTTATACCAATTTCTACAAAATTTATCATGGATCCAAGAAAATCAAAAAATGGTTCTTCATCATCCAAAGGAAGTGGACGCGGTTCCCGATTTCGTCCTCGAATTCAATCACAACCCGCTCCGTACATTCCACAAATGAGTCCACAACCCCAATATTATCAACCTCAAATGACTTCTCCACCGTACTTTCCACCACAATATTATCCGCAACCACCAATCAATCCAACTCAATTGACAAGCGAATTCAACCCGTTCGAGTACCGTGACGCTCCTTCGCGACGTGAAACAAGTGTCGAACGACAACTACCGCTATATAGTGTGGATGATGAAGAAGATGACATTGTTATTCCCGAAACGCAACCTCCAATCGGTATAATTTTTCTTTGTTAAAATATTGGTTGTAATAATTTTTATTTCTACTAATTTATTATGTTATACTTTTATTTGTTAAAATATTGTTAAGAAAATGAAGAAGTTGAAGAAGTTGAAGAAATTGAAGAAGTTCAAGAAGTACGAAAAAGAAACCCAAATAGAGTGGAAAAGAAATCTTGGACACCGGCCGAAGAGGAGGCGTTGGCAAAAGCTTGGGTTCACATCTCGACATGTAGAGCAGTCGGGAATGAACAAAATAGAGAAGCATGGGAGATTGTTAGGCAAGAAGACAAATGGTTGGAACAACCAGATATAGCGCAAGGATCTTCGTCTCATTCCGACAAACGGAGAAAGTCGTCTGAATCCGGCCACTACGAGACCGCAAGTAATGACAACCCTGTGATTCCGGATCTCAATGACGACACGATGCCTCGCATTCAAAAAAGAAAGGGCAAAAAGGCCGAAAGCGAATCGTCGTCAAAGGGTAGTGTTGCTATGAGCTTCGACAACTACACAACAAAGAAAACACAAATATTGGAGAAGAGGGCGGAGCAAAAAGCTTCAAAGGATGAGATGGCCGAAAAGGTTATGGCGACAAAAATCCGTGTCATGGAAGAAAAGGCTAAGTATAGGGCGTTGAAAGTATATCAAACACCGCACAATCACATAAACGATCCAAATATACTAGCGGTCACTCTTGCCCAACAACGTGAGATCGCGGAGAAATACGGATGGCCTTGTGATTTTTAGAAATGTGTTTTAGTATGTTTTTTAATTAAAGCGTTTTTTAGGATGTAATTTTCTTTTAAGTATTTTGTAATTTTCTTTTAAGTAATAATAATAATATTATGTGTTTTTATTATATTGTTTGATATAATTTTAAATATAAAAAGGTAAAAAAAAAAAAAAAAAAAAAATGGTGAGGGGTAGGGATACATGGTTGCCACTAAAAATCTATGGTGAGGGGTGGTGTGGGGATGAGATGAGTTGGAAGAATGTTATTGGTGGATGGTGAGGGATGGTTGCCACCACCCTAATTATCCACTAATAACTTTATTGATAACTATTATTTATAATGAAACCCGTAGGTATAACTTTATTGATAACCATTATTTATAATGGTAAATCCTTAATTCCCAAAACCCACAAACCGGGCTTGAGCCTAATTATCCACTAATATAGACGTATCAAATTACGCATAGATCTGTTGATTTCAACAAGTTTAAATCTTTATAAACGATTGAACTAATAATTACTGTATAACTTTTTTTTTTTTTTTCTCAAGTAAAATACACATTCTATAACATGTCAACATAAAAATCTCATCTTCAACTAACTCATTTTGTTTTGGTGTTGAAGCTGATAGTGATAGTGCTGATAATCAGATTATTCCGATCCTTCCCTTTTTGGGTGGTTGCCGACTCTCTTTTATGCCTTTTTGCTTTGATAGATAAGGAAGCTAAGTATCACTAGCTAGTACTTTATTTGAAAAGAATTTCACGTATATAATCATTTTTCTAATCAAAATACTTACTATGCAAAACTAGTTGCATAAACCGAATTTAATAGTGTATCGTAGGGCTGAGCAAAACCGACCGATACCCGACAGGCCCGATTAACCGACCGACTATGTTACGGGTCGGGACTCGGTAGTAGTTTTCTTGGCTACTCGGTATCGGGTCGGGTTCGGTTAAAAAGCCCGACTACACCGTTTAACCCGCCAAAACCGAAACTAATTAGGTTTTCTAAAAAAACAAGCGCCCCTTTCATTCATTCTCATCTCAGTAACTCAACTTTTGGCTTCTCAAAACTCAAAACCCGAATAACTAAAAACCCACCAATTCGTTTGGATCAAATCAATCAAATTAATCAATCAAATGATGATCAAACTCATAACAAAAACCCCCCATATGAATCAATCTCATCTTCTAAAGTACCTACCTATGAATCATTTGCTTCTCAACAAAACAATGCAATGGAAGAAGTAAGTTTTGTTTAATTTTAATTTTCATTAACTGATTTAGGCATTTAATTAAAATCGTTATTGATTTGTTTTTTATAAGAACTGATGATATGATGTTAAGGTTTCGTATGATAATTTTAATTTGTATTAATGATGTTTAAATTAAAACAAGCGCCACATAAATGAATAAATGATGATAATGAAACCACATAAATGAATATATGATGAAACCACATAAATGAATATATGATGTTTCGTCTGTCATTGTGCTCATAAATGAATAAATGATGATAATGAATAAATGTTTCTACTTGATGTTTCTACTTGACTGCACATAAATGTTAAGGTTTCATTTAATGTTATTGTTTCACACTCACAGTAGCCAATAGCCATAAGTTCACAGTACACTTCACACTTTCACAGTAGCCAACTAGCCATAACAGTAAAGAGTAAACACTTCATTTAATGTTTTAAGGTTTCATTTAATGTTGACCTTTTTTATTTTTGTTTAGGATGATATTGTTGACGTTGAGGATCAAAATAAACGCAAAAGGAAAGCCCCTCCCAAACCAAGGAAAACGACTTCCGAGTGTTGGAAATACTTTATTGCAAAGTTTGAACCGGATGAAAATGGTCAAGTCATTAAGATGGCATATTGCAAATATTGTGATGCGGTTCTCAAAGCCGATTCAAAAATGCATGGTACGCGACACTTGAATACTCATTATGCAAATTGTGAAAACAACCCCGATGTTGAGAAAATTAAGAAACAAAAAAAACTAGCTTTTAAGAAAAAGATTGGGGAGAATGTTGAGGGTGATAGTAGCATTGGTACTTTAGAAACTTGGAAGTATGATGAAAAATTGATTAAAAAGTCTTTGATTGAGTTGATTATTCTTGCGGAGCTTCCGTTTAAGTTTGTAGAACACCCGGCATTCATTAAATTTGGAAATAACATGCAACCTAGATTTAATATGCCCTCTCGGTTTACTATTGCTAGGGATGTTTCTAAGTTTTTTCTTGACGAGAGGAAGAGCCTATTAAATTTCTTAAGCAACAAGGCCACCACCGTTCATTTAACCACCGATACTTGGACTTCTAGTTGTAAACGAATGAACTTTATGGTATTAACCGCCCACTTTATAGATGATGATTGGGTTATGCATAAAAGAATTATTAATTTTAGACCAATTCATAGCCATAGAGGGGTGGATATTGGTAGGGCACTTTTGGAATGTATAAACGGATGGGGTATAAAGAATGTTATGACCATTACGGTTGATAACATTTCTTCAAATGACAAAGCTCTTGAATATTTGGTAGAAAATTTACCAAATAAGTATGATGGTGGTAAGCATTTTCACATAAGATGTATGGCTCATATTTTAAACCTAGTTGTTAAAGATGGTTTAAAAACATTCAACAAGGAAGTGAATACCATAGGCTTAGCCGTGAAGTACATAAAACATTCAAGCCAAAGAGTGACTAACTTTAAAGAAAGTGTGGAAAAGGCTTGTACTTCAAATAAGTTTTTGGTTTCCGAATGCCCTACAAGATGGAATTCCACACATGATATGTTGAAAACCACAATTGAGTTAAAAGAAGCTTTTTTTGATTATGATTTTCATAACTCTTGTTTTGCCCGAGACCTAGAGGAAATACCTAAGCGGGGTGATTTTGAGGTTTGTAAGAAGATAGTTGCATTTTTGGAAAAGTTTAAAGAGACAACCGAACTTGTGTCAAATGTATCATCTCCCGTATCTCATTTGTGGTTTGGAGAGGTTCTTGATATTGATAAGCATCTTCGTGAGTGGCAAGAAAAACCTTCTTTTAAGGTAATGGTTGAAGAAATGAGAAAAAAGTATGACAAGTATTGGGGTGATTACAAAAAAATCAACCATTATATGTACTTTGCCGTTATCTTAGATCCCACAATGAAGTCGGAAATAATAGGCTACGGGTTTAGACATTTGATAGAAAATGGTTGCATACCCATGGAGGTCGATGAAGATAGTGATGAGACGCCATATTCATTTTTAACCGAAGATTAATTATGTGACAAATTGGTTAAGAAGGTTGAGAAAGATATGGGGGTCTTGTTTGCCATGTACAAAGAAAAATATGGCACAACCATATCAAGTGAAATACCAAAAGCAACTTCTAGTCAAAGTAGTAACACAATTCGTCGTCGTGGTAATTCTTTCTTAAATGCTTTTAAAGATAAAGTTGGAAATAAGTTGAGCGGGGGTGAAGACGAGTTGACCAAATATCTAAAAGAACCGCGTATTGAGCTAGAGGATGACGAAGAATTCGACATACTTAATTGGTGGAAGGTAAATAGTCCAAGATTCCCAATTGTATCAAAGATGGCTAAAGGTAAAAACTTATGTTTTTTTTTAATTAAATTTTAGATATCTTAGATTCTTTGTGCTTTGTTTTTTATCAACTTATGTTTTTTATTAATTTTGTTTTAGATATCTTGTGCATCCAAGTATCTACCGTTGCTTCCGAATCCGCCTTTAGTGCAAGTGGTCGAGTTTTAGACCCGTATAGGAATTCTTTAGCGCCTAGCATTGTAGAGGCTTTGGTATGCACACAAGATTGGATCCGTACATCAAGTAGAAACATCACTTTGGATACGTTAGAGGATTTAATGAAAGACGACGAAGTTGCTAAAGGTAAAATATTTATATTTTAGTTTATTGGTTATATTAGTAACTTATGTAGTTATGTTCTCATGTTTTTTCTAGAAATTCAAGAGGCGTTAGAGAAACAAAAAGGAGAACATGGAAATTCAAGAATGTCGTGATTAGTATTTGGTATTTGTATTTGGAGAAATGATTCAAGACATTTGTCATTTGTGTTTGTATTTGGAGCCATATGGTATTTGGTTTTGTATGTTTGATGAATTGATGCAAGAATTGTGAACTTGTGAAGACACTGTGAATAGTAGCCATATGGTCAAAAAAAGAATGGAACTGCAGTAGCAGTAGCCAATGTGTTTCTGCTTTTATTTGCAATTTGCAAATATCAATTTCTAATGTTTCTGGCTTTCTGCTTGTATACCGAAATGTACTATGGGCCCAATCCATGTGTTTCTTCCTATTTGTATCACTTGGTTCAGTGTGTTGTTGGTTATTTGATGGGCCAGTCCATGTTATCTGCAATTCGGGCCAACAAGGCTAATACCGACTAACCGGCCCGTTATACCCGAACTTTACCGAAACCGACCGACTAACATTCGGTTCGGGATTCGGTATGCTGTATTCACTATTATCGGTTTCGGGCCTTGTCGGGTCGGGTCGGGCCGGGTCGGGATCCGGCCCGATGCTCTGCCCTAGTGTATCGTCATATATTAAATGTTTGCATTTATAATGCACATAGTTTTAAATTTTTTTACTAATTACACTCTTAACCAGTCAAATATTATATTCACTTACTAAAGTCTTTTTCATTGATTGAAATACAATGTGAACACTTATTATAGGACATTCCAAAATTGTAATATGAACACTTAATGCTACTCGTAATGCCGACCCTTACAAAGGTCGATCTACCTTCGAGGACATATCCCCCCTCACACACATACACACACATTTTTTGTGTAGTTCGATCGGCTATGCAACTGATCTCGTGCATTTGGTTTGTGTGTGTTTTTTATTAACTTTTGTGGGGTATGTTTTTGGTTGTTACTGTGGTTGTCTTACTACGGCTTACAGTCATGTATTTGGTCTTAGAGAGAGAATCTGATGTGGCGCTGAGGTGACAAAGGTGACCCTAGAAAGGTTGGTGTGATGACACTTATTTCTAACTTAACTAACTTTTGTGGTATATTTTTAAAACCAAAGTTGTTAAGATCGAGATTTTACTATGGATCATTTTTATCTTCTCAAGATCGGAACGAGATCGAAAGAACCTACTTAAATGTTCAAATATCTTATACGTCTAGTCATTTGTATCTAAAATTGATAATATAACAAATTTATGAAGGAAGAATAATTAAAAAAGTTAACATCATAAAAATGAAATTGCATGGGTTTAAAATAATAATTTATCTAATCGGTTATTCAAGATGATTAACTTTTTAGTCAAAAATCTATATATTTTACACTTATATGACACTTATGGTTGCTAATGTTATGTTTTATTCTTCCACTTTAACAAAACACATTGATTTATAGTTTCTTTTATAAATAATTTGAGGAAAGTAAGATCGAATCTGATCGAGATCTTACGATCTTATGGTAAGATCGAGATCCTATAAAAGATATCCTACGGTAAGATCGAGATCCTACATAAGATCCTATGCCATCAAAGATCCTATAGTGGATCAACTTGTTTTCACTTATTTAAATTGTAAACTCGTACGATCTTAAGAGCTAGATATCGATCTTAATAGCTATGGTTAAAACAATGATTTATTTCTAAATGACAAGATTACCCTAACATAGTATACTTTAATATATTAAATAGATATGTTTTGTCTGTTGAATGTCTGACCCTTAAATGCAACTATGTTTGTAGCTTCTGCAGCTAGCCATAAGTTACCAAATCTATCAATTTTATCTTGATGATCATTTCGAATCACAAACGAATACGACGATCAACTGCAACTGTATTACGAACCCAATGTGAATTCAATATGATGCATGAATATGACAAGTTAGTCGGTGTTTATTACCTGAATGAAACTGTGATTGACTATGTGTGATGTGACCGAATTTGCCATATATTTGTGAAGTATTACACTGCTTTTTTCCTTGTTTATAGCCACTGAAAATTATGTGCACTCTAGTAGCTTAGACCATAGTTGAGCCTCCTACTCCTTCTCTTAGAAGGACAATTCTGAATTAACTCAACCTAATTCTACTAAAATCTCTTCTCAAATGTTAAACCGTCAGTTTCTTCAAAAAGTTTTTAAAGCGAAGCGCTGGTCACTAGAATAGATTACAAACTCAGACTTCATCAATACACTTTGATTGATCATAAAAGGTCCTATATCTTCCCTCCGTTCAAATAATTAAAAAGAAAAAAAAAATACAAGAACACAACAAAACTATAAAAAAAAATATTCGTTGAGAAACTAAACGAGTTTATTAAGGATTTTGGATACTACTTTAAGAGACGAACTACTTAAAAAGGTCTCTACTCTACATGTGACAATAAAAAGAAAAAAAATGAAAAGATCAAGGAGATCGAACAACTAGACTATAATCGCGCAAGAAATTGCAGGGAAGTTGTTGCATCAATTTTGGAAGAATATATTAAGTAGTTGAAGAGAATTAATGAATCCATTACGCAAAAAGTATTTTTCTTAAAGATTTGCTCATCAACTATGATTAATATCATGCGTGTCAATGTTTTATCTTTCAAGAGTATATGATCTACTATATTTCTTCATTCTTTTTTAAATGAATATAAGTCAATCTTTACTTTTTATCATTATTCAGTTTCTTTTATATTTTTGGGTAAGAATATTAGATACAATTAGGAATGCAGAACGTTAAATTAAATGCATAGTGTAGTAACCAATGCAACTTTATTTCTTTTATCGGATTGTGATTTGATTGCGACTTAAATGCGAAGACAATAAAGGAGAAGACACTCTTATTTATAAACATTCACTTGATAAAGACTTTCAAACGTAGATACACCAATCCCTTAACTCTAAAAGTAAAAACTACACGACTTCTTCTTTTCAAATGACCTCACCATCGAGGCTAAATCTGAATCTTCATCATGTTCAGAAACTGACAGAAAGCTATATAATATCGAACTGGACGTCATAACAAGACAAGTTTGTCTTGCAGAGAAGAGGTATGTCGCGATACTGATGAAATAAATAGCAAAAAGACGAAAAAACTCTTACGCCACACCTTGAGATTCACCGGCTGCAAAGGAACGTTGGAGAAAGCAAAAAGACATTGAGTACTACACAACTAAAAACCTTTGACGTTGTAGCGTCATATTTCGACTGTTGTTTGAAGTATTTTTAGTTTAAATTAATATATTTTTATCTAGTGTTTGTTTTTAATAAAAGTACACATAAATTATTTTAACATCGCATCAGATTACATAGCATCGATTATACATTACCAATACATTACATTAACTCAAAAAGTATTACTTCGTACATTACAAAATATTACATTACGTTGCATAATAATGTATAGATCAACTTATTTGATTTACGCAATCGTAGTTGAAGCACCTTGAAGATAAAGAATCAGATGATATAGATGCGTTCTTTAAAAAGTTGGAGAAAAAGACGCATGTGTCCAAAAGTTGGGAAAATTCGGCGGCAAAACATGACCTCATGTACGACATCGTATCGTTGCATCAATCACCTCATCTTTTAATCTAGCATTCATGTAAAAAAAATTGTAGTTGAAGCATCTTCACCTTAGATGCTTAACTTCGTCCACCATGCTTCACAAGAAAGGATGTAATCAATATGTGGAATGGATGCAAAAAGTGCATTGAGGGTGGTTATTGTTGATAAACAACCATGCACTCTAGTAGGGATGGTTGGTTCAAGTTCCCATCTTTGGTCTAAGCAAAGAGGCTTGACCGGGTTTCGATGCCCTTGCATCTTGTTGGTGACTTGAGACACTTCAGATACCTGAAAAACAATCATAGCAAATTGTTGGTGTTTTAGAAGCAAAATACCAACTCTATAGTATATTGGTTGTTACCGCAACCATCTTCTTAGAACCACCGAAAAACTTGGACAATTTGAAAACCTATCCTCAAATTTCTCGGTTTCCATTGAACTCTGTCGTTATCCTCCTTAAAGTAGTAAATATAAAGTAGTCGAAAATATCATAAGTAGAGTTTAAGATGGTGTTTGTTGGCAAGAAGAGTTTAAGATGGCTATGTTGAAGCACAAAAATGTAGAATGTATTTATAGGAAAGTTAAAAATAGATATTTATCATGAATGTGAAGTTTTCAAATTTTATTGGAAAGGTAAACAAGTGTCGTGTTAGCGTTTCCCTTTCACATTCAGTCGCAATATATTTGTAATCAATATATTTGTAATCGCATTAATAAACAACTAGTTTTGTTGGCATGTTCATAACCAAATCTTAGGATGTCTTAGTATAGAAGCAATTGGGTGGGAACGAGACCCCGTTAGTTTATCACGTGACCCTCCCATCGCAAGCAGATCGTAGCTTGATCGCACTCGTTCCAGTGAGCAGGAAATGCACGAGACGAGTGTCCTCGTGATTAGAATGAGATGACGGTGAAAACGGTGCAATTTTTAACAAAAATGTATATGCGTGCGATGAGATATGTCCGATTATGTGAGGTCTGGGAGGAGGGTAGTAAGTTATTAAATAAAATAATAAATATGTTAGAAATAAATGTGCTCTTAAAAGCAAAATCAGCAAAACGCAATTCAGTGTTCTAATTTTAGTACTATAGCATAAAAATAAGTGAAGTGACAAATAAGTATCATCTTTTTTTTTAAATGCAAATTTCCTTAACCATTTGTTACTCCATCAATCATATTTATTAGGGCAAATCGCATAAAAGTGTACCGAACTTATACCCAATTTCAATTTAACGTACTCAACTTTTTTTATCCGAATTTACTGTACTAAACTTTTTTTTGATTGCAATGTAAGACCACTAGCGGGTTTCCAAGTCACTTAGCCGGTTACCAAATTTTCCGATGACCCACCACCACCACCACCTTCATTTGTCACCACCACCACCATAACCCACCACCAATACCTTCATTTATCACCACAACCACCATAATCCACCACCACAACCACCATCTATCACCACCTAATGGGCTGAAAACAATAATGGGCGTTAGAATATTTATATTTTTTCAAAGTTTCCTTTGTTATTTCTGTTTTTGTTTATATAAATATTGATCGACACAGCTAGTCACCTGAAAGTAGTGGCACTGCTAAATTGTCACGCAAACTTGGCCTTCAATGCCCCTACTGGAACCCCCTGCTGAAAAGCTAACATTTTATACTTCATATTGTTTCTTGATCTCAATCTAGAATTGAAATTAAATATTATCTTCAGCATGACAATGAATACGAGACTTGTGCAGAACAAGCTCAAGAAGTTCCAGCAGCTTCCCAAAACTGAAAGAACCTCAAGCCGGCAATCATGTGATAACAGTAAACATAAAATCACTTGTGAAGTATTTCTTATTTATATGTCCCTTTTCTTTCTTCTGTATCAAACCAACCTATAGTCTAGGTTGTCAGTCCTACCTTTGTATCTCCGCACACATAGACACATAAATGCACAAGTCATAGTTATTGATAGATGGTGGTTGTGGTGGTGGATTATGGTGGTTGTGGTGATAAATGAAGCTAGGTATTGGTGGTGGGTTATGGTGGTGGTGGTGATAAATGAAGGTGGTGGTAGGTCATCGGAAAAGATCGTCGGAAAATTTGATAACCGACTAAGTGACTTGGAAACCCGCTAGTGGTCTTACATTGCAATCAAAAAAAGTTTGGTATACTAAATTGGGATAAAAAAAGTTGAGTATCTTAAATTGAAATTAAGTATAACTTAGGTACACTTTTATGCGATTTGCCCTATTTATTATAGATGTTCACACTGAATACAATTATTAAACAATTTACATATACAATTATTAAAGAATCGGTAAAAAAATCTAATAAGAATGGACGGTAAAACGGCCGGCGCCGCAATCACAAAAACAAATAAAATTTGCAACAATGAAAAATATGGATTCATAGTCACGCCATGTGGTAACGTGTTTTCACATGATTGGCTTTTATTTAAAGCCAAGCAAACGCCGCCCACTCATCTCCGTGCGCCACGTGGTCCAATCACAGCTTCTTAATTCCACCTTATATATTTATACACCATCACCATATGTCCATACCTTAAACAACACACACTTCAAAACAAATTCCCATCACTTTTTATAAAATATCAAATGAGCTATAGAAAGGGTCCGGTTATTGGCCGTGGCTCCTCAGCCACGGTCTCACTCGCTACGACCGCAGACGATGAACTCGTCGCGGTCAAGTCGACTAGCCTTACCACTTCAATGTTGTTGCAAAAAGAGCAAAAGTTTCTAGCAAAGTTATCATCACCTCATGTGATAAAATACATTGGGTTCGATATTGATTATGATAACAACACTCCAATGTACAATTTACTACTCGAGTATGCTCCACGTGGCACAATTTCGGATGTGATCAAGAAGCAAGGAGGATGTCTTGATGAGTGTTTGATTAAATCTTATACTCATCAGATTCTTCTTGGGTTGGATTATCTTCATTCGAATAGTTTAGTACATTGTGATATTAAATGTGACAATATATTGGTGTTTGATGAATGTGTTAAGATTGGTGACTTGGGTTGTGCTAAATTGTTGGAGCAAAATGGTCAAAAGACGTCTACACGCTTTGGAATTTCGGGTACTCCGGTTTTCATGGCGCCTGAGGTTGCAAGAGGTGAGGAGCAAGGGTTTAAGGCTGATGTGTGGGCCCTTGGGTGCACGGTTATTGAAATGGCCACGGGATCTAACCCGTGGCCAGAGATAAAAGACCCGGTTTCTGGGTTGTATAAAATTGGGTATTCGGGTGAAGTACCTTTGTTTCCGATGTGGCTATCGGATGAAGCTAAAGATTTTTTGGATAAGTGCTTGAAATTAAATGTTGAAGAAAGATGGAGTGTTACAGAGCTTTTACAACATCCTTTTGTTACTTTGAATTCAAGTTTCGAAAAGATTGAAACTTTATCAAGAAATTCTCCAAGTAGCGTTTTGGATCAAGGGTACTTTTGGGATTCTGTGGATGTCTCGGAGAGTTCGCTGGAGATGTCCCGGTTTGCGGGTGATTCCGGCGAGTCTCCGATGGATAGGGTAAGGCAATTGGTGGAAATGGCTGGAAGCACTTCTTCTTTGCCTAATTGGGTTGATGAAGAAGATTGGATTAATGTTAGAGCCAATCGTATCGATGAAGGTTTAAAACTCGTTGAGCAAAATTTGTATGTAGATGTAGAATATGAAGTTAGTGAGTCGACTCACCTAGACTCGGTTCCGGTTTCTGAATGTTATGTAGAAGAAGAGCTTGCAAATTCTATTACAATGATATTAGGATCTTATGTAACTCAAAGTAATGGTGATAATGTTGTTTCAAGATTTCTTGATTGTAAGAACATGATTAATAATAATTGTTTGCTTATTGATTCAAATCTAAGTTTCGCGTTATATATATTCCTGCGTATGAGAACATAATAATGGTGAAGGTAACAGCCAAAATAGGATTCGTTTTGGCTAGAGCGCCCAAATCCGCAATATACTTTGATACGGCTCTGCCGTAATGCTGAAACTATGGCGAATGCATCTATGGTAATTGATGCGTAAATAAAGATACCAATTAGTAGTGATTGAATTCCTTGTATGGTTCCATATAAGAAACCAGCACGGATATAACCAACATGTCCAATTGAACTTAGTGCTCGAAGTCTTTTGAATTTCGTTAAAATCAAAGTGAAATAATTTGCTATGCTAAAAGAAATACTAGATTGCTACAAGTTGTTTAATTTCTGGTACATTATAACTATAGTTTATAGTGAGTTAATTTTTGACCAAAACAAACTTAGTTAGATGGTTGTGATCAGAAGATAAAGTGTAAATAAATTATTCCATGCCCAAACTTTCGTCAATTTTGGATATTCTTTGGCATTTTGAATGTTTGATGTGACTTAATTTAGTTGTTACTTGAAACTAAATGATAGAATCAAACAAGTGGGAACACATTTTTGGTTGTGCAAATATCACGAGTAGAATAATTAAAGAAGAAGTTGACTTTTATGAACGGATTAAAAAATGGCTGACTTTATGCAGGTCAACTACTTCACATACCTGAACCTCTTTGTGTGAACATCAATGAGTTCCAACTTCCTAATGTACATGTATCATGCTTCCTTTGAGTTGATTCCCAACTTCCTAAAGTACATGTATCATGCTTACTTTTAGTTGACTTTATAATATTCCTGCCTTCTATTAGACTTCACTTTGCACACAAACAATAAAAAGAAGTAGACATGTTTTTGAAATAGCATAACTACTTCATGTAATCATGTTGTTTTTCGGTTTTTGGCAATGACACATGAAAACGAAGCAAACTTTGTTATAAATATTGGTCGATTTTTGAAACAAACGTCGTAATCATGAGTTCTTCCACTGGCATGTAGTTTAAATTTGAATTCCAAAGTGAAGCTGACTTAAGCTCAAGTTAAGTTTTATGAAGGGATTATAAAAATAGTTGACTTTTTGCAAGTCAGCCACTTCGTGTACTTGAACCTCTATGTGTGAGCATCGATGACTTCAACTTCTTAAAGTACAACAAATATCATGCTTCCTTTAAGTTGACTTTTTATATACATGCCTTCTATCAAACCTCACTTGACACACAAAAAAGAAATCACAGTTGCATGTCCTAAAGAATTGAAATTAGCCATGTTTAATGAGAATAGTACTACTTCATGCTGTTTTTTCAGTTTCTTCCAACAAACTCATGAACAAAAAATTAGGCTTAAAAGGTTTGGTCATTCTATGTAACTAACCAGAAAGAGTGAAGTTGAATTAGGTACAAAGAGTGGGAAAATGTCAATAATTTGAGTTGTTCTATTTGGCATGTAGTTCAAAATTGAAATCCAAAGTCAAGCTGTCTTCATTGCATTTGGTCACAAGATAACTTTTAGCAATTATTTTAGGGTCACACTGCACATGATTATAAAGATATTCCCACTTGGGTTAACAACTTTACATAACTAGTTTTAAGCGGCTAATGCAATTTAAAATGCTCCACCTAACAATGGAATATGCTCTATCCTTCTGGTATGGACTTATGTGATTGGTATCTAGTGTTTGCTAGTGAAATTACAAGTTTTGTACTTAGAGAAGACAGCTCCTTCTCATTATCCAAGAACTTACTTTTTTAATCTTATATGAGGCTAAACAGGTTTTAGAAACATTTTCTTGTTACAAAGAGAAATTTTGATAATAACCTTACAAGTATGCGGCGCAAAGGGTACCAAGACCTTCCTTTTGTGGCATCTAATCAGTACAGTTATAAGTTCGGATATAAAAAACATAAAGATTTTCTTAATAATATGAGAATATCTTCTGTGGCATCTAACCAGTACAAAATTTTATGAAGATATTTTTTATCATTCCTTCTGTGAGTTCAAAATCCTGTCAAAATCAATACGCATACAAATACTTATCATAAAAAATGCTGCCGACCGTTTACTTTGTAAAAGAAATGAAAAGTGAATAGGTCAATGTTTTTGAATTCTAGCTTTTTGGGGTCATCTAAAAGAGTAAAGGGGCATGTAGTTCAAATATGGACCTTAAGATCCAAAAGTAAACAAGACTTCTAATTTTCTAGATAATAATGATCAATATGCCAACGTGAGTATCTACACAACGGTTTTGGAATTTAAAAAGCATCTGTATGTCCAAAAAATTACTACTTATATTGGAATTTTGGAATAAGCTCTGTCCTTCTATAGTTTGGACTTTGGTGTTTGATGTCTAGTGTAGTTAGCTACAACGTAATAAACTGCCCCCTTTTTCGGCTTTGAAAATTACTCATATGTTGTTTTTCACGTCAACTCCAAACAAGACCAAAGACGGCAACAACTAATCATTTGTCGTGTTTCATGTTTAGTAATCATGGATTAACTAACCAAAATTTTGGTTCACTTTTTATTTTTGCAAGTTCGATAGTGGCAGACTCTGGATCAAACTTCATTTTCATAAACTTGGTTAGCTCAAATCTATCCGATTGAATGTACAAGCCAAACTAGCTTATCATATTCTCATAAATTAGTTAGAACATTCTAATTGCACAAATCTTTCATGTAAAATGAGTATAGTTCAAAAGATTTGATATCAGATTCTATAAAAAGAACTAAAAATTAGATAAATCAAACCTGAAATAAATAAGGATCGTTATATACCTTCCTTAAACTCAAAATTTAAAAGAATAAGACACACAAAATAGTTAGTAGAAAATAAGAAAACAAATAATGAAAACAAAAACCGACCATAGCTCAGTTGGTAGAGCGGAGGACTGTAGTTGTAGCTGTTATCCTTAGGTCACTGGTTCGAATCCGGTTGGTCGGACTTTTTAGTTTTTACAATATATTTTCTTTTTGCCTAGAAAAGTCAAAGAACATTTGCATATCCATAATTTTTTTCATACACAGGCTTTATAGTTACATAACCAATTATTGTTGGCCAGTAACTGGTAATGTTCTTTTGTGTCTTTTGTTTCATTGATCAAATTAGTTTTAAGTTTTAACGTCTAGCATAAATCTTGTTTTGTATCCATGCTCTTTGTATTACTCGTATTTTGTAAAGGTTAGTAAATTATAAATAAAAGAAATGGCTAGCTTTTCAAATGAAAAGAAACTGTAAATCTAAAGCTTATAAATTGATCGTTCCATTCTATTAAAACTCACGTTCAATATACAATCAAGAGAATTGTATGTGAAGTTTCGCATCATATTATGTATGATCGAGCATACAAACATGAAACATATTATTGATTAGTAATTAATTGCTTACTTCATTCATCAAAATAACCGTATATAACAATTACACAGAGAATTCTAGAATGTGGGCTAGGCCTATACACATAGGCCTTGTACAAAACTAATAAGAATGTATATACAAATATAACGTCTAATACACCCCCGCAGTTGGAGCGGGAGGAGGCCGGACACTCAAACTGGAGCGAAAGTCTTCGAATAATGTGGAGGGCAATCCCTTGGTGAAAATGTCAGCATACTGATAACGAGAGGGTACATGTAGAACTCTAACCTGACCAGCTGTGACCATGTCACGGACGAAGTGAATATCGATCTCAATGTGCTTCGTCCGCTGATGTTGAACAGGGTTTGCAGACATATAAATGGCACTCACGTTATCACAGTAGACAAGAGTGGCAGTCGATAGAGGAGAATGTAACTCACGAAGCAGATTACGAAGCCATGCAGTCTCAGCCACAACGTTAGCAACACCTCGGTATTCAGCTTCGGCACTGGAGCGGGAGAGGGTGTGCTGACGTTTGGATGACCAAGATAGTAAATTATCACCCAAAAAGACACAGTAACCTGAAGTAGACCGGCGTGTAGATGGGCATCCGGCCCAATCAGCATCAGTATAACCAACCAAAGAAGTAGTAGAGGATGCATATAAGTGTAGCCCAAAGTCCAATGTCTCCTGAACGTATCTCAGGATACGTTTGAGGGCAGCAAGGTGTGGTTCCCTTGGATCGTGCATATAGAGACATATTTGTTGAACCGCATATGAAAAATCAGGACGGGTAAAGGTAAGATACTGCAGACCGCCTGCAAGACTGCGATACAAGGTAGGATCCTGAATAGGAACCCCCTCAAGACCTAGTTTTGAGTCGGTGTCGACTGGAGTCCGAGAGGGGTTACAAGTAACCATGTGAGCACGCTCAAGGAGCTGAAGAGCGTACTGCTTCTGAGACAAAAATAATCCTGTAGGGTGGCGAGTAGCAGAGATACCAAGGAAGTAATTTAGCTCCCCGAGATCAGTCATGTCAAACTCTCTGTGCAAAGAATCTATAATCTGCTGAAGTAAAGCTGGTGACGAAGCAGTAAGAATAATGTCATCCACGTATATAAGTAAATAAGCAACCTGAGATCCATGTCTATAGATAAACAAAGAAGAGTCACAACGACTATGATAAAATCCAACCCGTGTTGCATAACCTGCAAATCGCTGAAACCAAGCACGGGGTGCTTGTTTCAGACCGTATAAAGATCTCTGCAGAAGACATACATGATTAGGGTACCAAGAGTCAAAAAATCCAGGGGGTTGATGCATGTAAACGGTCTCTGATAAATCACCGTTAAGAAATGCGTTCTTAACGTCAAGTTGGTGAACTGGCCATCTACGAGACACGACAAGGCTAAGAACCGTGCGAATGGTAGCCGGTTTAACAAACGGACTAAAAGTCTCATCAAAATCAACACCAAGCTGCTGATTGCTGCCATTAGCAACCAAACGAGCCTTATAACGACTCAAGGATCCGTCGGCATGAAACTTATGCTTAAATAACCACATAGAGCAAACCAGGTTTACATCAGAGGGTCGTGGTACAAGAATCCAAGTACCATTTTTAACTAACGCTTTATACTCATCATACATAGCATTACGCCAATAAGGGTCTTTGAGAGCAAGAAAAGGAGATTTAGGGATTGAGGAAATAGAGGATGTGTGAAGAGATAAACGATCGATGGGTTTGACAATGCCCGATTGAGACCTAGTGACCATGCGGTGAGTTCGAGGAGGCTCGTTAGCTGGTTGGGAGGATTGGGCCGAGGACGGTTGGATAGTTGAGTGGGTGTTGGGCTTGTTCGTTTGTGGTGTTGGTTGGGCCATGTGAGTATTGGTGTTTGTTTGGTCTTGGGGCGTAGTGGGCGTGTTAGTGGAGTGAGTAGGATGGTCTGATGTGTTGGTAGTAGAAGCAGAGTGTTGGGGAGTCTCTTGGGAAGGGGGTGTTGGGGTGTGTGCGGGTTCAAGAATGATACGGTTAAGGAGAGGAGAGGGAGTAGGGTCTAAAAATGTATAGGATGGCGGGAGGAGGGTGTCATGGAACGATATGGGAATTGGGTTTCATCGAAGGTAACATGTCTGGAGAGAATGATTTTATTGGTTTCAAGGTTTAGGCAACGGAAGCTGCGGTGGTAGGCGGGAAAACCTAAGAAAATGCATGGGGTGGCGCGTGGTGCAAGTTTGTGAGGTGAATGAAGGTGAGGGTAACAAAGGCATCCAAAAATGCGTAAACGGGAGTAGTCGGGTTCTTTTTGGAAAAGTCTTGTGAAAGGAATTTCATTGTTAATGGCGATTGAAGGGAGAAGGTTAATGAGGTAGGTTGCCATGTGAAGAGCCTCGACCCAAAATGATGGGGGAAGATGAGCTTGAAAAAGAAGCGTACGGATGACATTATTTATTGTGCGTATCATTCGTTCAGCTTTACCATTTTGTTGAGAGGTTTTGGGGCAAGAAAAACAAAATTGAATGCCATGGTTAGCAAAAAGTGTATGTAGTTGGTTATTGTCGAACTCACCACCATGATCACATTGGAAACTCTTAATTTCGCATTTAAATTGATTTTTAACGTAATTACAAAAATGCAAAAACTTGTCGAGCATGTCAGATTTATTTCTAAGAGGATATATCCATAAATAGTGAGAAAAATGATCAAGAAATAGGACATAATATTTAAAATCACTGGAACTAGTTATGGGAGAAGTCCATAAATTAGAGTGAATGATATCAAAACATTGTTCAACAATAGAATTCGAACTATGGAAAGGAAGTTTCACATGTTTGCCAAGTTGACAAGCATGACAAACATGTGTAGACCTTTCTTTATTACAAGAAATGAAATTACGGGAAACAAGAGAACGAAGGACTTCATCGCCTGGATGACCGAGACGTTGATGCCATGTGGAGGAACTGGTAGAAACAAGAGCAGTGGGGATGGTTGACGGCTTGGTAACCGGATAGAGATCGCCTGAGCTGTCACGTCGAAGGAGGATATGGCGAGTCAAGAAATCCTTCACAGAAAAACCAAAGGCGTCAAATTCAATTGTGCAGTTATTATCTCTAGTAAATTGACGAACAGAAATGAGGTTTTTAATAATGTTAGGCGTGGCAAGAATGTTATTAAGGTGTAAAGGGCGATGAAGAGAAGGAATAATGCTATGTCCAGTGTTGATGACGGGAATGGAGTTACCATCACCAACATGTACAGATGGGTATAAACGTGAATTAAAAACGGTACTTAAATTATTTGCATTCGAGTTTAAGTGAGAAGATGCACCTGTATCCATATTCTAAGTTGGGTCTTGGAGTGTCATAGTACTAAACGCGCTCGGTAACGAAGTTGGTTGAGATGGGTAGAGTGCGGGAGCGGGTCTAAGAATTCCCTGACTTGTGAAGTGCGGATGCTGCTGGTTGGAGTACACAGCCTGTTGGGCCGGTTGTGGGGTGGGTTGGGGCTGAACGTGGGGAGCAGGTTGGTACAAGATGGGAGTAGTGTAGTGGGCCTGTTGTGGAGTGATAAAATGTTGGGTTGGGCGAATAGGGTATTGGGCCTGGTAATGTGGGAGACGTGCCTGGTATGTACCATTGGGTTGAGTTATGTTATGAAGATTATTCTGTGACATAGAATGTCGACCAAGGGTTGTGTTGGGCACACTGTTTGATCTAGAGGACAATCCCGCCCTATTGCGGTGGTCATGGATAAACTTGCAACGGTCTCCAAACTTACACATGCCTTTGTTAAAATGATTGCAAAGTTGCAGTAGACTTTGAGACTTAGAGGAGGGTGTGTTAGGGTTACCTTTGTTGACCAAGGAATTAGTTGCCACAACAATCGTTGAAGACGAGGAGCTGCTTTCAAACGTGGTAGATGCACCAGCTTGGTCATTGAGCGATGACTCCTCCAAAAGTAGCATGTTACGTGCCGTTTCAAAAGTGGGGAGGGGTTCACAGTGGCGGATGATTTTAACAATGGTGTCAAAACGGGGGTCAAGACCATTAACGACATATATTACCAAGTTCGTTTCACTTACCACGGATCCGAGATTTTTAAGCCTATCCGCCATAGACTTTATTTTCGTGCAATACTCATTGATAGACATTTTCCCTATCTTGATGGAACAGAGTTCGTTATCAAGATTTATGGCCCTAGCATCCTTGTTATCATGGAAAAGATCTTTAAGATGGTCCCATAGAGCTTTGGTGTTCCCCGGTGTGGAAACAACTTGTTCTTGAAGAGAGTCACATAGAGATCCAAGGATCCGCATCTTGATGAGATCATCAAGCTTGGACCATTCTGGATTAATGGTGCTGGACGAGGCCTGTTGTTCCACGTGAGGTTTGAGACCGAGACTACCAAGATGGATTTTGAAAAAAGAACTCCAAGAATTGTGTGAAAACATAGAGGGGGGGGGGGGTGAATACGTTATCGTTTAAAAACTTTAGATCTTTAGTATCAAATCGCTTATGAAGCTTGTTATAATATGAAAGTTCCAATTATTGTTTGTGACCAATGTAAAGCATAGTAAACCATGTTGTCACACAAGCATTAACATCAAACCACATCACAAGCAATAGTATAGTGCACTAGTAAAAGTAAAGAGATAAAGAAAGGAAAGTGCAAACCGAACACGAGGATTTATAGTGGTTCGGTCACGGATCTCCTTTCCGCCCTACTCCACTCCCCGAGTACCTAACTCGAGAGTTAATTCACTAAATCAACAAGCTCCCTTCTCGGGGGAGAAAACCTTACAATCGTCGCTTACACTTTTTCTGGTACAAAGCTAAATATCGGGTTCTAGTTCGAGGTAGAACCAACCTAACGTCGCCTATACAATATTTCCGACACTAAGCTAGATGTCGAGTTCTTTTACAAGGGTACAACCACTCCCATTATGTTTTATGGCCCAACATAACAAACCTTGTGTTTTATGGCACAAACACATAAACCATCTAATCTAGTTTGGTGAAAGTTTTGTTATGATGCAATGATCTTTACACTAATGATCCATGACACAAATGTCTAATGGATATGAATAACTGCTTCTAAATGAACTTCCATTTGATAGGAAGCCTTCATGATGAAGATCACAAGTTCCCTAAACTTGTTGTGATAGATCTTCAGCTTGTGGTGAGTGGAAATGACTAGATCTCCAAGCTTTCCTTGGTTGATCAAAATGTAGAGTATGCTTACAACAAAGATGAATGTTAGAAGCATTATGATCATGATCATTAGGGTGTTTAATGTATGTTACTACATTGTTAATGATAGATCTAAATGTATGTGATAAGGTTTTAAAATGTACCTTTTTGAGGGGTCGTTTAAGCCCTTATTTGATCACTTTTGTATCCGTTATTACTTAATATCATTCCTTTTCACTTTTTAGGTCTCTTGAAGGCAAATTGCTGTAATGGCACTTATTTGGACGAAAAGGCGCGGATATACGAAGAAAATGGCCAAAGTCAAGAATCGAGACATTAAAGCTGCTGAAAGACAAGGTGACGGCGTCACTGCTTAACTGCGATGCCGTCGGAGCATTTTGTGACGACACAGAAGCCAAATTTCATATTTTCAAGTGACGGTGTCAGGCTTTAAAAGAGTAGGCCGTCGCAACTCAGACGACCTAGATTTGATCCAGACAGCGTCAGAAGCTAAAGAGGACGGCGTCACAAGCACAAGGTGACGCCGTCGCAAGACTAACGTGGCCAAGACGAAACCCTAATGACGGCTACCCGACGGCGTCACAAAACATAAGGTGACGCCGTCGCACATGTAATCTTATATATAGAATCCGAATTTTTCAGTATTAGTGTGTAGTTTTTTGGAGTAAAAACCAAAACCGAACCAAGGCTGTCTTGTACAGTATTTTAGGGTTCCAAACCCTATCTTACAACAAGATAAGTGTTTTACTTCATTAATTCAATTATGTATTTGATTATTTGTGTGTATGCTTGCATGTTCTCCATGTCTGGCTAATTTACTTGTGTGTTTGCTTAGGGAATATGAAACTTAATTATTGAATATTGATTGGTTGTCTCTTATCTTAATTGTTAATGATCTAGTAATGCGATAGGTCATTCGTTGTGTAATTAATGCTTGATTAATCTTTGTGACCCTTAGGTTATAGCACTTAGAGCGGTTGTAGGCTAAACCATCCAAAGAGGCCTTAGAGTTAGAGTTTATAATCCCTAGTGGGTTTTGTAGACGAGTCCCTTTGGTAAGTTCAAAGAGTTAGGGATAAACGCATACCCTACAACTTTAGACACACAACGCGATTAAGAATAAGGACGTGACAATTCAACCACAAATAGGAGATAATTAAGGAGTAATAAAACCTAAGTAAACACATCTTTAAACTATCATACGAACACACAATAATTAGACATAGACTACCCATTAGTTTAGATAATTAGAGTAATCGGTAGAAATACCAACCCCCAAATCCAAACCCCAAGATTCGTACCTTTCCATTTCCTAAAAAAAACATAAAAAAGATAAAAAATAATCTTCCTCAACCCCCAACCTTAGCGTAGTAACTTCTCACTAGCATTCCTATTCCCCTAGAGAACGATATCAATACCCGTGGCTTACCATAATACTACACTACAACGATTAGGTTCACTGCCTAGGGTGTTATAAAACTTGCTCGAAGAAAAGGAAGTTCCTTTGACCCCGAACGACGCGTGTAGCGTTATCAAGTTTTTGGCGCCGCTGCCGGGGAATAGAATAGCTAGTTAGTAGTCCACCTCGTTTAGGTTTCTTTGCTTGATTCCTATCAAGTAAATTTTTCTCATTTTTAGCTTCCTCGTAGTCTGTCCCCCATCTTCGTGACCTTTGTTCGTAACACCATCACTTTTCATCATGGAAGGTGATAACCAACCACCATTCATCAACCTACCACCAAATGACCCGCCAAGAGCCCGTACTCTTGGTGAATACTCGAGACCAAGCCACCTAGGCTATAGGAACACCATTGAGCTTCCCGACCAAGCCCAAACTACGGCCCTGCGATCCGACACCATCCGGTTGGTGCAAAACGGATGTGCATTCCGTGGACTTCGTTTCGAAGATCCAAATCAGCATCTAAGGGATTTCCTTAAAATTGTCGATTCAATCGACCTTGATGCTACTACTCGGGAGACCACGCGTCTGCGTCTCTTCCAATTCTCTCTACGGGACCAAGCTAGTAATTGGATTGAGCGACTTCCCGCCGGCTCCATCTCAAGTTGGGATGATCTCACCTCTCGTTTCCTTGCTCAATTTTTCCCACCGGGGAGAACCACTAAACTTAGGAATGACATCTTGATGTTCCAACAACGTCAAGGTGAATCTCTCTACGAAGCATGGACTCGATTCAAGGACTTAATTCATAAAGTCCCTCATCACGGCATTGATCTTTGGCTCCAAGTCCAAATCTTTTATGATCATGTCAACTTCCCCACCAAGCGATCCATTGACCAAGCGGCCGGTGGAAAACTTAGTGATCTCACCGCGGAAGAATCATGGGGTATAATAGAGGACCTTGCTCTCTATGATAACGAAAGTTGGAATGACCCCCGTGAGTTGCCCAAAACCGTTAAGGCAATCTCCTTGCCTCCCATTGACTCACAATCTTCTGACCGTAGGATGATCGAACTTGAAGATCAAGTTAAATTCCTAATGAGTTCCTACGAAAACCCTAAGTCTTCACGCCATGTGAACAAAGTTTCTTCCTCGTGTGAGCCGTTTTATGATCCTCATAACACGCGCACTTGCACCCGATCCCCCGAACATGCTTCCGTTGACTACGCATCCTCGCGTATTAATGGAACGGGAGGAAGATTCCCCATGATACCCGGACCTAGGAATTTCAATGAAACCCGAGAAGCATGGAAGGGCAAGCCCGACTTCTATTGGGGACAAACCAAAGAATTCACTTCCAATGATTTTTCATGGCCCCCACCTCACGGTCCTAACCAACAAAACATCGAGGGGATGTTGCAAAACCTAGTTGCATCCCAAGAAGCCCAAATAGCTAAACTCTCGGACCGCTTTAACCAACAACAAGCCGAAATGGATAGGAAGATAGATAACCTTTTGAAAGCCATGACCAATAGTGATAGGAAGGTTAATGCTATCTCAAATCCCGAGCCTTCCGGTGTAGAGATTAAGGACCCAAGTAAGTTAGCTAAGTATGTTCAATTCGTCAATACCATCGCCTTAGTGAAACCTAATAGAACAAATGACGAAGAGGACCATACACGTGAGACTAATGAAACAACCGAGGAAGTAGATGAAGTAGACAATGACTATTTCAATAAGTTTCCTACGGAAGAAGAGCTATCTCGCCACCCTCACCTAGTATGTGACCTCCGTCACATGTATGTTAGGAAAAGCCCTAGAATCAAGTTTGGGAACCCTTGGAATCTTAACATACCATGTTGCATAGGACACCTTTTGTGACAAAGGCCTACATTGATCGCAAATCCCCAATCAACATAATGACTAGCACCTACTACAATTGGGTAGTGAAGAAGCGTATTCCAACTAGGCAAGACCCCGATGATCCTAGTGTTAGTTGCAATTTTCTTGGTAGAGTTAAGGGATTGCCCATTTATGTAGGTAGTTTCACGTTTCCTACGGACTTCATAATTGTGGATGATATTAGCACGGCCATAGATCCTAGCTTGTCCCACGTTATTCTAGGAAAACCTTTCATAGAAAGCACCGGGATGACCTATGACCCCTCGTTAGGAATAGTGCGATTTAAAGATGAGACCGATAACATAGCTTACCAAATGCCGTTTAAGATTGAGAAGTTTTCATCACTCTCTAATGATGAAAAGGAACTTAAACTATCGGTCTATTATAGGAATGAGGAGGATAAAGAAAAAGGAGTAGATTATGTTATGGCTAAGATTTTCGGATTCTATAAGGATTGCTTGAACCTAGGACCGAAATATAGGACCGATTGGGGAAAGGATGAACTCTTAGAGAAGTGCATCATAGGGCACTTCTACAACATGGAATCCCCCAATAGAGACTGTCATGAGAAAGAACATGGCGGTAATGAAGTCACGTAAGGGCACGACTACGAGTCTAGCTACAAGACTCTTAAATAAAGAAAAGCGCTTCGTGGGAGGCAACCCATGCTTAATTGTTTGCTTGTTAGTGTCGTATATCTTTTATTGATTGTTTATTCTCATGTTTAAATTTGTAAAAATGCTTTATTTTGTTTTTAACCTCGTCTTAATTGCATATAAAGGTATTTTAGATAAAGGATAAGTGTAGGGAGGATTACACACGTTTTCAAAAAAAACGTAAACATGAGAATAGCAATTCATTAAAAGATATATATGTGTGTTTGTTCGAGTCAAATGCTTGTATCGAGTCATAATGGATGTTTTGCAGAAATTTTTCCAGATTCTAAAGATGTAAATTTTCCAGAATTTTTTCCAGAAAATCGCAGACCAGTTTTTGTCAGGATAACCTGACGGCGTCAGGATTACAACCTGACGGCGTCAGGAAGGAGTAAAAACAACAGATTATTTTTTTCTCATTTTCTGAGCTACTTATGAATTTTTGGAATTTTTCAGGTCTTAATTTTCCAGAAATTCTGTAAACATCCATTCCAGAAGCATTATATCTTAGTTTAGTAGAGTCTTATATATATTATTACCGCCGATTTTACGCGAAGGTTTCGTTTGTTTTCTTCGAATGTGCAGGTTTTATTTATCAAGAAGAAGAAACAAAAGATTGGAAGGAGCTTTTCACGCACACATTCTTCTTGGAAAGGATTTAACCACTATTTACACGGATCCTACCGAGCTAATCAGGGGAGTACTAGTTTCTTTCGTCTTTAATTACCTTCCATTATCATAACTTTGATACTTTCGGGGAACATTGGGGACAATGTTCAGTTTAAGTGTAGGGAGGAAAAATAAAACGGGAACTTTGAAACTATACTTATCCTTGATTATTTGCTTTGTCCAATTGTATTTGTGTAATAAACCATGAGAAAATGTCGGTTAGGGTAATTTTGGCACCGAATTTGAAATTTTCTATGACATATAGGAGTGGGCCATTAGTCTTAACAAAAGCGTCTCACGGATAGGAAGTTGCATGACTAGCACAAAAACCCTTTACCACCTAAATTCCACCCAAAATGTGAGGATCACCCTTAGATTAGTAGGAATTAAAGCATTCATCTTTAATGCTTAGAGTGTGAACCGATAGTATATTAGATTCTAGAACTTGTTTTGTGATGCATCCCGAGATCGCTAGTAAGACTACACTTGTGTAGTTAGGAATAACTAAATGATAAGAGGCATTAGGATAACCCTTGTTTGATACCCGTAATACAATTACTTCTTCCACATCGGTTGAGTAATTCCCCCACGCCCTTTGCGTTGTACTCATCTTTAGTACACGATATCCCTAGTTAACCCCTAAGAGCCTATCCTTTTCGCGGTTCTCGTGATGTTTCGGGTTTTCCGGAATATCAATGAAGAGCATTGTTTACACCCCACCCCCAAATATACACCCAAATCGCCTTAGCCTACCCTGTATGCACTCACTTTTAGTGCATTATTGTTATCACCCCAAACCCTTAGTTCAATTAACTAGTTGCTTGCATGAGTTGCTAAGTCGAGTCATATCCTTTGTACACAGTTTTGGGACGATTGGGACTCATGGGAAAAAGTTAAAGTTTATAAAATAATTGGAAGGGAACATTAAATTCCTTTATTTGCGTAATAACATACCCCAAGTGTTTTGATTTTTTCAATTCGGGTCAAATTAGTGTTAGAGAAATAAAAACTCAAGTGTAGGGATGTGCCTATGAATCCCTATCATTTTGATGTTACCGTAGAGGATGGTAGAGTAAAAGTGTATGAAAAAAAAATCGAAAAAAAATAGAAAAAGAGAAAAGAAAAAAAATAGAGTGTAAAAAAAAAAAAAAAAAAAAAAAAAAAAAAAAAAAAAAAAAAAACGCGGGCTACCATCCTACATCTATCTTTTAAATTTATGTTTGTTTGTTTCAGTTAGCTAGAGTCTAGAGTGTCGAGTCTTGGCTTAGCAACGCCATTCTTCATATGCTTGTAACAAAAAGATTTTTGACTTACCACCACTAAAAAGCCTATCCCACCAAACCCTTTGTTTCCCTACCTAAGCCTAACATTACAACCCTTTAAAGACCTCTTTGATAGTCTTTCCTAGGTGCTTACGCCAAAGCGATGGAGGTTTGATCTATTCTCAAGCCTATGGTAATCTATGTACTAGGACCGGTTAATGAGTGTTTAATCTTCCATTTCCAACTTGTTATATTTCATATACACCCGAGAGAGATGTGAGTATCCAAACACCCCATGTGAGGTGCTAGTATGTAATTTCCGTGCTTGTTATGACTTTTGCGGGGCTTATATGTGTTGTGGATTGTTTTAAACCAATGCTTCATGACCCCTAACTTATAAATTAATTGGCTAAAAGCACATTTGCTTGAGGACAAGCAAATACCAAGTGTAGGGATATTTGATAAGGTTTTAAAATGTACCTTTTTGAGGGGTCGTTTAAGCTCTTATTTGATCACTTTTGTATCCGTTATTACTTAATATCGTTCCTTTTCACTTTTTAGGTCTCTTGAAGGCAAATTGCTGTAATGGCACTTATTTGGACGAAAAGGCGCGGATATACGAAGAAAATGGCCAAAGTCAAGAATCGAGACATTAAAGCTGCTGAAAGACAAGGTGACGGCGTCACTGCTTAACTGCGACGCCGTCGGAGCATTTTGTGACGACACAGAAGCCAAATTTCATATTTTCAAGTAACGATGTCAGGCTTTAAAAGAGTAGGCCGTGGCAACTCAGACGGCCTAGATTTGATCCAGACGGCGTCAGAAGCTAAAGAGGACGGCGTCACAAGCACAAGGTGACGCCGTCGCAAGACTAACGTGGCCAAGACGAAACCCTAATGACAGCGACCCGACGGCGTCACAAAACATAAGGTGACGCCGTCGCACATGTAATCTTATATATAGAATCCGAATTTTTCAGTATTAGTGTGTAGTCTTTTGGAGTAAAAACCAAAACCGAACCAAGGCTGTCTTGTACAGTATTTTAGGGTTCCAAACCCTATCTTACAACAAGATAAGTGTTTTACTTCATTAATTCAATTATGTATTTGATTATTTGTGTGTATGCTTGCATGTTCTCCATGTCTGGCTAATTTACTTGTGTGTTTGCTTAGGGAATATGAAACTTAATTATTGAATATTGATTGGTTGTCTCTTATCTTAATTGTTAATGATCTAGTAATGCGATAGGTCATTCGTTGTGTAATTAATGCTTGATTAATCTTTGTGGCCCTTAGGCTATAGCACTTAGAGCGGTTGTAGGCTAAACCATCCAAAGAGGCCTTAGAGTTAGAGTTTATAATCCCTAGTGGGTTTTGTAGACGAGACCCTTTGGTAAGTTCAAAGAGTTAGGGATAAACGCATACCCTACAACTTTAGACACACAACGAGATTAAAAATAAGGACGTGACAATTCAACCACCAATAGGAGATAATTAAGGAGTAATAAAACCTAAGTAAACACATCTTTAAACTATCATACGAACACACAATAATTAGACATAGACTACCCATTAGTTTAGATAATTAGATAATTAGAGTAATCGGTAGAAATACCAACCCCCAAATCCAAACCCCGAGATTCGTACCTTTCCATTTCCTAAAAAAAACATAAAAAAGATAAAAAAATAATCTTCCTCAACCCCCAACCTTAGCGTAGTAACTTCTCACTAGCATTCATATTCCCCTAGAGAACGATATCAATACCCGTGGCTTACCCTAATACTACACTACAACGATTAGGTTCACTGCCTAGGGTGTTATAAAACTTGCTAGAAGAAAAGGAAGTTCCTTTGACCCCGAACGACGCGTGTAGCGTTATCAGTATGCAAGAAGGTGGAGAAGAAGTGTTTTCAAGTGGTGAAGAAATGGGAAAACAGCTTAAACACAAATGCAATTAAGATCAGAGGAATATAGGGAATTCCTGGGTCGTTAAGTCCCACGGAGGATGAATTGGTGTTAAAACACTTAATCAGATGGTAGAATGATCACTAAGGATAGCAATCAGTAGGGTTTTCGATGGAAAATTATACTAAAAGAAAAGATTAACAAATAACAGCGACTTAAATGCAAATTAAAAGAAATAAAAGATAAAATCTACTAAATAAACGCTATCACTATTTTTAAAGGCGATGAACGTTTAAAACCTAAAACTTAAAACTTACGTTTAAATAAAAATAACGTCTACGTACAATATAAAAAGTGAGTTTTAAAGAAATAAAAGAGCTACAAATATGAAAATGATATTTTAACAATCCTAATAATAAAAGAAAATTATTAGAAAAAGAAAATTATTTTTACAACTATTTATTTAATTATTATTAATTAAAAACTATTTATTAAGTATTTAAATTGCACTAAAATACAAGAAAATACAAAATTAACCTAGAAAAATGAAATTATAACTTGGAAAAATCTAAAATATGATAAAACTTATTTTAAAACTAAAAATATATTTTTAAGACTTATTATGTATTTATTATTAATTTAAAACTATTTAAAACTAATTAAAATGCTAAAAAATACTTTTTAAACTAAGAAAATTATGGAAAAATACTTTTTATAACTTTTATATTTATCTTAACCTAAGAAAATTGAAAAATCATTTTTTTGGACTTTTTATAATTTATTTGTATTAAAAGCTATTTAAAAATACCTAAAAACTGTTTTTAATTAAGAAAAATAATAAACAGTTATGAAAAATTATGAAAATTTCAGGAAAAGTTTATTTTAATATGCTGAATCTATGAAAAATAGAAAAACATAGGCTTGTTTGGAAGAAAATGAAACTGCTATTATAAGTGCTTATCAAAAAGCACTTGAATAAGCCAATTTATAACCAAAGACCACCAAACTGATAAGGAAGCTAAAATATGCTATAATGACTCAATTTCAACCAAAAACAACAAGCTAGAACCTCTGGATTACTATTTAACACAGATTTGAGGTTTGATCTTGATAATGAAAACAGAAAATGGTAGGTTACTTTAAGCTATTGCACAGGACACAGAATAAGCTAAAGCTGAAAAACAATTAATGGAACTTGCATAAGACCTGGTTGACTACCTATAAACCAAAGATGATGGCCAGACAAGCTAACATGAGCTTGTGAGATGCTTTTTCAAAACCTGAGAACCCACTGATTTGAGACTCAGTTAATGCTGAGTAAAATGGGTCAAAATGATAAGCTAATGCAGGCCTAGAGAATAAGCTGCAAAAGGGAATTTGACACTTGGAACTTGAAAAGGACCAGGTTGGCTATCTTAAGACCAAAAATCAGAGGATTTGACCAAATATTAAGCTCTGTGTGAGCTTATGAACTTGGATGTAAAAACTGTGCACAGGACACAGTATTGAAATGGTGAGAAAAATAAGCTAAACAAAAAGCTATCAAATAAGCTGTAAATGGAAAATAGGAACTTGTAACCTTGAGACAGCTTGGTTGGCTTCTCAAAAATCCAAAACACACAAGATAAAGATCACTAATAAGCTCTCTAAGAGCTTATGAACTTGCTACCAAATCTGTGCACAGGACAGATTTTTGACTTTTTAATGACACACTTAGTTTGACTTTTATGAACTTGTGATTGATCTAAAACACTGATATTGATGTATTAAGGTATATTAAGACTTGTTTGATGTTTGGTAACAACTTTTTAACACAAAATCATGATCACTGATCTTAAAAATCCAACAGTTAATACATAAAATGATATTAAAAGGATTTTTGACTTTTAGGCTATTAAGAACTTGTTTTAATGACTTGTATGAGTTATTAAGAACTAGTATAACATGTATCAACCAAGAACAAGGTCTGCAACAACCTGTTACACAGAGAAATACACAAATCCAAACACTACTTTTATGTGACTGATTTGAGTTTTTTCAAAGAGTTTGTCAGATTAAGAACTTGTACTTGATTAAAAACATTAGATTATCATATAAGAGGACTATATAAGTATAAAACATCAACATTAATAGTATAAAACTAAGAATTACAAAATATGCAATATTAACTGTTAAAATGAGATTGTTAATAACTACTGATTTAAAATAACAAACTACTGGTTTTAAAACTTAAATACACTTGACTGTAACTAAGTAACACAAAGACAAACAGATTTAAGCTTATGATTCACTTAAACAGTAAAATGCCAATTTATACCAAAAAGCTTACAAACTGGATCCAGCTCAGAATTGAGAACCAAGGTCTGAAAACACATCCTAAAGCTTCCCATGAAGCACTAATCCCAAGGCAATCCAAAATATACCCTGCTCCAACCTGCTAGAACCTTGAACCATGGATTTTTATTTTTAAGCTATTTATTTGTTATTTTTGTGAATTTCTGACTTTTGCTAACAAACTGATTTTTAGAGTATCTAAAAGCTTTGATAAGCTTTATTTGGAGCTTATATGTGCTTCTCAGTCCAAATTAACAGTTTCTAACAACAATTCAACTTATTGAGATTTTTGAATGATAAGAAAATTTCATAACTTGACATAAGACTTGAAAATGGAAATTGAAGCTTACAAAAGTTTTCTTTCACCTTAAAAACATAAAATTCAAAGCTTAAAGCTTTTACAAACACTGAAATTTGAAGATTAAGCTAAAACGACATTAAAATTTAAAATTACACTAGATTAGCATCTATGTTGCTTCCTTCTTGATATTTATTGACTTCAAAAATCTCTTGTCGACCTCTGAGAATATCCCACCACATCTAGACCATTGAAATGAGCCAGATCATCATAATTGCCACTTGGCGATTTTGGCGCCAAAATTCCAACGAGCAGGTTATTAGCATTAATTGGAGTTGGATTGGTGTGGAGGTGGAGGGGGAAGATACTCAAGTGGTGTTGGTGAGGTGTAAAGGTGAAAACCAGTGGTTAAAACCACTGGTTTTGGCTAATACTGCTTTGGAAGAGACGATGAACAGTGACCGCGGTATATTTTGAATTTAATTTTTGGGCCGGGTCAAGTGTTACTGGATTGGATTGGGCTTATAGTAATAATAGGGTCCGTTTGGTTTGGTTTTAACAACAAGGACCATAATTGCAATTTAGCCAAAGTTAAGGGCTGATCTTGAACATGTTCCAAAGTTCTCATAAGGGTCAAACCTGCCAAGTAAGATTAGTTCAAGGACCATTGTTGAAAATTTCCATTTTTACAAATCCAGGGACCAAAACTGTCAAGTTTGAAACTTGAGGGACCAATATTGAAATTTTCTCCAAAGTTTTATCATAAGGACCATTTTTGCCATTTATTAATAGAACAAGGTTAAAACTTGATAATTTTCATTTTTTTAAATTAACCAAGGACTATTTTTGACAATTTTCAAAGTTCAGGGACCAAAGTTGTCATTTTGTGATTTTTAAACTTTAAAGGATTTGTTTTGACAACTTTTGAATCCCAAGGACCTAAAATGATATTTTGCAAGTTTTTGAATTACCAGGGACTGATTTTGACAATTTTTGTAACTTGGGGGACTAAAACTGCCAATTATGCAAACTTAATACGTTTTTCACCAGATTTTGATGTTTTTGCATTTAAAACATATAAAACACTTGTTTGTGATATTTTTATCATTTTGATGTGTTTCTGAGTGTTTTCAGATGTTTTTGGCATTCTAACAGTACAAAAATGATGAGTATTTAGACACTCATCAGCGACGATCAAACTCAATAGGTTTATGGGTTAAGATGCCGGAATTGACTGCTTTGATACCAGTTGATATACTCTTACAGGAATCAACGAGATTCAAATAAGACTATAACTAACAAAAAACACAAACAATAAGAATTGAGCTCAAGAATTAGTTAATGGGATTTGTTATGGCTTACTGACTTGTAGAAGTTTATTACAAGAGAGAATTACAAAATCAAAACCGCTTACAAATGTGAAATGAATTGTGTAATATACAAATGAAATGATGAAATGGTTGTAACGGCTTTTCCCGCCTAAATGGTAAGGGTTAAAACTGCTTATTTGACCCCACACGTGCCATGCACGCGTATACTTATTTAAACTCATATCATGTTGCAAACCACTAAAGTTTTTAAGGACCAACACCTTTACTCCTTTACTAAGAATTAATTCAAGGCATTTGTTAATAATTTTCGTGTGCACGATTGTCTAGAATTTTAAAGAGTTTGAACGTAAATAATGTAAACTTAAAACAAAACATTTTTATCATAGATTTAACACAATTATAAATCATTAAATAAATTATCTTAATACATATCCAAAATTTAACATAATAAAAAACTAGGGCAAATGATAAAAAAAGTATCATACTTGCCATCATTTGCTCTTGTGGGTAAGAGGGGCAAAAATGTCCAACTTTTTTGCAAAATACCCTAAAGAGGATGAATTTGAAAGTATAATACCCTCAAAAATAAAAAATTTTGTTCGCTACCCTGAAGAAGAAAGGGTGGCAAGTTTAGTACTTTTTTTAACCATTAGCCCTTTTTTTAACAACAAAGAGAATAGTACTTGGAAAAAGAATTTGCATTTGACTTATCATTTTTGAGTCGGTTTAGATATGATCGAGATATTTGGACTTGCTACAAAAATTACGTATTAAGGGCCCATTAACTTGTTCATTATACCCTATAAAGATACTCATAGGTTAGAAGAAGTTTTATATAAAAGACTGAAACAAATAAGTGAATTTCAATTGTTGTTTGAGCATTTGAACGATTACGAAAATTACGTATTAAGGGCCCATTAACTTGTTCATTATACCCTATAAAGATACTCGTAGGTTAGAAGAAGTTTTATATAAGACTGAAACAAATAAGTGAATTTCAATTGTTGTTTGAGCATTTGAACGACGGAGTGGCGAATTAAACAAAAGCGTCAGATGGTTATTGTTAATGGGGTCTATTTAATTGAGCATAAGAGACGAAATAATGGAATTTAATACATAGGGTTAATTTGCATTGACCGGATTTTTCGAAGATGGAATGATCGAATTCACTTATTAGCCGCTAATTATGAGGTGAGTTTTCATGTGCTTAAATTGCGTTGCACTTTTTATTCGAAGTACTATCATGCGACTTGTTTAAATGATCGTTATTTGTTACGCGTTTCGAGTGTTTGATAATATGTGAAAGTTGATTAAATTGTTATATTTAAAATGTTGAGATATATAAATGTTGAATTGTGAATCGTGAAATATGAATTGTTGGAACCGTTGAACCGAGCGGGTATAAATATGAATTGTTGGAACCATTGAACCGAACAGGTATGAATATGAATTGTTGGAACCGTTGAACCGAACGGGTATATGTTGAATCGTTGGAACCGTTGAATCGAACGTAAATATAAATAGTTGGTATATGTTATAACGTGATATAAATTGAATTGTTGGTTTATATTAGGTTGTTGGTATTTGAATTAATTAAGAATATGCTATAACTGAATAACACTTATATGAGATTTGAACAAATTGCATGATCATTTTATAAGTTTGATATTATATGAATTGTTTTATATGTAAAAACCATGAATTCTCACTAGCCTTTGGCTGACCCAAAACTCTTTTAAAATTTTCAACCCAGATGAGCTGCTTTTAGGAATCAAGAGATTAATTGAGACCGAGTAAGAGTTGACGCTTCCGCTGATATAAAGTAAATTATAGGGTTTAACGCTCCGAAAAGGCGGGGTGTTACAGTTGGCATCAGAGCCTTTGGTTTAAGTGAATTAGGTTTAGTCACCTAGTCTTAGACCGTAAATAGAAAACTCAATAAAGATACTTATAAGTGTTGAGACTCGATTAGAGAATAATGTTGCCAAACGATAATAAGTATATAGTCAGATCAATTTTAGGCTATAATATTATTGGAGAAACTTAAATTAAGAACTGGTTCAAATGTACAAGACTATTAAGTACCTGACTATAAGTGCTTTAATTGAAGTGTTTGACACTGGATTGATGAATAATTTGGTTTCTAATTAGCTTGACTAGTGATATCAGGATAAATGAATTTGAAAAGATGATTTATATGGAAATCGGGTGTATTGGAACACTAATGTAAACGACTAGACGGGAGCATCAAAAGTTGACTTAGTGAACAAGTGTGTGAAAAAAAAAGGTTGTTAAAATTTCATATAATTCTGAGGATGTCTAAGACGAAACTAAAGGCGAAGAAAATAGAAGCAATATACGAGAACTTGACAATATAGAAAACGGTATAAGAAAAAAAGAAAAAAAAAAAGCATTGTTGGTGATGTTTTAATCTTTAATGATAACAGTGAACGTTATTTGCCTAACTTGTGAATAACATGTATAGATTTTAAATGATTATTCATGTTTTAGGATGAAAAAGACTTGGTATTAAATGTTTGCTAGTTCCTAGTTGCATATAACCTTTGGGGGTAGGTAACGAGATTAAGTTTTCATGAATGAATATATATACATAGAACGAGGTACGGTTATGGGCTTGCTATAGATTTGATTATACAAGAAGTGGAAGATTATTATTTGTTTGCTTAATGGTAAAATAAGCATTAGGTGTATGTATATTTGAGTTGTGAAAGCATGGTGCAAATGTATTGGCAAACAACTATAAAAGGAATAACTTATTAAATATAACAAATTTTAGATTATTAATGAGATACATATATGCATGAGTACTTTATAAATTTAAATGAATGAAGGATTGTTATCTTGCAGGTTGAAGCATGATAACTTACTATGACACTAATAAGAAAATTTGCTTTTTGTTTTTCTTTTCTTTTAGAATAAACAATAAGAAATCGTTGACAGTAGAATTGGGTAAGGGTATATGACATATATTGTTGTTACCTTGTTTATGATTTTCTATATAAGGTCTAAAAAATCACAGATTAAAAAAAAGAAAAAAAAAAAGAAAAACAATCTTAAAAGAAAAGAAAAAGAAAAAGTAAAACTTAATTATGGGTTGTTATGGGTTTACCATTTGAGAATTACTTGATTTAGATTTTTTAGATTAGGTTGAATTCTTGCATATGTTGATGTTAATGGGGCATAATATTCTTGTTTGTTTTGAAAACTATTGATGTTAAACGTACTCTTAGTGTGCATACAAATTTTGAGGGGAAGATTGTAATAACCCGTATTTTGAAATATGAGAAAACAAAAGGTTACTAATAAACTAAATAAATAACTAAAGCGATCGTATGTACGGTTATTTTATAAGTTAAACCGTTATGGTTATTAGGTGATATATAATAAACTATGCAACAATATTTTTTTAACAACAAAGAGAATAGTACTTGGAAAAAGAATTTGCATTTGACTTATCATTTTTGAGTCGGTTTAGATATGACCGAGACATTTGGACTTGTTACAAAAATTACGTATTAAGGGCCCATTAACTTGTTCATTATACCGTATAAAGATACTCATAGATTAGAAGAAGTTTTATAAAAAAGACGGAAACAAATAAGTGAATTTCAATTGTTGTTTGAGCATTTGAACGACGGAGTGGCGAATTAAACAAAAGCGTCAGATGGTTATTGTTAATGGGGTCTATTTAATTGAGCATAAGAGACGAAATAATAGAATTTAATACATAGGGTTAATTTGCATTGACCGGATTTTTCGAAGATGGAATGATCAAATTCACTTATTAGCCGCTAATTATGAGGTGAGTTTTCATGTGCTTAAATTGGGTTGCACTTTTGTTCGAAGTACTATCATGCGACTTGTTTAAATGATCGTTATTTGTTACGCGTTTCGAGTGTTTGATAATATGTGAAAGTTGATTAAATTGTTATATTTAAAATGTTGAGATATATAAATGTTGAATTGTGAATCGTGAAATATGAATTGTTGGAACCGTTGAACCGAGCGGGTATAAATAAGAATTGTTGGAACCGTTGAACCGAGCGGGTATAAATAAGAATTGTTGGAACCGTTGAACCGAACGGGTATAAATATGAATTGTTTGAACCGTTTAACCGAGCGGGTATAAATATGAATTGTTGGAACCGTTGAACCGAACGGGTATGAATATGAATTGTTGGAACCGTTGAACCGAACGGGTATATGTTGAATCGTTGGAACCGTTGAATCGAACCGAAATATAAATAGTTGGTATATTTTATAGCGTGATATAAATTGAATTATTGGTTTATATTAGGTTGTTGGTATTTGAATTAATTAAGAATATGCTATAACTGAATAACACTTATATGAGATTTGAACAAATTGCATGATCGTTTTATAAGTTTGATATTGTATGAATTGTTTTATACGTAAAAACCATGAATTCTCACTAGCCTTTGGTTGACCCAAAACTCTTTTAAAATTTTCAACCCAGATGAGCTGCTTTTAGGAATCAATAGATTAATTGAGACCGAGTAAGAGTCGATGCTTCCGCTGATATAAGGTAAATTATAGGGTTTAACGCTCCGAAAAAGCGGGGTGTTACAGAACAACGTCTTCTTATGCAAAACCCACTTAATGCAAAACCCACTCAAGGACAGAAAGAAATTTATGCACAGGATACTCGTATTTGAGTGTGACCCATGGATTTCAAATTCAAAGGAATGAGTGTTGAAAAAGTTTTTCAAGATTTCTTTGACTCGACTTGAATATCATAAATTGTAGAGTAATTCTTAGGATTTTCTACAAGTATTTAATTGTTTCGAAAAACTTAAGCTTAAAGTCTATAATTAGTCTAAATAAACATGTGAACCCGTTTAAATATGTGAGCATTTAAAAATCAAAATATATAACTTGGTTTTAAGTGGGATTTGGATTTGAATGTATTACCAAAAGACTTGTATCTTAATGGTACCTCATGTTGTGTGAGAATTAAAACTCTTCAATCAAATAGTTGTGGATTCAAGCACTACTTCAGTACCTTGGACATATGATATAAATTTGTGATGTAAATGTCATGAGATAGTTAAAACTTGCCATTCTATTAAAATATATATATATATATATATATATATATATATATATAGAAGCGTTCAAATGAGAAGGGATTTTTTTGTGAGAACGCGAGAAGAGATCTGGACCGTTAGATCAAGCAAATCTCATCTTAATATCAATTTGGGCGGAATGACATTTTCGTCAATTTTGACCCAAAATCATAGGGGTCTAACTGAAATATTTTCATTTGCTTCCACCCTCAAAAAAATATCCCGATTTCTCTCTCTCGGTAAACAAAACACACACAAACACACGCACACCACACACCAACCACACCTCATCTTCATCTATCCAGTTATTAATCACAGTTCAACTTCATCTCGCTGGTTATTAACAGTCATCTCCGTCATCTCTTCGCCGTCAACAATCTCCGGCATTGACTGCGGCGTTGACTTTTGTAATTGATTGTTTTCCGATTCAATTTGATATAAATTTTTTCTTTTTAACAATCTTTTCATGATGAATCCGTCTGTTAATCATTTAGAACAGTGTTTTGTGAATTTGAATGCTAATATTGGTACTTGTTTTGAACTAATCAATGTTTTTACTGTTTGTAGTTATAAAATATGTGTTTTGTACTGTGTATCTATTGCGTAACATATCAAGCTGTTATATGATGCTCTATGTAATTGACTGATTAGATATGTCGCCTTTTTGTTTTGATTCTAGTTGAAATTTAGTGTCTGGTTAGTTGTGACCTTAATTTATGGCGTTTATTGTGGTCTCCATTTAGTTTTATTGTTTTAGGCATTATCGTTGTTTCCGTTTAATTTGATTTTTCATTTGAAATTTAGTGCGGGCTTAGGTATTGCGTTGATTTATATGTTTTGTAACTTTTCGCATGTGAAGATTTTATATTATTCTTTTATGTAGTTGAACGATTAGATATGTTATCTTTTTTGTCTCTCTTTTATGCTTTTATATTATGCTTTTATGTTCATATTCGAATACCTTCACATGTGAAGAAATTAGGTATCGAATACCTTCACATGTGATGAAATTAGGTATCGAATACCCTCACATGTGATGAAATTAGGTAACGAATACTTTCACATGTGAAGAAATTTTCTTATAATTCGATTCGTGTCAATGGCTTAAAATAAGGTATTGAGATTTGAGAGGCTTTAAATAAGGTATCAAATACCCTCACATGTGAAGAAATTTGCTTATAACTTGATTCGTCTCGATGACTTGAGCATATATCTTCTACATTTCAGCACGATACTAAGTTATGGTTTTATACATTAGTTGAAATTAACCGTCCTGTTTGTTGTATTATAGTAGGCTTGATTAATGTTGCCTTTTAATTTCAACTTAAGTATTATGCTATTATGTAGTTGAACGATTAGACATGTTTCCTTTTTTTCACATGTGAAGATTGTGAAGAAAAATGTAGCTATGGTTGTTTGAAAGGATTGCTAAAACTAGGATTGGAATTATGGCTAAAACTAGGATTGGAATATGGTTAACTTAAGCGAAAGATTGGTGTGCTTGGTCTCACCCAGGATCATCTAAAACTAGCCTTTGCATATCACTCTGTTTGCACCATACTGTAAGTTTGCACCATTGTCCAGCATTATGACTATGCCAACGAGTTCAGTCACCTGTTTGTCTAGGATCACTGAGCCACATCAGCCACAGACCTGTAGTACAAAGACATGTAAGTTTGAGGGATGTGAAAAGGGAGCAAGAGGTGCTTCAATAACAATAAATATTCTCCCATACTTTCATAAAATCAATGTTGCAACGAGAATTGTACTCGTGCAGCAAGGGGGAAATCTGGGTTTTGCATGTGTCACGGCGGTGGTAAGAGATGCCAGATGGTGAATTGCACCAAGAATGCTGAAGGTCTATCTGGTCTCTGCATCTCTCATGGTGGTGGACGCAGGTGTCAGTTTCTTACTTGTACCAAAGGCGCTCAATGAAGCACCATGTTCTGCAAAGCACATGGTGGTGGCAAAAGGTGCACATTTGAAGGCTGTACCAAGGGCGCAGAAGGAAGTACCCCTTTTCGCAAGGGTCATGGTGGTGGGAAACGATGTGCTTTTGAAGGTGGTGGAGTTTGTGCAAAGAATGTTCATGGTGGAACCCTTTTCTGTGTGGCACATTAAAGTTTAATTAGAGTTAGTTATGCATTGGTGTTTTGGTGATCGAGTTTCAATGGAATGGAAAATTTTAAGGATCATTGTTGTTTGAACTGAATGCACTTCAAAATTAGTGTCGAAAAACCGGGACTGATTTATACTTAAAGTTTTATTTATTTTTCTGTTTTTTGTGCTGAATGTCTATGAGTTAAGTTAAATAAGTTGATTACGGTTAAAGTCTTAAGGATACAGTAGGTTGATACAATAGGTTGCTGCACTTTGAAAGTGGAAAATGTGGAACCGTTTCCTCCAAATATCTTAAAAGGTCTGTTCATGTCAATCTTCTGTGGGTTTTATAATAAGAAAGTCCTAATGCATTTTGATCTATGTAAGAACAAATAATGATATGAGGTTTGATGTTTCTCCAGTTTGACTTTCTTGGTAAAGATTCTGTAAGATACCCGAATTAGGTTGAAGTAGAACTTCCCGTGTTCAAGGCAATTCAGCAGTTACGAACAGGTTAGTTGACACTTTCTAGAGGTGGCAAATTGGACGGTTCAGGCTTAACTCGCCTGGTTAGGTTGACCTGCAATGTTTTTTCATTTTACATTTTTTTAATGCTTTTCTAAATATGTGATGCGGCTGGATATGATTATACAAGCTTTGTTATTACAATAATAGTCTGAATCTTCGAATAAAACCTATAGGAGGATGTGAGCACTAAAAACACACTTTGGACGACTTGTAATCTGTTTGGCATGTTCTCTTTTTAACATAATATTATATTTGGCCGGTTCTACCATTTACAGCTAAACATACGTAAAACAACCCATTCATATGTAAACAATTTAAAATTGCCACCTACAATATGTTTTTTATTTGCCTATGCTGGAACAGGAAATGATTATCTTGATATATCCATTAAAGAACGAGATTATTAGGATTGTTCAACAATTATTATTGGGATCTATCTTATCAAATATGTTGTTAGTGCTTGGTTATGCCTTCTTTACCAGTGGCATTGTACATTATCCAATAGTTCAACATTTCAACCAGGTAATTTGAATTCGATTCTTTTTTTGAATGATGTGTGGAAATTTCGTTGGGTTTAGATCATTGTGAAAAGGAACCACTTCACTAATTTGCGTGCAATTTTATGTTTACAGAGCGACAATAGTTAGTTCAGGGCTGCTGTTGATGGCTGTTATGGGTATACTGTTCCAGCAGTACTTCATTTTACGCACACAGAAGTCCATTAACCTTTTTCTAACAGGTAAAGGTAATAAGTTATCGAGGTGTTTGGTACTGTAGAGAAGCCTCTTTTAGAAATCGTGTCCGCCTTGAGAATTGAAATCAACCAAGGTTTGGCAGCTATTCGAGATATTGCTTCAGGGAAAGACCTCAAGAAGTTCCTATATGTAAGTCGCTTCTTGCTGCTATTGTTTGAAGTAAACGTAATTTTTCGTGGTTTCTTTCAATTACAGTAAAATGTAATAGTGTTGACGGATGTATGTACATTATTGATCAGGTTATTGTTGGTTTGTGGTTCGTGTCGATCATCAGCAACTACAGCTTTTTGACCTTGGTCTACATATGTAATTCTTTTAACACGAACTATTTCATGTTTGCATCAGAACTTCTCATAGCACGTCACTGATTTTACTTAAGCAAGAGTGGTGTTACAGGTCAAATCCCAAACTGGTGGGAGTGGGCTTATTGGTGTTACAGGTCAAATCCCAAACGGTTAGTGAAATGTATGCTGATAGGTGGATGACAAAAATGTGTGTCATATACTTATCTTTCATTGTGTGGCTTATGTAACAATAATGTTGAACACAATAGCTAAAATTGATTACATTTCATACAGGCTTGGGACAATCTCACCAAGTTGGGTATACAAGTTCTAAGGAACTTTGACGTTCCCACATAGAGAAACTGGTATTGCATTAGCACAGGTGCTCTTGTGGGTTTCACGATTCTTCTAAACGTTTATTCACCTTGCTCTTATGTTTTGGATGGTAAGTATCAACATTTAACTAATTGTTAACATGTCTCTTTTATGTTTCACCTGAAGACTAACCTGTTAAATCTAATGTTGGTATTTTAGCCTCTGGCAAAAAAAACAAAGAGTAATATCTGTAGAAATAGCCTCAGAAATGGAAGCTAACCAGCAAGAAACCATAGAACCACCGACACTGAAAACAAATCCATCAAAGAGAGAAACGCCCCCGATCGCTATATGCTGCTTACGGAAAGAATACAAGTATGAAAAGTGTATTCAACTTAACTATTCATGTACCATCCTAGACTTATTGATTTGATTTTAATTGGCTTATATGGATCATTTTTCAGAAGAAATGGCTATGCATTAAATGAGCAGTCGTACTGGTTCCCATGACCTCTAGAGATATGCGATGCAAATGTTGAGAGTGCAATGGGGTATCTCCTAAAAGTGGAATGATCCTACATCTATGAACATAGCATAGTAGCTTAGTTTGGGTAATTTTCTTACAACTTTACATTTTTCTATTGGGTCTTGGTTTAAGTACAACCTCGTAAAATGACATAGCAGCAGATATATGTTACAAAAGTGCATATATGTTTGAAACTTCATTATGGCCAAACATTTTAATACTATGTAAAGGCTACCAAATTTTAAACTAAATTAAGTAGTTACAATTGTCATCTTTATATTTTTGGAATGTGTTCATGGGTTCTGGAGTGCATTAGGACATAAGTAACCCATCAAGTGTTCGATTTTCAATATGAATTATTTTGCATTATAGAAATGTAATTTATTTTATTTTATTTTTATTTTTTTTCACATGTGAAAATTATCTACAATACAAAAATTTTATAGATGATATTGCTTGTTCAAAGAATTGTTATTGGTAAGGATTATAATCATAAATCAGTGCAAGTAACTGTGGCTGTACTTTAAACATGAATGTAAATGTGATTATTAAAGTTACTTTAGACATGAATGTGGGATACAAATTATCTAGGGGTTGAGTCAGATTAATGAAAGCTGCAAAAAAGAGTAATTGGCCCATAGTGTTTGTTGGATTTTGCGAAAAAAATTAATCATGTTAAAAACAAGTCGGTTGGTTGAATTGTATCTAGGTAAGAAGGTACTACATCGTGTATTTACTGGTGAATAAATTTTATTCACGTGCGAAGAAAAAAGTATATGATCATATATAAATGTACATGCATTTTACTGGTGAAGAAAGTTTGTTCACATGCGAATAAAAAAGTATATGCTCATGTATAAATATACATGTATTTACTAGTAAAAAAAGTTTATTTACACGCGAATAAAAAAGTATATGTTCATGATATACGTGTATTTACTAGTGAAGAAAGTTTCTTCACACACGAAGAAAAAACTATATGCTCTTATACAAATATACGTGTATTTACTAGTATTTATTCACACGCAAAGAAAAAAAATTACACTCATGTATCGTGTATATACTAGTGAAGAAAGTTTATTCACACGCAGAAAAAAATATACGCTCATATAAAAATGCACCTGTATTTACTAGTGTTTATTTACACGTGAAAAAAAAAGAAAAAAAAAAATCTTCAAAAAAGATAAATTGATAACTGAAATAACATATAACTTGATAAGCTGGGTTGAATTATTAATCAACTATCCAAAAACGTTTTCGGGTGATTCGTACAATGTTAAACATTCATAACCACTATACAATCTATGCCTTTCCAAGGGAAATAGATAGCAAGTAGAGTAACCATTTAGAAACAGTAAATACACCCAGAGTTTCTTTCCGGCGTGAGATTCGTCACCACTATCATCATTTGCTTCGCCTTTTTGCATATTATTTTTGGCAAGTATCTTGTTAATCTTGTGCAGCTCGTTAGTGATCTTCTGGTCTTTTCTGCTTTTTGGTCTTGCGACCATCTTTGCATCTTCACACCAAGAAATGCAGATTTGGGCATTGCTTCATTTTGCTCGTGGTATGTTGCCCACTCCTCTTTGGTCTTAAAGTCCCACCTATGAAGCCGCCCATTTGCCTACACATGAACCATATATCACATACAAGTATCAAACAGACTAATCCTAGACACGAATACAATAACTTCAAATTAGCCATTATCTAGTTTATCGTGGAACTACGAAGTTGGTATAGCTAACTTTTTATTATTTTTATAGTATATGACACTAGAAGGGTAAGGATCAGGGAAGAAACACTTACTCGTCCACCCGTATCCATTTTGGACAAATCATTTTCATCGTCACTACCCACAACCTCACGATTATATTCTTGATAGCCTGGATAGCATTTTAGACAAATCATCTTCTTAGCAGGTGGAGCATTTATTTCTCTAAATTAGGTTTTCACTGCATAAACTTCTTTTGTTATGGGTTCCATGGGCTGCATATGTTTCTTTTCTTTATCAATAAACCATTTAGTTATCCCTTAGTCATCATGAGACATGTATTTGTTGTAAGCATCGTCAGGCATGTGTACTCTTTACTAAGAGATATGAAAGGAAGTCCTGGCTCGACATAGTCAGAAACACCCTCAGGGAAGGCACTTTTATCAAAACACTCACTCGGGACTGCAATACCAAACACCATTATACATGAGGGAACCAAAAATATTAACCATTTCTAAAGGCATGTCGTTCGCCTTCATAACTTTAACATCAATCACACGAGTCTTGAATCTGCCAAGAAACCTCGATAACAAGATCAGGAAATTTCCCTTTGAATCTTCCGGATACAATTAACTGGCTTCTAGACAATAAGCCCGAAAGACGAAAGGGGTATATCTGTAATGAATACAAAAAAACATTGTAAGCGTAAATAACACGAATAAAAGTCAAATAAGTCAGTAACAATCAGGAAGTTTGGTAGCATACCTCGTATGAGTTGAGATTTTGTAAAGAATCAAGTGTTACATTTGATAGTGTCAAGAATCAGGTGTTGTAGTGTTGTCAAACACTTTTTGCATAAAAATACTAATTGAGTATTAAATAGATGATTAATGATTGATAAATAATAAAACGAACTTAAGAGGACCATTGTGTGCTTCGGTGAAACTGACATACATCGAATGCGAAATCATAGTGTCCCTTTCCAATATTTGCAAGAAGAAATGATTGCAGTATGAGAGCGTGGGTATATAGGATTCATAGTTACCTATGTGAAAAAAGAACTATATAACTAGAGGTGGCTAGATGAATGGGTTGGTAACGGATCAAAACAAGCTTTGATTGAAATGGTACGGGGTCAGGTTTTGCTGACCTTTAAATACTTGAAAAAGATATTAGGATGATATATTTGAGGGACTTACAATCCGGTTAATCATTTTGGCTCTTTTGACCCGTAACCCAAGTTTTTATTTGAACCGTTTAAATAAAAAAAAAAATACTAACTCAAATCCACAAATACTCTAAGTTCTTAATCCAAATGACCAACTCTAAACATAGTTTAGAATTCACTAGGTCTGCAATTCAAAGTAAAAATTGTATCTCAAATAAGCATATGCCCTCAATGGATACACGCTAGTAAACATTAGTCACATGTGAAAATATGTCTTGTATATGTCTCGTAGATTTTAAAGACGCGTGAACAACATAGTCACATGTTTAAATGTCTCGTAAATTGGTCACATGCGAAACTATGTCTCGTAGCTTATTAAGATGCGTGAATAACTTGGTCACATGTGAAATATATGTCTAGTAGCTTTTTGGGATGCGTGAACAATTTTGTCACATGTGAAAATATATGTTTATTTCTCGTAGCTTATTAAGATGCACGAACAAGTTGGTCACATGTGAAATATGTCTTGTATATTTTAATGATGCGTGAACAACTTATTCACATGTGAAAATATATATCTCGTACATTTTAAGATGCGTGAACTACTTAGTCACATGTGAAAATATATGTCTAATAACTTGGTCACATGTGAAAATATATGGCTCGTAGCTTTTTAGGATGTGTGAACAACTTGGCCGCATATAAAACTATATGTCTCGTATGTCTCTTAGATTTTAAAGATGTGTGAACAACTTGGTCACATGTGAAAATATATGTCTAGTAACTTGGTCACATGTGAAATTTGTTTGTTTAGTTTTTTTATTAAGTCCTGTTAAATTAAAGTGTCTGTCTGGATATATGTTGTTTGTTTGTAGATGAATAAATGGTTGTTTCTTTTGTGTGCTGAATAAAGTGTCTGAATTAGAAAAAATTACTGTTATACCATTTTATTTGAAATAAGTGTTGAATTAGAGGTTAACAAGTGGAAGGGTAAATATGTAAATGTGGATAAAAGTGATGACTTAATATAGATACCCTCATTTCCATAGCTTTTTATAGTAGGTCATCTGATTAAATTAAGCACCAAATAAACACTCAATTAATGATTTAATAAATTTACTTATTTTTTTTTAATTAAGACTCTTTAAGTCATTATCAAACACTACCTATGTCTCTTAGATATTAAGATGTGTGTACAACTTGATCACATTTGAAAATATGTCTCATAACTTTTTAAAATGCGTGAACAAGTTCATCACATGTGAAACTATATGTCTTGCAGCTTTTGAAAATGCTTGACCAACTTAGTCACCTGTGAAACTATATATCTTGTAAATTTCATAGGTGCGTGAACAACTTGGTCACATGTGAAAATATATGTCTCATAACTTTTTCACATGTGAAACCATATGTCTGATAGTTTTGTAAGATGTGTGAACAACTTGGTCACATGTGAAACTATGTCTCGTGACTTTTTAAGATACGTAGACAATTGGTCACATGTGAAAATACATGTTTTGTAACTTGGTCACATGTGAAACTATACGTCTCGTGTTTTTTCAAGATACTTGAACTATTGGTCACATGTGAAACTCTGTCTCGTAGCATTTTAAGATGCGTGGGAAACTTAATCACATGTGAAGATATGTGTCCACGTAGCTTTTTAAGATGCGGGAAAAACTTGGTCACATGTGAAAATGTCTCGTAGATTTTTAAGATGCATGAACCACTTTCATATGTGAAAATTATGCCTCGTAACTTGGTCATGTGAAACTATATGTCTAATGGTTTTCAAGATATGTGAACTATTGGTCACATGTAAAACTATATGTCCCGTAGCATTTTAAGATGCGCGAGAAATTTAATCACATGTGAAGATATATGTTAACATAGCTTTTAAGAGGCATGGAAAACTTGGTGGCATGTAAAAATGTCTCTTTGATTTTTTAAGATGCATGAACCACTTGGTCACGATGTGAAAATGTATGCCTCGTAACTTTGTCACATTTGAAAATATATGTACCGTAAATTTTTACCTAGCAATGCAACTGCCAATTGTTAACAGTAACCAAAGTCTTTTATTCCAAAATGGATAACATGAAAATACCAACAAAGAAATTGGTATCCACTGTATAGTTTATCCAATCTGACTTTTGTTGGTATCTCGCTAAATAGCCGCAACAAAACACTGAAAATCTCCCCACTTTATCTTTCTCATCTACTATGGGGAAAGAAATTTGACAATTTTACTACATGTTTGCTAAAAAGCCTAACATCATATAAAACCATCATATCGTTTTTCTTGGTGTACATATATTTCCTCTGAGAGAGTAAAATAAAATGATGAAATTGGAGCTTACTTCTGAATCAAGTCGGTTCCACTGACATGTCTGGCAACAAATGATATCAAGCGGAAGGGAGCACCAATGAGAGGAGCATCTGTCAGAGCCACATGATCACATTTCTCAGGCACATGAAAACTTGTTGATGTGGTAGAAACTGCAACATCATTCTCGTCTGATACCATTCCCTCTCTTGCTTCAGATGACGGACCCAAATCGCTGAATGTGTCTGTTTTTTCTGCTAATGATGGCATTGGATCCATCTCAGAAGCTGAGTTTTCATCAATGTCAGCATCTATGAAATTTTTTATTACTGGATCATCTAGTTTAACAAGTATACATGATCGGCTTGTAGTACTCTTTTGGTCAAGCTCCGTTTTAAGAGGTTCACCTGCAATTACATAATAGCATGAACTAAATTAGAAGATAAATACCAATATGTCCTGGAGTTACTGCTATACTATGTATAAAATAGAAATCCAAGTTATTGAGCTGCAAAACGCTAAATAAATAAGAGCATTTACTGATCTGATCAACATGTAACGATACAAGCCAGAATGTTTCTAGATTTATATTGACAATGTGCAAAATGGATCCAATTACTAATGAATCGGTCGATTTTGGGTGTATGTTATCCCTATTGGTTCAAATCATACGGGTTGAAAGAAACACCATACTGGTTGAAAGCCACATGAATTTTTAATTAATGTTGCCTCCTAGATCGCTTCAACTCGAAGATTAAGATTATTATTCTAAGTTTTATTCTTGTAGCCAAAAGGCCCATACACGAGCCTAGGAATTGGAGAAGCAGGTCTGTTCAATAATTTTCTAGTATTTATTAGTGTACGTCGGGATCTGCATTCTGTGGTGGTTTATGGGTTTATTTTCTTATTGCAGGTAGAAAAACTTCAGTTGGAATTGGATCTCAAGGCCAGTGTAAGGGACGTGCTGGAAACTCAAAACCAAAGAGTTGGCAAAGAAGATGCTCGAAGTATTTGTACCAATCAATACAACGTTTTATTCAAAAGTACGCAAAATAACAGCCTGGTTTTAGTGTACCCATATCTATTTTTTCATACTCTAACTTTATGCATAAAATGAAATATCTTTTAATCCTATATGCGTGTTTACTAATCATAGCAACATACAAAAAGCAAAACAAAGTATCAGTTGATAGTAGCAATCAAAACAAAAATTGCATCCTATGTTACCAAGATAACACCAAAATAACTTAGACTCGATTTAAAAGAAATCAAACCTAGAGTCTCTCCCTGAATCTTAGAATCATGCGAGTATATTCAGAAGGAACCCTTTTTGTAAGATCATTTTTGCAACCTAAAAAAATAACCACATCAACCAACTCAAATCAGCAACGGATGTATACGTACAGATAAAGTGAACAAATCATTATAATATGAAACAAGTGGAGTGAACCATATCCTCTAGTTTTTTATTTTTGTCTAACCAAGCGTGTGATGTGATCCCATCAATCTCCCTCCTCGCACATACCTGAAAAGGGGAAATTACAAGATTATATCAATGAGATCAGCCACAACAATCCTGCATATATGGAGTGTTTGGGATTCAATAGTCTATGAACTGATCTACATCGAATGCAAAATCATACTAATATCCTTTACCAATATTTGCAAGCATTTGAAAGAAGTAATGATTGTTGTATGAGCCTGGGTATATAGGATCCATAGTTACTTATGTGAAAAAAGAACTATACATATCAAGAGGTGGCTAGATGAGCGGGTCTAGTAACGGATCAAAACAAGCTTGTAATTTAAATGAGACGGGTCAGGTTTTGTTGACCTTTAAATACTTGAAAAAGATATTAGAATGATATATTAGAGTGATTTTCAATCCGCTTAACCATTTCGGATATTTTGACCCGTAACCTAAGTTTTCATTTGACCCATTTGAATAAAAAAATATTAACTCAAATCCACAAATACTCTGTAAGTTCTTATATCCAAATGACCACCTCTAAACATAGTTTAAAATTCACTAGGTCTGCAATTCGAAGTAAAAGTTGTATCTTAAATAAGCATCTGCCCTACAAAGGATACACACTAGTAAACATTACATAAAGAGTCTTACTTGTTTTGCAGCCTCAACTAGTGATTCGCCACTAGGCCTGGTCTCTTCCTAATAATACTATTGTCTGCTTCGAGCCATCAAGTTATATATTTTCCTTTAATTCACTAGGTCTGGGCTCAGAATCCAACTGTAAATGGTTGAGTACATTGTTGAGTGCACATTTTTTGCAAATTAAAGGAAAACATATCAACATTGATTCACGAATACATGAGAAGGACTATGACTAGCTACATTTGACTTTCAATTTAGAATCCTAAGAAAGATCAGTAAAAGTAATAAGTTAATATATGAGTGTCCAAAATCACATGGTAGATTGTCTAAATGATGTCACAAGCAAACATATATATTCATAATGATTTTTATTGCATAGTTTTGTTAATCACATTGTCGGATTAACTCAAAGAAGGTGGATAGACTGGTTGTTACAGGTCCTACGTTAACCAATCTCGTACACCATTACCGATTGTGGTGTTTATCTAAACAAATTACTTTTTTCCTACCACAAACCAAAGACCTGGTGTCATTGTTGACGACATCAAATAGCCTAAAGTCTTATGTAGTGTTTGACCATTGATCAACTAATAACTAGTTAGCTCTTTGTGCTATATGCGTCAATTTTGCTTGAAATTTATTGAACAATGGCGATAATATACATACTCATGATAACTTAAGGTGAGATAATACCTTAAATAGCTGATATACGAAGAAATGGGATAAAGAAACAGCTCATGTAAGCAAGAAATGTTGCTTCACAGTGAGATCCACCTGCACCAAAACCAAAACCAGTAAACTTATAATAAGTACTTATTGCAAATCACATGTCGCACTAAAGTTTTCTTTGATACCTTTAACACATGTTGCTTTAATAATATCCAAATATCTTTTTGCACTGAATTTCAGATCTCAACCAACAAAACTCCATCTATTATCATAAATTCAATAGCACTCCAAAATAGTTAAAAGAAAGTTGTAACGATGTAGATTCATACAAACACTTGTGACCATGTCAGTGTCGGAAAGAAAAGCCAAATCCTGATCATTATTTTTCGTGATAAATCAGCACATATGTAAACATCTGCAAGTTATTCTTCCAAACTCAACAAAAGAATAACCCTGAAAAATCTTCCCATGAATGTTCAATAGGAGCACCAGGAAAATATCTTCCAACATCAACAACTATCGTTACACCCTTTGTCAACACATACCTACTAGCTCGGTCCAACGCTTGCCTTCTTTGTCAAATCATCATAAGTAATTATGATGAGTGTGCAAGCTTAACAAAACATTTAAATATACAAACTAAGTTGGAAAAAATTACCTCCATCTGCATTCCTGCTAACCGTCCCGCCAACAGGATTTTGCATACTATTCGTAACCTCAGCTATCTTCAAAGCCAGAGAGTTAGCCAAGCCCATGTGACCGTCCATCCTTGAAAGCCATACCTGCCATATGGTGTCGAAGATCATACAGATTTGTGCCAAATTGAGTTTCAAATTTTTATATAATTAAAACTTCATTCCTTGTTGATTTTTTTCACACGCGAAGATACTTGATGGAGTTGGCATGTACTTTGTAGGGCGTCTTTCAGGTTTGCTCTCATCATCCACCAAATCCAATCCTACAACCTGCAATATAAAATAACATATCGTTGGGATACTATATCAACAAAACATACAGATGAAATGAACAGCGTGTCATTTTATATGGTTAAGAACTTAAGATAATGCAGGACACAAGAACATAGAAAAGATTGCAAGTTTGAAGATCCATACATAAACGATTGCATTTATGTCATGAACTTCAAATGCAACAATAAGAACATAGTCTTGAATCCAATCAGCATCCTGACTTGTGGATCCCATGTATATAATGAATGCTATATATTAACTTGATCCATAATGATACGATAATTACCTCAGCCAAAAGAGTATCCCATACAAAACAATCACCATTGGAGTAGCTAGCAAAGAGCAGACGTCCTGATATAGAGAAAGCAATAGAAGTCACACTAGGACTAGGGGTGTTGCTATCGCCTTGCTGTGGAGGGTACACTTGGAGCTGGTGTCCAGTTCTGATGTCAAAAAGTCTGCAAGTTCCGTCTTCTGATCCAGTTCCAAACCTATTTCCATCCTGGAAGAACTTGACATAATTTACACCCCCTTCATGACCATGAAATGTTCTTACCGCTCGACTTGCAACACGTGTGTCCCAAAGACGGGCAGTTTTATCACATGAGCCAGAAACAAACATTCTTGAGTCAGAGCCATTGATCGACACACTGAAACAATAAACAACATATACAATGACGATCTTCTAACATTTCATAAGTTAATACAGAAAGCAAGAAAGGCCAAGAATACAGCACACAAATAAACAGCAGAAATGTATTTCAAGAAATTAATTGACTGGAAATAATATTTACATAGTTGAAACTCGGTCAATTCTGTACTATTGTTAAACCTCTGCTATGTATTAAAACTTTACTATGTATACACATATTAGTATCTTCGATAACGTAACTGAATTGGAATTAGGCTGGGACTATGCAATTATTGGGTATATCCATAATTTAGATTATTCTGATAATCTGATCTATAAAGAGGGGTTAAATACTATTTATTATGGGGTCAAGTTCAATTATGATTAAGAAATTACAAAATCACGAAATCAAATGGGCATCTCTGAAGAGCTACTTACTTCTTGAAAGCCAGTCAATTTACAGTTCTATTTCGTATTTATCACAACATTGTTGCTAGGTCGCAGAAGATATAATAGCATTAAATTGGCAATAAAAAGGTTCTTTTAGTACCCAGTTAAATCCAAACTCTCGAAAACTTCTCTTAAAGTCAGATATGTTCCATCTCGGAATATCACAACCTGAAAAAAAGGATACAAATTAGAGAAGTCACTACGAGAAATCATTATAAGAAAGATGAACGACAAATCGGTACATTACCTCGTCGGGTTCTTTTCTCAACTTGGACTTGATGAACCTCAACAAATGTTTTTGATTCATACATGCAGAATGATGAACATGAGTATCGACTTTCCGTACATTGTAAAAGTCACGGTGAGGTGCACTTTTCTGAGCTAGGAATTCTTTGTCAGCATTCAACATCAAATGAAGGTTGAATTTCTTGATATAGAAGCGAGTCGAAGTCAATGATAGCGTACTCTCAAACCAATTGCAAAACATTATAAACACTGAAACACAATATAAGAGTATCTACCTGTTCCAGAAGACCAAGACGGTGATGACATACTGTTCGTGTATTCCCAGCAGCTATCACTTTAAGGATGTGATGCAGGTCGGTGAAAAAAGTTGTTGCATCAGCGACAGGAAAAAGCTTCTCTTTTGCTGAACCAAAAAAAACAGTTAAATACTCTCTGAAATACTTACAGACACGAATAAGTATTGATTCTATAAATCGAAGGATCTTACAATCTTTATTTGCATAAACATGAATGACTCCATCTTCCATTTAAAAATAATGGTGCAGCACGTTCAAAAGGTCATGTCATCAAACTTATATCGACTCAGCATGAATCTACGCGAAATTCAACAATGGTTTTAAAAACTCACATCGGTTTTTCTCTCAGGGATATAATCAAAAGGATTCGGGTTGCGCTTTGGGGGTACTAGGGTCAGATATGACCTCTTTCTCCCATGGAGCAATGCTTTCCCTGAACACATAGCTGTCTCTCATTTCAAGACAAACCTGTAAAGCCTTGTAGACCTCCGCTTCATCAGGTGACGGCGTCTCTGCACATAATCATACTTTATGATGTTCGGGTACAATTATATAAGGGCATTGAAGTATTTCATGTACAAATATTTATTTCTATAAATGAAGCCACATATATGAATTAGTTAAGAGAAATGAGTACCATATGGGGTGATCCTAAGGCGCACAAAAGTTTCCTGCTCGGGCTCCTTTCTGAGAATATCGGCAGCTACAGGGTCAGGTTGTACACCATGCAGATCACCGGATACACTGTGTGAACGTATCAACGCAGCTGCAGCTATGGACAATTGTTATAATCCAAACTTAAATTTGCTATTAATGTCAAAACTTCATTCCTAACTGATAATCTTCACATGTGAAGATACTATAACTAAACTTAAATACACTAATAACCTCAAAACTCCATTACTTACTGATATCTTTCACACGCAGAGATAATATATGCCAAAATTAAATCCACTAATAACGTTAAAACTTCATCCCTAATCGATAATCTTCAAATGCGAACATACTATAACTAAACTTAAATACAGTTATAGCATCAAAACTCCATTACTTATTGATATTTTTCACATACGAATATGATATAATCCAAACTTAAATCTGCTATTAATGTCAAAACTCAAAACTTCATTCCTAACTCGTAATCTTCACATGTGAAGATACTATAACTAAACTTAAATACACTAATAACCTCAAAACTCCATTACTTATTGATATTTTTCACATACGAATATGATATAATCCAAACTTAAATCTGCTATTAATATCAAAACTTTATTCCTAACTGATAATCTTCGCATGTGAAGATACTATAACTAAACATAAATACACTAATAACTTCAAAACTCCATTACTTACTGATATCTTTCACACGCGAAGATAATATAATCGAAACTTAAATCTGCTAATAAGGTCAAAACGTCATTACTTATTGATAATCTTCACATGTGAAGATACTATAAATGAACTTAAATACACTTATAACCTTAAAAATCCATTACTTACTGATATTTTTCACACGCGAATATAATCTAATCTTAAATCCAATGTCAAACTCCATTCCTAAATGATAATCTTCACATGCGAAGATACTATAACTAAACTTAAAACCACTAATAACCTCAAAAATCCATTACTTACTAATATTTTTCACACGCGAAGATAATCTAATCCAAACTTGAATCGACTAATTGCATCAAAACTTCATTTCTATCTGATAATCTTCACATGTGAAGATACTATAACTAAAATTAAATACACCAATACAGTAATAAAATTAAACGAGTTCACATGCGATGATACTATAACTAAAGTTAAATCCGCTAATAATTTTCACAATTCAAAACAATTATTTATAAAAATTAATTCAATAATAATAAAATATAATAATTACTTGATATCTCTGTGTAATCTGATTTGAACAAGGAATCTTCTTCAGTGATTTCAGTTTCATCTGGTTCAGTTTCATCTAGATTCACATTTTCTTCATTAATATTCCGGTGATTGATGTGGTTAAATGACGGTGACATATGGCGGTTTAAAGACGGTGGCATAATGCGGTTGAACAGTGTTTTAATGGCGGTTGAACGGCGGTGGTTGAACGGCAAGTGAACGACGGCGGTTGAACGGAGAGTGAACGGTGGTGGTTGATCGGCGATTAAGATCGGTGATTGCGTTTGTTGAAGATCGGTGGTTGTGTTTGTTGAAAAATGGTGGGGAAGGATCTCTGTATTTTTTCACCTACAATTTGGTGTTTTTTTTTTTTTTTTTTTTTTTTTTTTTTTTTTTAGTAGGTAACAATAGGAAATTAAGAAAATATTTTTGATTAGTGTAAATTGAAGTTTGATCTTAGCCATTAGATCTAAAAAAAGGAGGGATTAGATGGAGGGCTAGGATCTCTTCTTGCGTTCTCACAAAAATTAGACTTCTCACAAGAAACACCCCTTATATATATATATATATATATATATATATAGAGAGAGAGAGAGAGAGATGGGATCATTTAAAAACTTGATCTCAAGAGAAAAGTGGGGGAAGTGATCTCAACCGTTAGATCATCCCCCTTCCCCTCCTTTTTTTTTTTCACCAAACTACAGGGGCCTAAATGTAACATTTTGTATTCTTGAAGGTTAATTCAGCAACTTTTTACAATTCCGTATATAATGTTTAAATCAAAAACATTTTTGGATATTATCCTTTCCAAAATTCTCTCCTTTTCCCTCTATAAAACGAAAACTCGCTTTACACATTTGTTTCTGTCACAAATCAATAGAGTTCGTTGATGCACTTATACCGTCAATCACAATGACTCATTCCGACATCAACTGTATGTTAATCATAACTATAATCGTTATTTTTTTTGCTTTAATTATGTGATTATGTGATGTAACACGTTTTCCCCTTTATTTTTGATGTTAATATTCATAAGTGATTATGTTATACGTTGATTTTATTGATATTTGACCTAATGCGTCTGTTATATGATGATTTGTTTGTTTTTTTAGTATATTTTTTATTTTATTTTTGTTACTTTTGTCATATACGTTAATGATTATGTTTTAGCAGCTGTATTGTTAGCTTAATCAGTTTTTTTTTTTTTTTTTTTTTTTTTTTTTTTTTTTTTTTTTTTTGGTACAGATGCACTAATTTTTATGAATTGCAGTTTGTTTTGTATTATGATTTGTTATTTATTATTATTATTATTATTTATTTTTTTTATATATATATTAATATAAATAGATTGATGTATAATACAGATGCACTAATTTATAAATCATGATCATATTAATGTTACTGTTGATGCAATAGTTGATATAAGTGTTGCTGCTATTGTGATACAGATGATTCAGATTTGTTTATGTTTATATTAACGTTGTTGATATTGCAGTATTTGATGATAAGTGTTGTTTATTCACTTTTATTTTTTGTATCATATGCACTTGTATACGAATTATTGTATTAAGTTTGTGGATATACCTTTATTTTTTGTATTCATATGCATTTGTATGTGATTTATATGAATTAGTTGATTAGGTTTTTGTATTCAGTTTCATTTGTATTTGAATTGTGGAGTAAGTTTGTTGATGTTCACTTTTATTTTTGTATTCAGATGCACTTATATGTTGATTGATAAGTTTTATGCTACTGACTAGTTTGTTGATGCACATTTATTTTTGTATCCGGATGCACTTGTATGTGATTGATATTAATTATTAGAATAAGTATGTTTATATGCATTGAATGTATAACTTGAAGTGATACGGATTATATAGTTGTATACGTATAAGCTGATTAAGTTTATATGCACAATGTATAACTTCAAGTGAATTGATAAGTTGATGTGATTGATATGAATTTTAGTGTAGTAAGTTTGTTGATGCACCTTTTTTGTGTACATATTCACTGAATACATTCAGACGCACTTTTTATATTTGGTTATAAGTATTAGTTACGCAAACATGTTATAATTGTTGTGTTTTCATATCTTCAGGTTTAGGTACGATTCATTCTTCAAACAATGTTGGCGAAAGCAGCAGTTGTAGTTATGTGTGTGGGGGTAGTTCTAGTTTAGGTTCTGATGGTGTACGTGTATCTAGCTCTGGCTCAGTGAGTGATGATTCTAGTTCGAGGATTGTTGGTGCATCTAGTTCTTCATCTGTTGTTAATGTCTCAAATGTTGGTGATCGATCTGTTGGTGTTTCGTCGGTTATTGATGGGTCAAGGGTTTGGGTTCCTGATGTGGATGTGTCTCTTAAACCGACAAAAGGAACTGTGTTTGTGTCATTGGTGCAAGCGTACAACTTTTACAGACATTATTCAAAAATGGGAGGGTTTGATATTAAGCTTGGTACTGAGAGCAATCCCGATGGTAGCGATTGTCCTAGTATTAAGTACTTTAACTGTAATAGAGGTGGGAAGAAAAGAGATTCTATGTATGATAGACATAGGTCTGATTCTGATGTTGCTGTGCGTGGTAGGGTGAATGGTAAAGGTGCTAATGGGGCAATTGACAATAAGGGCAAGGGAATTGACTTGTCACTGGTTGGTGATTCGTTTGTTAAGAAAAAGTTTAGGAAGAATACCTCGTGTAAGACTGGTTGTTTAGCTCAGTTGAGGGTTAGGAAAGTCGATGGGGTTATGTATGAGGTGTACGTGTTTGTTGAAGAACATAACCACCCGCTAGTTTCAAAAGAAAACATGCAGTTCTTAATGAGTTCAAGGGACATGGGGTGTTCTAAGCAACATTTTCTGATGCAAGTATCGAATTCCAATGTTGGACCTGTTAGAGCGTTTAAGCTTATGAAAGAGATTTACGGAGGGTTCGAGAACATTGGTGCAACTGTGGTGGACTGCAAGAATTTTAAACGGGATGTGAGTACCTTTATTGGAGATCGTGACGCACAGATGGTGGTGGAGAAGTTAGAGAACCATGAGAAGCATTGCGAGGGGTTTTTTGTCGATTACTATAAAGGTGAAGGAGATTCGTTATCTGCTTTGTTTTGGGCTGATAGTTGTGCTAAGATGAATTATCGTCGTTTTGGAGACGTGATATCCTTTGATGCAACCTTTAGGTCGAACAAGTATGTTTTCATGCTTTAGTTTTAATTTTTTGTTGATTTATTTACTGTTCAACTTTTCGTATATATTGGTGCACCTTTTTATAATAAACTGATGCACTAAAAATCAATTGCAGGTACAGAATGGTGTTTGTGCCTTTTACTGGGATTGATAATCATAACCGATCTGTTACTTTTGGTGCTGGGTTGCTTGCTGATGAAACAATAGCGTCCTATAAGTGGCTTTTGCGGGCTTTTAAAAAGGCGTTTTTGACTGATCCGCAGGTTGTTGTGACTGACCAGGACCCGTCGATGAAACAAGCCATTGCTGATGTTTTTCCTAACGCACGCCATCGTCTTTGCATGTGGCATATTATACAGAAATTATCGGTTAAGGTATATTAGAATTTTTTAAGTTTTATAATAATGTAGCATTTAGTATTTGATGCACTAATTTTTATCATTCTGATGCATGTTTTTTTTTTTTTTTTTTACAGGTTGGTTCTTCAGTTTGCAATAACACTGATTTTAGAAAACGATTATGTGCTGTCGTTTGGAATGATCAGATTTCGCCAAGTATTTTTGAGGAAGAATGGAAGTCGATCATTGATGAGTTTGGATTGTCTGAAAATAAGTGGCTTTCTGATATTTACGATATGAGATCTAGATGGATTCCTGCTTTTTTGCGCGATGAAGACTTATCTGGTTTGATGCGTACAACATCTAGGTCTGAATCAGAGAATCATTTTTTTGGGAGATGGACTAATGCAAACTTAACCCTTGTTGAGTTTATTAGTCATTTTGATTCTGCTATGGATTCTCAGAGGTATTCTCAGCGAAAAAATGATCATGAATCTAGGTATAAAAAACCGGATATGCGTACTGGGTTGAAATTAGAAAAGGATGCTGCTGAGATTTATACTTTGAACGTGTTCTTTGATATACAAGAAGAAATTTCTGCTTCTGTTACGAATTGTTTGTCTGTTAGCACTCAAGCTATTGGTATTTTTGAGAAATTTTTCATTCGGGACACGGGTGTTAAAAAGTGGAATGACAAGGCAGCGTTTGAAGTTTTTGAGGTATGTAAATAATTGTATGCTTATTTTTTAATTTTTTAGATGCCCTTTTTTTGTTGTGTTTATATGCTCTAATTACTGTATTTATATTCAGTTTAGCCTTAGATTAGTTAATATAGTTTGATTTAGTATCCTTTTAGGATTGCAACATTCTTATTCTATCTTACTACTGATTATCCTCTTGTTGATATGTTTTGATCTTTGTTAATCTTATTAGTTAAAAATGATCATGAATCTAGTTTACCATCTATCTCAATCCACTGTTGTTTCTTATTTTTAAAATCTGCATGATGATGTAGTTTTTAGCTGAAAATATGTAAATATGATATTTGGTTGGTTGTCGTTCACTATATTATTTTATTTTATTTTTGAGATTTTACTAAATTAATTGAATTTAAGTTCAAATTATTCTCTTCAGGGCTGTTTGGACTAAGCTTTAGGAAACCTGATGTTGTGATTATATGATTTTAACTTGTGCTTTTAGGGTCTAATTCAGTTGAAGTATGATAACTTTAGCTGGTTAAGTTTAGTTTTAGGTAATGTAAGCTTCTGGTAGCATTGTAGTAGCTTATAGCGTATTTTTTAGATGCAATTGTATTAGTTTATTTCATAGATGCCCTTTTTTGTTTTTGCTTAGATGCACTAATTTCTGTATTTATATTCTGTTTATGTGCAGTAAATTTATTATTATTGAATATTTATGACTTGTCAAATTTAAATGGTTGTATTATATATATATTAGATGCATTAATTAAGGCAATAATATTTTTATTTTTTTAATTATACAGGTGTTGTTTTGTTCATCTGATATGTCTATTACCTGTTCATGCAAGAGGTTTGATTTGTTTGGGTTACTTTGCCGCCATATCTTTTATGTTTTGAGGTTAAATGGTGTTGAGGATTTTCCGAGAGAGTATGTGCTTGATAGGTGGTGTAAGACTCCTGATGATGTTTGTTTGGATGCGTTTGTTAATGCTGCTGATTCGAGCTCAGATGCTGTTATTCGATCAATTCGTCGTATTGTTGAAGATACGGTTGACAGGTTGATGCCTTGTAGAGAAAAGCTTGATGTCTATCGTTTGGAGTTATCTGAACTTCTATCTAGGGCTGAATCTGATGTTCCAGTTGGGTTAAAGAAGAGTAAATCAGATACATTTTGTTCTATGCTAGGTGTTAGTGAACCTGAAGGTGTTGTTATAAAGGTTCCGAAACAATCAAAAAACAAAGGGACTGGGGTTCATACTCGATGGAAGAACATTGATGAGATAATTCGCAAAGAATCTGAAGCAGGAAAGAAGAGACGGGTTTGTTTCACTTGTGGGAAGGCTGAAGGACATAATTCCAGGACATGCCCTTATAAAGACTCGATCATGGCTGGTAACAAAAGAGCACGCCGTTCTACTCGTGACATGGATGTTAATTACGAGGAGTGACTAACGTTTTGCTGATTATGATATGCACCTATATACACCTTCAATTGCAATTTGTCTTTTTTTGTTTTTTGTTTTTTTTTTTTTTTAGGATTTTTCTAAATAAGCATAATATGCAGAATAATGTCATGCTTGTCTGATGCATGTATATGGATTGTTGATTTTTTACGGAATTGTCGTACGTATTTGATACTGGAATTTTATTGAATTTCATGGAATTTAATTGCGTATTTGTAAAATTTGTTGCTTGATGCAGTATTTTTTAAACTATTGATGCACTGATTTTACTATATTGTATGGTTAGTTATTAAGTTTTCATATTAACTAATTATATTTGATGCATTTTATTTTAAACTTTTTTAATATATTGATTCCATAATTTTCAATATTAACTTTTAATATATTGATTCCATAATGTACTTTTTTACATCATTCACATATGTATGAGTAATATTCATTTGGATGCACCTTTTTTTATCGTATTGATGCACCATTCTAACCCATTTACGTTTAAACCCATTTACATCATTTAATGTAATTTTTACTATATGAAAACTTATTTTACTTATTTTACTATATTCAGTTATTTTTTTATACATCATTCAATGCAATTTTTTTACATCATTAACATATGTATCATTAATTATTATTTGGATTCACCTTTTTTTATCATATTGATGCACCATTCTAAACCATGTATATTGAAACACGTTTCATCTTATAAGGTAATGTAACTTTTCATTCATATAATCATATGTGAAAGTTATGAAAACATTATTTAATGTAATTTCATCATCATCCACATGTGTTTCATTAATTATCAATTTGATTTGCCTTTTTTATATCATATTGATACATCATTTATAACACATATATGTTTAAAGACATTTCAACATCATTCATTATAACCCATATATTGAACATGCCATTCATAGATTCAAAAACATAAGTTTTGATTATAACATAACATTGTTTTATGTGCTATGTTAATACGATACGATAATAATACGGGAAAGTACGTAGATCTAGTTCATAATTGAAATTTATCACATCATATTGTTTGCTGGTGTAAATTTGTTCAGAAAGCTCCATTTTTTCTTGAGCTTCTCTTCGTGCTCATCATAATACTTTCGAACCCTTGGTTGGAGACGTTGAAATTGAGTCTTATGTAAATTCGACTTTTGAGCTTCGTTGAAATTGCTGTACCTTTTCGACTCTTGTTCTAGCATTTCTCTTTTTTCGTTGATAGTTGTCATCAACATCTTCACCACGTACTTCTTTCGAAGCCCGATTAGTTGGTTTAGTTGCTGGATACTCTCTTTTTTCAGACCAGAATTGAAATCTTTTTTCCTTCCAAAGAATGTCTCCATGTGTCTCATTACAAAAATCCCAGAATCAACGCGGTTCAATCCTGTCTCCCATTCCAGCTTCATGATTTTATGTTTTGATGTTGATATTTTAGCTGCAGATGGGTGTTCCACTGAGTGCAGATATAATGCAAATGTTTTTGTCTGTAGATGAATGTGTTAATCAGAACATGTTAAATAAATTTAGATGCACCTTATTTATAATCTTTGATGCACTAATTTAAATACATTTAGATGCACCTTATATATATATATAATATTGGCAACGTAATCTGCATAATAAAACTAAAATATTTCATGCATTACATCGTTCAGTGCATATATATTATCCATACAACTATTATTAGTTATATTTGCACCACCAACTCAAACCATAATAATAATTAATATAAAATCTAAACCCAGATGCACTATTAATACAACATACACACTAATAAACTTATCACTAACTTCATACTAACCG